>OZ012692.1:17748835-17768126 GCA_963942565.1 Maea johnstoni
GGATTGCTATGAGTACATCTAAGTCCTGGTGCGTTAGAGTTATCAAAATGTAGCAGACGAAAACTGGGCAGGCTTAGCCTCTCATTTGGCGCACAAAGAAATCCATGCATACGAGTGGCTCGCCAATCCAATTCTGTCAGAAAATCGAATCCCGCCAATTCTTACGAGATGAATTGGCAGAAATTTAGTGCCAGTGATTTAGAAAAACTCTCCCCTATTTGGCCGTCCATCGAAGGGCGATTTACATCGATAGCGAGACGTTTTACATTGGCCCAAATAAATATTAAATGGCCGAGTAATTTGTAACGGAACTGAATGGTAGGGAGGACTACGGAGTTTGCATTATAAATAGTATTTGTTAGCAGATCCGGGAGGTTAGGCTGAACAATGGCTGCCAGCACCTGCGGCCTGCTCATAACACCACCCAGGAGGGAAGAACAGTGCATGGGGGGTCAATTTTAAATGAGAATTGGAAATACGCTACTACTACTTCTCTTACTATTACTACTAGTACTACTAGTACTACTAGTACTACTACTACTACTACTACTACTACTACTACTACTACTACTACTACTACTACTACTACTACTACTACTACTACTACTATCACTACTACTGATGATAATAATGATACTACTACTACTACTACTACTACTACTACTACTACTACTACTACTACTACAATAATGATAATAATAATAATAATGAAAATAATAATAATAATGATAATAATAATAATAATAATAATAATAATAATAATAATAATAATAATAATAATGATAATAATAAAAATAATGATGATGATAATAATAATGATAAAAAACTAATAATAATGATAATGATGATAATAATAATAATAATGATAATAATGATACTACTACTACTACTACTACTACTACTACTACTACTACTACTACTACTAATGATAATAATAATAATAATAATAATAACAATAATAATAATAATAATAGTAATAATAATAATAATGATAATAATAGTAATAATGATAATGATGATAATAATGTTACTACTAAATTTTCATAACAGGTAAAAGCAAGATTTATGCCATTTGGAGGTTATGTTTGTACACCAAGAATTCCCCCTCAATCCACCCTTTTATGAGAGAATGGGGTAGACGAGCTGGGGCTTTATTTTTCCTCATAGAAAGGGTATTGGATTCATCTAGGTGATATCTGAAGTATTTTATGGTCTACATGTTATTGAGTTGTACAGTAATTGTCCCAAGTCTCGTATAAAAGTGTTGATTTATGAATAGGCGGCCTGAATTATTGAAATGACTTAAAGCAAAGACCTCTGATTCACTGCATTCATTGCTGTGCACAGCAACATTTATTCGCTTTTCTAAAATCCCTACTGCACACCCAGAAAAATGGAAATGATGATTTAACCGGAATTGCCATTTGGTACAGCCGTTTCCCCAATTAGATCCAGGGATAGGAAAAATAGGAAAACCAACCAATAAGATACCATATACTCTATATAAGATAAGATGGTTGATACATAAGGTTAAGTTGTTCGAAAGAAATTATAAAATATATCAATATATGACACAGTATCCAGTATATACGCTTATCGCGCCAAAGATATTTAGAGTTGGGTCAGGCCCAGGGCACTGTGTGAATGAGCTGGCTGAATACATTAAAAGGTTTCTAAGGTGAATATGGTGTACCATGATTCGTATGTGAATACGTCTCCTGGTAGAATTATCACTGTTAGTTTTGCTGCTGCTGCTACTATTATTATTATTATTATTATTATTATTATTATTATTATTATTATTATTATTATTATTATTATCATCATCATCATCATCATCATCATCATCATCATTATTATTATTATTATTATTATTATTATTATTATTAATACTACTACTACTACTTCTTCTCCTACTACTACTACTACTACTACTACTACTACTACTACTACTATAGTTACCAATAATAACAATAAGAAGAGGAAAGTATCTCGCATAAATGCATCATTCTCCAGTCAGCACCATGCCAATTATATAAATGAATAAAATATCGGATAAAGCCAGTATCCAGTATCATCATCATCATCCTCATTATCAGCATCATCCTCATCTTCATCCTCCTCATCATCATCCTCATCATCATCCTCCTCATCATCCTCATCATTATCATCATCATCATCACCCCGAATGTCATTAATTATTAATTAATAATGGTTTAACTGATCAAAACGATAAGTGTATGCATCAATCAGGATCGATACGTGAATATTGTAATCACAACCTGTGCCATTCCTCTGATCTTACACCACACTGTAACACAGCCCTGTAGATATACAATGTCTTCTGCAGCGAAACAGATAGCGAGAGCATCACAAGTTAATTACTCGCCGACGTCGAGGGATTGGTATATGGAATGATTCCAGCCTAGACTGAGACGTTGATTAAGGAGAGTCGTGCGGGGCCAAGGTGGTTATCTCACAGTCTACCTGTTGCTCATCCCAAGTGATAGATAGCCCTCAACCTCAAGGAAGCTGTGGTGTGTGTGATATACCCGAGTTGTTAGGAGGCGACGCCGAGTAGCGCTGAGGGATGCCATGTTTTTGTACACCCCAGCTTGTGAAGGGAATTGGAATTTGGAATTTCATTTTTGTCACTTTTCCTGCCATATCGCAGCTAGGTCGTGACTAGCCAGTTGTAACTGGTAGAGAAAACCGGAGTACCGGTACCCGGCGAAAACCATCGCCTAACATCAAGTCTCTGGAAACTTTCTCACATGCCTTCCGAAGGGATCTATGTAGTTTATACCAACAATCACAGACCAAGAAAGGCTTGTCTGATAACTTTTGCTTAAAGCCCTTGTGTTAACCTCTGTGGTTAAGGTAGCTTATGAAAAGAACTGTAGCTCAAAAAGTGTGGGATATGTCATATACCCCATACTTTACAAATCCTGTGATTGATAGAAGGCAGCATACTGTGGTAAAACTATAATAACCTTCCTTCCTTCGTTCCTTGCCATCCCACGCTGAAAGCATGGACAGGAAACTCAGGAATTCGAAATTTAGAATCTCGTTTCTCATCTCATTTTCTGTCATGTTCACGTCGAGATCGTTGTAGTCAGTTGTAAGGAATTTAGAATTTCGTTTTCGTCACTTTTTCTACCACATTTCGGCTTAAGTCGTGACTAGCCAGTTGTAACTGGTTGAGGAAACCGGATTACCCTGCGAAAACTACCGCCTAGCCAAACGTTACTGACAACTTTCCCCCATATTGTCTTTAGTAGTATTGGAACCCATGGGAAACAGGAATCAGTCCATAAGCTTTTAGCAATTACTACCAATAGTATCATACCGCTCAGGATACACGTCTCATCTGAATTCTCAATAAACCTAATCAGCCTATTATATAGGGGCATCCACCGACCTCATGCAATGAATAGAGTGCAAATTGATACACATATTAATGGCAAGATATCCTTTACAATGTTAGCGCTCCACTGCAACGTGTCTATAAAGTATACTATTTGCTTTGTGGAATAGATTATAGAACAGACGTTTTGTGAATTACTGTACACGGGTGGCCATGATTGCGTTAACGAGACATAAAGGTCCGGGTCAATACTGCAAATGTAATGTTATGCAATGTAATGTAATGTTTATTAACCATATACGTTGATATGAAATTACAAATACATATAAATGAATGTGGAAAGAGTGCTAATACTTACAAAATAGAGAAAAAATAATAATATATAACTAATTACATCATAGAAGCACACACAAGAAGAAGAGCTGTTTAAAGAGTCAGCTTTAAGTTGTATACCACTAATGGCATACGACAAAGATGTGCAATATTTGTTAGGTTTAGAAAATGGTTAATTTCTCTTAAGTACAAACGTGCTGTATCATTATGAGCAAATGTCTCAACCTCCTAATCGCATTTTGAGAGGCAACACGCAAATAACCAAATCGCTGGGAACTTCTGGCTACCAGATACATCAATAATGTCAGCATTCGGTTTTGCTTGTTGCTTTTAGGTTTGATGGTACTAGTACATATTAAAATTATGGAAGGCGTGTTGGTATACAAAGTTAAAGTAGGCAGTTTCTTATATATCTGTATATTAGCGTATCGGAATAGACTTTTTGATGCATTTGCTCTGAATTGATTATTCAAACACCAAAATGAAAATATTGTGTAATCGCTCCCAACTCATGGTTATAAATAATTTACAAGGGAGCGCATTAGGGATACAATGACGAAATGACTCAGGGTTGAAACTTAGATTCAGTGCAATTGGAGATATTCATGAACAAAAGGCAAGGCATCAACACGGATATTCATTCAGTATTACCAAATTCTGCACAGATTGAGCGTTTTTTTTTTCGAGAATATAATTAGGACAATATCGATCAAAATTTAACCCACATCTATACATACATAGCTATATAGAACACATAGCTACAAGCTATCCTAAATCTGGGACGTGAAGATTGCCTAGTTAATGAAGAACCTGATGCTGCTAACCATTTAAGTGTCGTGAACATACTATAGTAAAGTACTTAGTGCTGTGAATTGATATATATGCAAGGACAATGAGACATACTTATGCGTGTCAGTTTCATATGTTATATGATAAAGACCATTCTTTTTCATATTTGCTTTCTTTGTTTCTTAATCTTGCTTCGTAGTTTTTTTTCCTGTGTATGTGTCCTCTTGAGCAGGTTTTGTAAATAAATGAGCTCGGCTCTTTGTCATTAATCTTTAAGACCTCAGTTGTTGTAAAGGGCTACTTGGAAATTATTGGGGTATGAAAATTGCCCGTAGGGCTTATTTTTATGGTAAGGTTTGAATATATCATCTTCAACTAGACCAAAACGGTTGAGACTGTATCCTCATTTCTAACCCAAAACACGTAGAACGTTATAGTGCAGAATGTATATGTATACTTATGAGCATTACTTCCAGTATTTCATTCTTGACACCAATTCTCGTATCAGGGAACTAATTTTCTAAACTATGTAACCCCTAAACTTTGACATACACACAGATGGTACTTACTAGTGTAATGCCTTCGAGTCTTACACATGCCTAAACCAAAATTTAGAAGGACATATATAGACAAAGACAAGAAGGCACAGAACGGTATGTACCCATATAACTACTACAACTGACAACCACCCTCACTAAATGTAAACTCATTTATAAATACCATAGCGCAAGCCCCGGAAAGAAATGGGTTTTGTGCTGATAGTCCAGACTATTTGCTGTCTTACAATACTGTATGTACATGCATGTATGCATGCATGGATGGATGGATTGACGGACGGACGGACGGACGGACGGACGGACATATGTATATGTATATGTATATAGTGACTTACGTCCAGATACTCATTTCATTTATAAATTATAATTCATTAAAAATCATTCATACCTTTTCATCACAGGTTGTGTTCAAATGGCTGATATGCACACCTGCGTAAGTTTCCCCCACCGTTAATCACGGTATTGCCATGATTTTATCTCATAGTGACAAAAAACTAAATATTTGCAATAAAACATACCGCTAAGGAAATCAGCCACTTGAACAAAACCTATGGACAAAACAGTATGAATATATTTAATGTAATGTTATGTAACGTTTACTTAGATACGAAATAACAAATACATAGCAAGAAAAAACAAAAATGAGAGCGTGGTATCAACACTGAACATACAAAAAATGAATTATAATGATTTACGAGTTCAAATACACCAACTTAGAGTGTCTGTAAATGGCTTGCTAGTTGGCATATTTTTTTTTGAAAAAAGTATTATTATGATATCTCGGAATCACAATCATACTGCAAGTAGTGAAATAAATATCTGGGTATGATTATGTTATAGAGTATTTCACACTTTTCTGATGAGGGCGTCAGTCGGTCGCCACGTCATTGACGCGCACTGCGGCGTGCTTTTTGCCGATAATCCACTAAATGGGACAAAACATTTCTCAGGTCTCTTTAGCTGCTCTGGCAGAGCAGCTAAAGAGACGCATTAATACTACAGAGTGACACAATCATAATTTAGGACTCCATACCGCACAATTTGTCTTCTGCGATAAACAAACAATCGATGGTTGATCTATAATGAATGCAACTAAGTTGTTTACATAATCTAAATATCTTCGATTTGCTGAATTGATAATGTCGTAAAAGCATATTTTGCACTATCTTTATGTCATTCTACTTAACGCGCTAGCTTGTGTGTGAATGAGTGCTGCTGCTAAATTGTACTTTAAAATCAATACATTGAATAACTCTCGTGTCAGGAGGTTTGACAATAGGCATTTGCCGCATTCCCAATTAATTCTCTCCTATAAATTCTGTTAGTGAATACAATCTACAGTGACCGTGCGTTATATTCTTGACGACATGGTTTGACAGATGCATTCAAAGACAGTGTTATAAGGTCCCAAGTATACCCATAAAACCATACACGATCCGCACATGCGTGTGTGTGTCCGCGTGTGCATTACTATATTTGCAAATACATCTAAGGGCACTTTCGGTTTTGGGATTTTATTCTATCCATTTCAAAACAAATTTAGAAGTTTCGTCTTTTAATACAAACGTTTATTCGCTTCAAAATATTAACGCGATGTAGTGCGAAGTCCCTACACCACTCGCAAATGACTAGTCGTTCCTTTGCAATTCTAAGTATGGCAGAAAAAGCGACTAAAACGAAATTCCAAATTCCATGATGTTGTCCCTTCTTGTTAGTAGACCACACGAGCTTCAGAAACCACTCGGTCATTACCACACACGTGTTGGCTAAATAAATGTTTACAGTTGGGTATAGTCCATAAGCCACTGTACGCTCTTATCCACTTATAACCAGTGGTCAGCTAATCAGACCGATGGAGGTTTGTTTTGACATCACAGGGTATGAACTCAGCTGAGAATGTGTGTATTTGTGTTTCTGCGAGACATGTTTAGGTTTGTCTTAGGATGAAGTAGAAGAGCACACCATTTGGTCAACTACTGCTCACTAACACTGGGCTCTCGCATAAGCAAACCCGCATGTATAATCTGTCAGGCAAAAATAAACCGGAAAACTTCTTCCATGTTTGGTGAAATCCGGCAAAGACGTATCATTGATATACATGGAAATTACATCAGAGAAGTGAAGGTGTGGTCAAAGGTAGAATAATTCTAACCCTCCCAATGAATGCTAAGGCTGCTTTCGTCCAAAGTACAAGGACGCACATATTTTGAAAAACATCTTAACCCTACCATGTTGGTTTTCATTGGATAGCTTACGCTGAGCACTCTATGACGAGTACCCATGTGTCAAGGTGTCTGTCAATTTGAAGTTTTTTTGCTTCATTTTGTAACGGCCAAATTAGTCATCAGCAGCGTAAGGGCTAATATGTTGAAAGAATAAAAACGACCAATATGCTATCTAGAACTGTTCGAATGAGCTGCAGCAAATCAAGCTTCTGGTATCAAAAATGATTAGAGGAGATTGGCATTGCAGGTTAGTGAACTATACAATGTGATCCCAGAGACGAAACACGTGATCGTGTCATTTGGAAATATGTTAGAAATATAATTGGATTCGGCAAATGATTCGAAATATTGTTTCTTTATGATCAAATGATTTTATCATCAACTGGTTTGAAGTGGATTTTTTCTCACGTACATGTACACGACCTCTAATCCTTTAAACGACTGCAAATTCTATGCTAAAATTCATTCTGGGGTTTATTCGTTTTGCAACATATTGAGCTGATATCAATGAAATAAAGAATGTATCTTCAGTCCACTCTTTCATTTTTTCAGCAGCAGGACACAATCCTGACATTATTTTGTCATGAACAACAACGAGTACTATTCTATGTGTGCAAAGTGTAATTTTATCATGACGAAAAGAATCAAATAAATCTCTTATTTCTTTCATTGGTTTACGGTTAAAGCCACAATACCAGAGCAGGCGAAGAAAGAGCACCTAAGTTAAAGCCTTGTAGACAGATGTGTGCCTTTCTTATCTAAAGGAATTCTTCCCAGCAATCAAAACTTTTTCTTTGCTCTCTTTAACAGTCATTATGGTTCTTCTCTTTCGTCGACCGCTTTCATCGTGCAGAGAGTACCGCCCTTAGGTCACAAACATTAACGTACCAGACTTGCGCAATCTGACCTCATGCCTGCAGTTAGGCCAGCAGTATTTAAGAATCATACAAACATATCTTACTGACGCAATAAAACTATATGCCATGAGTGTACCAAGACATCCAGTTACACTACGATAATTTTGGAAATATACACATACCTCACTGGCGCTATGAAAACATACGTCATGGGAATACCAAGACATTCAGTCAGGGAATTTTGGAAGATGGACCCTGAAATATGTCTTAAATGAGGCAGATTCGTTGCATGCCCTTTGTTAATAGTGCGAACTTATTGAAAACAAAATATGCATTCAAATGACTACCCCATGGCAGCGCATTGCGTTTAGGCAATGGCTATGTCTCACATCTGCATAGAATTCGGGGTTTACGAAAGTTGTACTAATGACTTGAGATAAGTCGGCGGATTTCCCCGGGTACTCAAATTCCATTTGCCAAAAAAACTACTAGTTAGTCAAAATTTTCCCAAATAAGAAAATGGCGTCTATCAACCTTCTATTTCATTAGGGGTTCGGCTCCACTTCCATATGCATAAACCAGTAATGATTTTGGGTTGGTCGGCGGTTTGTCCCCGGGTAATTTAGTTACATGTGCTGTTAACTACTACACTAGCTAGTCAAGATTTAGTCATATAAGAAAAAAATGGCAGGTATCAAAATTATATCTCATTAGGGTTTCGGCTCCTATTTCCTCCATGCGAAAAGGGTAACAAGGACTTGAAGTTTAGGTGGTTTAGGAAAAAGTGGTAGTTATTAAAGTCCTATCCCATCCGGATTGGATCCCTATTTCCTAGATGTGAAAACAGTAACTATGAATATGTGTAAGTAGGAGGTTTTTCTCGGGTTATCTTATACTTTCATTTGCTATGAACTACTTGCTAGTCATGATTTAGTTATAATGGCAAATTAGACAAAATGGTAATATCAAAGTTATATCCTATTCTGGTTGGGTTCCTATTTCCTACAGGTGACAACAGTAACTATGAATGTGGATAAGTCGGAGGTTTTTCTCGGGTTATTTTATACTTTAATTTGCTATGAACTACTCGCTAGTCATGATTTAGTTATAATAGCAAATTAGACAAAAAGGTAATATCAAAGTTCTATCCTATTCGGGTTGGGTTCCTATTTCCTACATGTGAAAACAGTAACTATGAATATGGGTAAGTCGGAGGTCTTTCTCGGGTTATTTTATACTTTCATTTGCTATGAACTACTCGCTAGTCATGATTTAATTATAATGGCAAATTAGACAAAATGGTAATATCAAAGTTCTATCCCATTCGGGTTGGGCTCCTATTTCTTTGGTTATCATATACATGTACATTCATCTGCTATGAACTTCTAGCTACATTGTAGTCACGATTTAGCCATATTGGCATACAGAGAAAAGTGGCGGTAATGAAAGTTTTAACTCAACCCCTCCATAGAACGTAGATGGAATTTGGAATTTCGTTTTTTGTCATATTTATGCTATACTGAGCTAATTCGTGACTAGCCAGTTGTCAGTGGTGGAGGAAACCGGAGTTCCCAGCGAAAACTATCGCCTAACCCCAGGTCACTAGCAACTTTCTCACAAGCTCCTGGTGGGATGCTCCGAGCACTGGTGAGAGACATCGAGCAGTCAGTGGGGCGCCTTAGACCACACGGCCATCAGGGCAGGCACATAACGTACGTGGTTAGCACGTACTGGGGAGAATCTCAGTAATCAGACAATCCCATATACCACCCATATCAGCCCTCCCTCTGGTGCTGCATAAAACACGTGCTGGTTGTGGAGAATTACCAAGAAAAAACGCTTCTCTCAGGAGGCAAGTTGTAGTCCATCAATACCAGTAAAATAACTCCAATCAATATAATTAAATAAAAGCTTCTTAATGTGGACATTATGGCCCCGATAGCGCCGGCGTCGAGTTTCCATACGAGTCAAATGATATGGCCAGCATACTTATTGTCAATTACGTGGACTTCATAGGCCTGAGGGTCGGCCGTCTAGTCACAAAACACCGTACGTGCGAGTTATGACTACAGATTGCCACTGAAAAGTATATATAACAGAATCTAACCACGCGTGGCTTATAACACACACACACACACCAACATACACACACACACACACACACAGACACATGTATATATTTATATATATATATATATATATATATATATATATATATATATATATATATATATATATATATCTATATCTATATCTATATATATATATCTATATCTATATCTATCTATATCTATCTATCTATCTATCTATCTATCTATCTATCTATCTATATATATATATATATATATATATATATATATATATATATATATATATATATATATATATATATATATATATATATATATATATATATATATATATATATATATATATATATATATATATATATATATATGATAATATGATATATATGGTAATGATAATATGATACATATGATAATGTTCATCAGGTCTAATTTGGAGTTCGTTTAATGTCATGTTTTCTGTCAGTGTAAGGCTACATTGTCACTAGACAGTTGCTAACGATGGAGTACCCACCCGGAAAGCCACTGCCTGATCTAAAGTCACTGATACACTGAAACCTTCTCACATGCCTCGACCGGGTTTGAAGCCAGGACAGTAAATACGAGTCAGCGTGCAGACCTGGATCACTCGACTTTGGGGGCAGATTTACCAATTAGAGGACAAAACTTGCTCCATGAGATAGGGTTATATAACCAGAGCATTTTTCGGCTATACTATATCCTGTTTACATAGAAACAAAGGCTGCCGTGGAATGAAGAATGCAATTTGGTGTACATTCAATATGTCAAAGAGGCCACTGTCTGAATTCAAACGTCTGAAGGGCAGGCCCTCAGTGGTGAGAGTCAACAGCGAGCAATCATTGACAATGCCTTAGATCACTCAGCCATCAGGGCAGGCCCTGAGAAGCGAGAGACAGCTAGAAGTCAGTGGCAGTGCCTTAGACCACTCAGCCATCAGGGAAGGCCATCAGTAGTGAGAGACAGTGAGCAGTCAGCCTTAGACCACTCAGCCATCAGGGCAGGCCCTCAGAAGTGAATGACAGCGAGCAGTCAGTGACAGTGCCTTAGACCAGTCTGCCATCAGGGCAGGCCCTTAGAAGCGAGCGATAATGAGCAGTCAGTGACAGTGCCTTAGACAACTCAGTCATCAGGACAGGCCTTTAGTGATGAGAAACGACAGCGAGCAGTCTGTGGCAATGCCTTAGACCACTCAGTCATCAGGGTAGGCCTCCACACAAGCAGCACGCATCTCCTGTACGTCTGATAGCGTTCTACAATACTCCTGTATGATAGCGTTCTACAATACTACCATCCTGAGAGACATGGGCAGCAGGCAATCTTCTTATCGTGCTTCATAAACTATAAGCGTCGATACGAGGACCGCTGAGGGGAGGCTATTTTGGCCTGCCCCGGGGACACTAGTTACCAATCTTGGCATAAAAGTCCCTTATCTGGCCCCGGATCGCGGACGGTTTTGGGCGGAAGAATATTGCCGTTACCCGGGGTGGTGTAAAGTCCTCGTTTGGCCTCAAGTCAGGGCCCTCGAGGTCTTCTCCGGACAGAGATTTATTGAAGCTGGTCGAACAAGATAACGGTGATTGCAGAAACACCATGAGTTCCCAGAAGCTCGGAAAAAAGTTTTTATTGCAGTCTTCGGGCGTGGGACATGCGCGTGGGTGGCTTTGGAAGTGTTTTTTTTATAGATTTGTTCTCCATCACTCGTTTTAGCACTCGCAATTCTGCACTTTTGTCAGAAGAAACAAAAAATGCATGTGATGGTTTTAATACTCGTTTTCTAGATTACTGTAGGTCACATTATTCGAGATTTGAACCCGGGCAGTGGTGAAAGATTGCACGCATTTGCAAGAAACGAAAAATGCATGTGATGGTTTTAATACAGTTACCATAATCGTTTTCTAGATTACTGTAGGTCACATTATTCGAGATTTGAAGCCGGTCAGTGGTGAGAGATTGCACGCATTTGCGAGAAACGAAAAATGCATGTCATGGTTTTAGAACGCAAACGCTTACCCAATTCGTTTGCTAGATTAGGTTACATTATAAGCAGTCAATGACGTTGCCTTAGGCCAATCGGGCAGGCCCTTGTATTATACACCCCAAAGAGTTGGTAGCTTTCTTCATTTAACCCATTATGCTGGTGGTAGCTAATTTTGCCAACACAAAATGATGGAAACAACATAAAAAACTGGCACATAGGTACTCATCTGAGAGTACTCTGCAAGAGCTATCCAATGAATACCAACATGACAAGGTGTAGACGGGTTTCAAAAATCTTTGCGTGCTTGTGTTTTGGTTGAAAGTAGCCTCAGCATGGTGAGGCAAAGCAAAGCTAGCCATCTTTTCATCTCAATCATATTTGTATTTCCGGTTGGTCGAATTTGCATTTCCGGTTGGTCGACGGATGATGTATCGATGGAGGCAGAAACCACTTTGAGTTTTTGCTTGAAGGAAATAACGTTGCGCCTTTGGGCCACCTAACATGTACTGCGGTTAAATTGCTGATTGGACCTCATTAGCTACTGAGTATCCTAAGCCAGCGAACGAAAGAGAGTAATGGTCGTAGAAAAAAAGGTCAAACTCCGCTAGTACCGTAAGTATTCATGTGAATGACCTGAAGCATCACTCTATAATGTAATGTCCAGCAGTGTTAGAAGATAGGGGAACATTTTAGAAGCATATATATATATATATATATATATATATATATATATATATATATATATATATATATATATATATATATATATATATATATATATATATATACATACATACGGCCCTAGGGTCAAGGACACTCAAGCCTCAACATGTAGGTTGAGTGAGGACCTTTTATCCCATTAGGTCTCTATATAATGGCCCGAGGATTGCACAAGCATGAAACCCAGGGTTGTCAACTTGAGACTGAGTATGTGATTTGCTCATACATGTATATATATATATGTATATATATATATATATATATATATATATATATATATATATATATGTATATATATATATATATATATATTATATATATATATATATATATATATATATATATATATATATATATATATATATATATTGGTGTGTGTGTGAGTAGTTTGGCCATGTCAGTGTATAAGGGGTGAATATCAAGATTTGACCACGTACATGTAGTATCCTGAGAAGGTTAAGCTAACATCTCTTACCTAACAGTATCTTATGTCGGGTAGTATATGGTGTATATCTTCACCTATTCAATTAATCAAAATACGAAGTGTCGTCATATATTGTATTTTAATCCCAGTTACTCTGTTGGGTATGATGAAACAAATGTGCAGTCACTGTTGGATGGACATAAACATATCATGTATAATTTTAAGTGAGCCAACCCCACAGAGTTGTCACCAATTAATTCAACAGCCGAAAAAGCTTATTTGAGATGACCTATATGCAAAGGAGTATGGTGGTGCAAAGTTTCAACTGAATTTAGGTCGTCGAGTGACTTTTTCCACTTCGGCAAGACACGTTACCTTTCCTTGGGCATCCAGCTGGTTATTTAGGTCATTAACCCATTGGCCATTGGCACTTTTGAGGTCAAGTTTTAGGTAAAAGTTTTATAAAATTATGAATGAAGGAGTATGTAAAAATGAGTAAATAAGGGTTATTTCTTTTACCCATTTTGATAGTACTTTTATAATTGTATCCTTAATATAACCTGTGTGTTTGCTGAATAGATCAACTTATTTATCCGAGTGTGAATGCGTTGATATAGATCGTAGGACAACAGTTTTCCATGACGTCAGCAATCATGGCGGACGAGTGGGTGAAGTTTTCCTCGGACAACCCTCTGGGTGAGTGCCCCGGGTTCCTGACGGGTACCTCAGCAGCGTCCAGTGCCAAGGGTGTCGTGGTACTGCAGGCATGGTGGGGTGTCGACGAGGAAACCCAGGCCAAGGCCAGTGATATCGCCAAAAGAGGGCGCTTTCTCGCGCTGGTTCCTGACCTCTATCGCGGCAAGGTTGCAAAAAACAGAGAGGAGGCCGGGCACCTGTCCTCCGGGCTAGACTGGCAGGGCGCGGTTCAAGACATCCGAGCTGCCGCCAGGTTTCTCATGGAGACCCGTGGGTGCGCCAAGGTGGGTGTGACGGGGTTCTGTATGGGTGGGGCGCTAAGTGTCGCCGCCGCAGCCCTAGGTGTACCCGAGATCAGCGCAGCAGCACCCTTTTACGGCATCCCAAAAGTTGAGGATATCGGATTCGACCTGAAGAACATCCGGGTACCTCTGCAATGCCACTTCGGGAAGTTCGACGATGCGGTGGGATTTTCGACCCCCGTTGAGTACAACAGGTTCCGTGGTGAGCTGACGTCACTGGGGAAGGATTTTGAGTTCTATGAGTATGATGCCGGCCACGCCTTCACTACAGCATACCACAGGAACTACAACAAGGCCATCTCAGACCTAGCCCTCAACAGAATGGCAGAATTCATGAATAAGCATCTGTGATTCCAATCGGAAAGACTTTAATGCCCACTTAAAGAACTATGTGGATGAATATGAAAACAAGAGCTTTGCCGATTGGCTGATCTAGCACGCAAGAGAATGACACAATATATAGAACAAGAATTTGTGATTCATTTTGGGAACACTTTATATGCTTTTCGCCTCTATGTGTGAGAATATGAAAGGAACTTTGCTGATTTGCTGATCTTCCATGCAACAGAATGCCACAATTGAAGAACAAGTATATGTGATTCATTTGAAAAAACTTTATGGTCCAAAAATGAGAACTTAGCAATTCTTCGCATCTATTTGTCAGTATGTGAGGAAGAGCTTGATTGTTTTGCTGACCTTATATGAACACGTGAACAAATGTTATGAAATACCATATCTAATTAAACAAGAACTTATGTATACAAGTACATACTTATTACTGAACCTGTACAAAGCTAAATGTAAGCAAATATCAGAACGTTTTATGTCACTGGAAACGTTTACTTGGATAATCCTGTGGCATAAAGTACGATTTAGGGTTAATCTGGATAATAGTGGAAAATTTACGCTATAATTATGATATCATATGGGACATCATCGGTATAAATCATAAATCACGACTTCATTATTAAATGTAGGCATAATACATACAGTGTACTTATAAATATTGCAAAAGTCGATTTGTTAAAATCAAGAAGAATAACTGCATGATATATATATATATATATATATATATATATATATATATATATATATATATATATATATATGTATATATATATATATATATATATATATATATATATATATATATATATATATATATATATATACATATATTCACGCACACACACACACACACACACACATATATATATATATATATATATATATATATATATATATATATATATATATATATATATATACAACTATATATATCTAGGACTGTACATTATGACCCTCAACAAAATACTTATCTGTTTTTGTTATCTCATATGGTTAGGAGGCTTTTTGTAAATCTCCTTTGTTCCCTCTGTTCCCTCACTGATCCGTGCGAAAAGTTTCATGCTTGGAAGAATCGAGGCGTGAGTATTTCATGTAGAAAGATTTCCTTTTCCTGCATGGAAATGAAATTTCCGTGTATGAAAATGACATTTTCATGCATGAAAATAAAACAAAATTGCCCCAAAGGTTTTTTCATGGATAAAAATTCCATGCACGAAATAGTGCTCAGCCTAATTTTCGATGAAAATTTCTGGGACGAGAAAATCATCTCATGAATTTCTTGGGACGAAAGATTCATTTTCATGAATGGAAATATCATTTTCGTTCATGAAAATTAAATTTTCATGCATAAACTCCTCTTGCAACTTTTCGTTGTGAAGGAAGTAAACACATATATGGATGGATGTGAACAACAATACATAACGTTATATATATTCTTCGCACTATATATATCCATGTAATTGACGTTTCTTTCATGGAGTGCTCTACATCAAGCAGAAATTACAGCACCTATTTGAATACCTATATAATATGCATAGGAATATTTTTTAATCACCTATTGACATCTAACCAAAATGCCTGAAAGTTACAGCAGATGGTTTGACTTGCATCTTAAGGTAAAATATCCTGGCAACAGATGCAGGTCTAGATTGGTCCATTTCAATAGTAATCGCAATGAGAGTTGCCTAATTCAGTTAACTCATCCACCCAATTCTCTAGGAAACCCAACATTGTCACAACTCACATTAAAACTCATTCCTCATGTTCAATTATCAAGGTTTGTACGAACGTAACCCCTACACAGAGTCATGTTACATTGGAGATGACTCTCAAACTTGAAATATTGCTGGAATGCCATATTTGAAGGAAGGAAGTCAACTGTACATTTGTTACGTAATTTTGCCGTTAGAAAAAAATGACGAGCTCGAAAAGTCAGAATTTGCTACGTTTCATTTCGTGAAATAAAAATACATACACGTAATTTATTTTTTTATGAAGTGCTATATAGATTACAAACATACCATTGTCGATTGTATATCAAAAGGAGGATTTAGAAAAATGTAACGAAAAGAAAGATTGACTAATCTCGCAACTAGTCGCAAGTCCGCCTGAAAATGCATTTTGCTATGCGTTCAGTAAATACGCGCAACCAAAGACAAGGATTCTATTCCATAAATATTCCCCGAATTCTGTTCAACGGTATAAGCTTTAAGATAAAATCAGAGAGAGGCTTTATTTCTGTGAATGTTATTTGTCGCAATGAGTTACGCTTTCTTTCTTACATACAGCAATTTTTGAACTCATTGAGTAAACATATACGGTTGAACGTGAGGTAGCATTACTTTCGTCATACGTGATGAATAATGAATACACTCCTAAATCAGGTTAACAAGAACACTTGGTATATATTTGGTCGTTTTATGTGGAGAGATATTGATGGTTGATCTCTGAAATATAAAAACTGTATTGAGACATTCTACAGTATAAAGCATATATATACAGAAGTCTACTGCTAAGGCGATGACTACCATTGCAAGCTAGATAAAAGACCCGTCCAAAAACACACCTCATAGTAGCATTATCATAGAACAAGGTGCACCTCCAGGTTCCTGAGTGTAATCAGGTAGATAATATCATAGCCAACAGTCCTTATTCAACCCATATTCTATTTCTTTTCAATATTTCCATTTTTTCACTCAAATGACATAATCTCATTACTTACGTAAGTGATGGTCACTACACGTTCACATATGCCTTAGGGATGTCATTGACTATGCCCAATAAAAATAGGCAATGTGCCAATCCTTCCAATGCTGAGCCTACTTTTGTACAAAGCACAAGGGCACAAAGAGTTTTGAAAACCATCCAAACCCAGTCGTGTGGGTATTCATTGGGTAGCTCTCACTGAGTACCTTTAGATGAGTACCCATTTGCCAGGGTTTCAGTCATTTCTCTTAGGTTCTCTGCATTATTTTGTATTGGCCAAATTGGCCAGCAGCAGCATAAGGGTTAACATCATCAACATGGGAGGGCTAATTCTTACAACAAAAGGAAATGGATCGACATTCAACTTTTACACCCCAGAAAATCCATTCCATAAAAAACGGTTATATGCAACAATAGGGAGGAAACGCATTATTTGTAGAATGGTACAAACCATTTGACCTCATGATATTAATTAAAAGAATAGCGAATTGATAGGGATCTTTGTTGTTTGCTGTCGTGATTATACTGTAAGTTATGATCAATCGGCGTCTCAATAGTATCTTTTTTTTATTCAGGATGTAACCACAAACATACTTTGATTACACATCACACACTATGTGCATTCATTGTACTTTATTTGTACAGTTACTGAATGGAGGGGTAATGTATTTACCACTTACTCTCGCTCCAGTGACTAAAGTAGCCAATGCATGGATATATCATTTTCATGCGTGAAATTGTCATGGCACGATTCTTTCATTCATGAAACTTTTCGGTGTTCGGGTTGTCTACTACTAGTAACTGGTAAACGCATTTAGCTATTTGCTCTGAAATAGTACCTAAGACAACAAAATAGTTTAATCGACTAAGTCATCAATTCTGATTCGTTTTCTATAAGAAAAGAACTATAAAATTGTTCTTAAGAATGTCGAAGTTGTACCTTCATATTTCAGAGATACATGTAACCCCAGGGCACATGTTTTAATGAAATAACTCTGTATAATGCTGTACGTGTGCAATTCCTCATGTACACCTATCATGTCCAAGTTATTTCCTTCACGTCCCGGCATGAACCATCTGTGCGGAATTTTATCAAAAGCACATAAGAAAAGGGGCTGGTAGATTGGTTTCCCTGTGAGGGGGAATTTTCACAGCATCCGTACGTGACAAGCAGCGGATGAAGCCAGCAGGAGATCTAATTTTGATCGATTCCAATCACGGCTAAGGCGATCTGATGGGGTTAGAGGGACGGTTATGTGATGGCGCCCTCATCATTCTGTTGATCACAACAATTTATATTGTTTGTGATTGTCGTAAAAAGTGGGACTGGTCAGGAAAAAGAAATTGCTTAGGCGGAAAGGATTTATTTCCTTTGGTGATAATCCTGGCAGCACTTCAGATATTGTGCTGATCTATGGAAGTCCTGATCAGAGGTGTGTCTATTTCATGATGAAGGGAGAAACTTATTACCGCCATTCGATTGCTTTCGTCCAGTCCTCTCAAAGAATCCGCTTTAATACGTGATGAAGTTATCAGTGACTTTGGGCGAAGGATTTTGACTCAATTTTCCAAACTGAATTTGATCAAGCAAAGGTCGTTCCAAACATGCAATCTGAAATCAAATGTTAACGGATTTCCTAGAAAATTGACGTATTCATAGTGAGAGTATTACGGGGGGAAGGATATCAAAATTTACCACTTTTGACTTTGTCCAAAATTATGCAATCTTGAAATGGAAAGGTATTTTTTCTCCTTTTCAACAAGAAATCTTTTGAAAAAATATATATAATTTTGAATATACTAATAAACAGACAACATTTGATCAAAGACACTAACATGACACTTCTTTGAATCTGAGGGTTTACGGCGAAATTACGGTGG
>OZ012692.1:17773326-17813326 GCA_963942565.1 Maea johnstoni
CAATGCAGGGGATAATTAAGGCGCCATTGCGAGGTGGATTAAGAAATGATTGAGAATTCAGGTCCTGAGGCGCTCTATTCAAGACTGCTGCGCGGCGGATTAACTGGATTAGCTGGATCAACACAATCACAGTGATTTAATGAAGTGCCCTTTGACCTCTATCACTTCTGGATACTCCTTGCCAAAACTATACGCCGTGTTCATCACAGATACTGCTTTAATTTCATCGCAATCTTTTATGCCATTGGATATTGAGACATTGATTTAGAATAGACAGCCAGTGCTGGGTGGGATAGATTGTAGGAATGAGATATGGGAGTAAGCCAGAATAGCAAGTTAAAATAATGGCAGAGTCTCAGTAAACTCACCCTCTCTTTCGCTGAGTTGCGTTAGAATGGTGAACATTCGAATGACTACGTCATCCAGATTTCATCTGTACGTTATAGAAAACACTGATTGAGTCGAGTCAATCATGATTCTTAAATACGATAATACAGCTTACATACACCTGCAATTATAGTAATGATAATAACAATAATAATATTTATAATAATAATAATAATAATAATAATAATAATAAAATTAATGATGATAATAATAATAATATTTATGATAATAATATTTATAATAATAATATTTATACTACTACTACTACTACTACTACTACTACTAATAATAATAATAATAATAATGCTAATACTAATAATGAAAAAAAAATATAAATAATAATAATAATAATAATAATTATAATAATAATAATAATAATAATAATAATAATAATAATAATGATAATAATAATAATGATGATAATAATAATTATAATGATAATCATAACAATAATAATAATAATAATAATAATAATAATAATAATAATAATAATAATAATAATAATAATAATAATAATAATAATAATGATAATAATAATAACAATAATAATAATAATGATAGCAATAATAATAATGCTAATAAAATTGATAATAACAATAATGATATAAGAATATGGTGAGAACACGTATAGTGCCACCTTTCCAAAAACACCTTTCACATACATGTATGTTACTTACTGTTCATGTACATTTACATGTACATACTAACACATAATGCGAATACATGTACTTGTAGTCGAACAGACTATTTTCCAAAGCACATGTGGTTATTCCCACAGGGGGTTAAAACCCGTCTACTCACGCTTTAGTCTACTCAGTAAGATGGGTTAATATCACGTCTGAATGATGACGCAAAAAGCTTTTCTAAAACGTGACTGAATCGATAGACACGAGGTCGACCGCTTAATCCAGCTAGAATTGGAGTCGTCCGAGGGAGATGGCTAGATTTTGGTTATATCAAAGCAGCGACATAATCAGGTTCTATTCAGAAACTAGCAGTTGACAAATCTATATTTGATGTTGAAGTTGTGTGTGCCATTATCGGGACACGTAGTATGAAGCATTATAAGCGCTTGAAAAAGTATGCCTTTTATAGATGTCAAGTATTAGTACACACACACACACACACAAACACATATATATATATATATATATATATATATATATATATATATATATATATATATATATTCATATATATATACATATATATATACATCTATATATATATATATATATATATATATATATATATATATATATATATATATATATATATATATATATATATATATATATATACATATATATATATATATATATATATATATATATATATATATATATATATATATATATATATATATATATATATATATATATATATATATATATCGCTGGCTATCCGGTGAAAACCACAGCCAAACCTTAAGTAACTGGCAACTGTCTCGCATACCCCGGTTGGGATTCGAACCCATGCAGTGGTGAGAGACAACTAGCAGTCAGTGGCAACGCCTGGCCTGCAGAGTGACCCCCACCTCGGCGTTTGAGGTTTTGAAACGCTATTGTATAAGCTATATGCTTGTGTTGACACTGGATATTTTTGACAATATTCAATGTAATTCAATTAATTTCCTCTTTTTAACACGTGGTGATTTTAGGTTCCTATCTGAAGTATTGTATTGCCATTACATGTACAATCGGTGTCTGATAATTTTCAACGTAATTCAATTCATTTCCCCTTTTTAACACGTGGCGATGTTAGGTTCCTATCTGAAGTATTTTATTGCCATTACGTGTTTGATATACTAGGGGTGCTTTGGTATGCTTTTATTGTTCTCGGCTGGTCTCGTGCGATAAATGGGCCCCTAACTCACAGTCTGCCCCTGACAGCTCAAACTATCAGGAACCGGTCTCTTGCGGGCCCTTACCCCGGCCCTCAACACTACATCTCCATACACGCCCAAATATGGCCATATAGTGCTGCAAAACGCCTTATCGGGTGCCTTATGCAACAGAAGGCCCATAACTAGGGCAGGTTGAGGACAATCTGCGGAAGAGAGATTCTGTAGGGGAATTTTCATAGCGATAACATTTGAGAATGTGGGGCATTTTTCATAGAGATAAAATTTGAGAAAAGATAGATTCCAGTACTAGGGCAGATTTAGGACAATCTGTAGGAGAGAGATTATGTAGGGGAAATTTTTATAGCGATAACATTTGAGAATGTGGGGCATTTTTCATAGAGATAAAAATTGAGAAAAATTAGATTCCAGTATTTGATGATAAGGTTCAACTAGTTCATACGTATCCGATGCATTCTAACGCATTTTCGGCATTAACACCAAAATATAAACGTGTGCCATTGTAATACATGTGCGCACTTTAGTATTAATATATCACCCTTCTATGTTTTTCTGTTTGCAAAATCAGTCTACTAATAGAGTTTCTACATTTTCCTTTGCGAGAGATATCACAAAGTTTGTTTTTCAATGAATTAAGAGTACAATTTTAAACTCGTTGAGTAACAGTGAGAAATTTCCAAATTGCCCAATTACGACAATATCGCATCTGACAGAATTGACTAGAACTAGAACGATTTTATTGAAATCAAATGTGAACTAGATTTTTTTCATTTTGATTATCGTCACTTTTTCTGACATATAAACTGGACAAAGAACACCATGATTATGTGTGCGTTATCTTACCTGCCAGAGGAGTTCTCTGTTGTGTATGTACACCTCTTGATATTAGAAAACAACTACCCTACGTTTAATATATCAAACAGTTTTTAAATGAAAGTATTAATGTTCGCCAATCAAAATAGCCTATTTTTGTAACGGACCTAGTTTAATAAAAGTACTCATTGCGTTATTATTATCGGTGCCTCAACTCTTTCACACAAGTAATGATAAAGTTTACTGTATATGCTTTACATCCCTGTTGGAGGGTATGTGTGCTACCTTGAATCCGTGCACTCAAGCAGGGATACAATGGAGGTAGTAAGCAGGATATTTACTTGAAGGATGTTATTCTGGCGCTATCATGAGGAGCGCGAAAATAACGAAAATTTAATGCCTATAAAAATACCAATTATACAGTATGAAAACAGCTTTACTAGCTGTGTGAATTTTGTATGAATGTTTGTGGTGATTATATTTTGTTCTTTTCCAAGTTTCAATCGATGGAACATTTTCACTCCCCTTTGGAAAGTACATCAGTTTTTATTCGATCTCATTCATGAATGCAATTTCCTTCCTATAAGCAACATTTCAATTGAGAACCGATTGATGGTGGTGATACGTGAATACGTGATGACTTTTTGATTAACTCGCTGTACGTCTCTCACCACTTCGGGAGTTCGGATCCTGCACGGGCATTTAGAGAGTAAGTTGGCAGTGACCTGAGCTTAGGCGGTGTTTTTTTGCTGTGCACTAATATTTCAACCACCACTTTTAAATACCTAATTACGACTAAGTCCAAATGTACGAGGGTGCAGGTGTGAACGGCAGAAAAGAATTGAACTTTTTGTATTTCTAAAAAACGACAAAAGGAAATTACACTTTTCCCCCAAAAAAGCAGAAAAATGTTTCACCGTTTTCCAAAAACAGCGGATTTTTTTCTGTCGTTCAGACCTGCACCATCGTACGAATGTGGCTGAAAGTATGAGGATAAACAAATATGCGACTTCCAAAATTGTTGTGTAATTAGGGTTTGGCAACCCGAATAACTTCTTACCTGAGAATTGGCAAGCATTCTGATAGTAGTGATTGCAAGAGGCAGAGCTAATTATAGTTGGAGTTAAACTTATTCAAATATTCAAATTGGAGCTGCGAGAGTCTAACGTATGGTTGCGCGATGCTGGCGGAACACGTCACCTAAGCTCAGGGATTAACCCTTTCAATGCCAAGGTTACTCTCTTCCAAAGCACAAGGATGCAAAGATTTTTGCTGACCAGCTAAAAACATGTCATGTTGGTATTCATTAGATAGCTCTCACTAAGTACTCTCATATGAGTATCCATGTTCCAGGGTTTCAGTCATTTTCAGCTTTTTTGCATTTTTTCTATTGGTAAAATTAGCCACCAGCAGCATAAGGGATTAATGTATATGTATACGCGTGGGTTGATGGGCTACTCTAGGGGCTGATGGAGAGAGGGGGAAATTTCGCCATCATGATAGCCATCAGATTTATGTGATCTCTGACGCCGTCCACACCGCCAGAACATGTTAGGGGCGATGGCCGACCTTATCTCACGACAAATCTCGTATCAGTTCTCGTAATCTCTCGTCGCCTCGGGCTGCGCGAGACCGCGGGATCTGTGTGCAGTTGGTGGCATATGCCAGTGGTTTGTGGTGTACGGAGCCTCGCAGCACAGCAGTACAGGCACTTGTAGAGCTCAGCGCACGGAAGGACGGACGGAAGGCGAGCAGCCAGTGGCTCCGCCGGAACTGAGCGTAGAATTATTACAGCATGCCCTATTGGAGCGGCACGCCTCCGTATTGATGTGTGCTAATTTAGTGTTTTGGTAGTGCATATAACTCCAGCGTTCGCGTCCGGTCTGTTTCAGATGGTGTCAGGCGGTCGACAATAGCAGACGGCTGCTGCACGGAATACACGGGAAATAGTATACCTCGAAGTCACAACCAACACACACGATGCACAGTCCAGGGAAAATGGAGAATATACTGCACTACATACTGTTGTGTATATGCGTTCTGGGATTAACTCAAGCGGCGAAATCGAAAGGTAGGAAAACTCTGTTTTTATTAAGTTATTCATGCACGTTTTACTTCTCCTCAACAGGTAGTTTTGAATGTGTTGTATGCAATGTTGATACAGATAAATGATGGCGTTGGAACAAAGTTAATTTCTACATGATAACACATACACACACCTACATTTATATATATATATATATATATATATATATATATATATATATATATATATATATATATATATATATATATATATATATATATATATATGTATATGTATATATATATATATATATATATATATATATATATATATATATATATATATATATATATATATATATATATACAAACTATATACATTTGTATATGTATATATATATATATAAATATATGTATGTATATACATATATATATATATATATATATATATATATATATATATATATATATATATATATATATATATATATGTGTGTGTGTGTGTGTGTGTGTGTGTGTGTGTGTGTGTGTGTGTGTGTATGTGTGTGTGTGTGTGCCTATCCTCATTCACATGCATACTTATCTTGTATTTCTACATACACGTACATACACTCTTTTCATTCATGACCATAACCTATAGCTTTCTTTTCAAAAACATCAAAAGCTAGATATTAAAGCGTCATGATAAGGAATACTCTTGACATCTATACGAAATTCTCAACAAGACCTCAGCGCACGGAAGAGTTATCACTAGTTAAAGACAAGCAGCCAGAATGTTTGTCCTAGGTGTTGTCACATGTAAGATCATTGGGTGTGTGAGTGGGAGGATCCCAATTTATTCATTTATTAAAAGGTATTAGGTGCAGAGCAATGGTCTGGAAAACTCGTGATGAAGTGGATTTGTGATTGTAGTGAACATTACACCAGTTGATAACCTTGCATTAACCGCGTCGTTTCCAGAATTCCTTTTGGAGAACATTTTTGTATGTATGTATAATTCATCTCATAACGTGACGATCAGTAAAATAGTATTGTTATTCATAAATGGCAATAATGACAATGCTTGCAATGTTAAAACGATGCAATCATAGCTGGAATATGTGCCACCTCGTCCAATGTGATAATGTGATCGAAGGTCATACAGCTTATTTCACGGAAACAGATTACTTTTGAAGGATTGTGGCTATTGTCTGGCGATTGGTATGTTAGGTCAGAAGTAAAACAATGGATCAAATCTATCTAGGACACAGTACCCACAAGAAATAACTGCGTTCAAATACTTAATGTAATGTTCCAACATTAACATAGTATAATCTTTAACTGTATAGTTTAAGGGGTTGATATAGCGAGAAAAGAGCATTAATGATACTCACCCTGGTATTGTGACACTCAGTTTGAACTATATGTACATGTATCTCTAGACAAACCAGATTGTTTGTGTTTTTGTTCCTATACCATTTTTGTCAGTTCCGTTTTGTATCTGTATTTTCAAATCCTCATATTTCGTCAATACACATGCAATACAATACAACGATCACACATTATAGGAGATTAAGATACATGAACACAGTTGCATTGGATGTGTACATGCCCGTATTTGTGTAGTAAATGCATGTACTGTACAACTGGTTAATTTGGCGTGTACTTAAGTTGGCGTTTTTTTCAATAAAATAATTTCCCTGTATTTATTTTGGCGTCTGCAACAGTCAGAACAACGCCATCTATATGTAGATTTAGGAACCAATGACCGCCGCGTTGGCGTTGATAGGCATTCGCCAAAAAACGCCAAATTAAAGACCACGCGAAATTAAATAGTTATACAGTAGTTGACGATAAATATCTCGTTGTACAGTTGAATGATATATTGGATAATGAATTACGATCGAGGCTGAATATCTCTTTGGAATTCAATGCATGATTACATCACTATATGATAAATGCCATAACAGGGATTGCACTTCCAAGCATGAAGATCTAAATTGATGAGAATAGGCATAATTATTTTCCCTTCCATACGACCCTTTCTTCCGTGACCTCCATCAAATACAGTTTAACCAGACTCTGACTCAGCAGAGAAGATCTGATTTAAACACTAGCGGATCTTTGATAAGGTCGGTTGATGACGATTTCTGTATATGACATCAGTGGGCTAAGTCGAAGTAATGCCTTAGGCTTAAAGGGTGCATGCGCATGTTGGTCGGTATGATGCATCAGAAGCGCAGAAGCGTCACATCAAATCCTTCCAGCCCCTCAAGGACAAAGCTGAAAATTATGCGAATTTCGAATGTTCGAAATGGTAGGTTTTCATGCGAGGAATAATTTGTGTATCTGTTTGTTAACAGATTGAAACTATATTCTCATTTTCAAAGTTTTCGTAAAAATATTTATAAAGTTAACTTTCAAAAAATGGCAAAGCTCGTGTGCTTCTCTAGTAATGTGCTAGTATAAAACGGTTAGTTTCCTCTCGCTTCATTATGATAAAGAAAGTTGTAAATGGAAGGCTTTAGGTATTAACGAGAAAAGTAATGGTGTTGAAAAATTCTACGATGGTGCAGGTATGAACGAAAGAAAGAAAACCCGCTGTTTTTTTGAAAAAACGACAAAAAAATCTGCCGTTCTCACCTGTACCATCGTACAATTCTCCTACTAAATTCCCTCCAAAGTTATTTTCATTACAAATATATCTCCGAAAAATAGTGCCGTATTAGTAAGTCACTATAGTGTGTCTGGGGGTTGAAGGAAATGGGTCGGGCTTTGCGCATGCGCATTTGACGAGGTCGACTTGTCGCCAGGTTAGAGCTATGATTGATGTTCTAACAGTCCTGGCGCATGCATCGCCATGGACAAGAGAGTGGTTTTCCTCAACGGTTAGCGATGCCAAGCGTCAAATCTCGTATTCATGAAAGTGGAATCTCGTCTGGCGACGCTCACCGAGAGAAGATTATGCGATCTTCGCAATGCAAATATCCAGATTAATGAAAAGTTTTCTAGGCAACAAGCGTTACAGAATGTAATGCACTGCCAGCCTAATCCTTGCATTATACGTCCCCATCCTTTCATTATAGGCAATATAAACCTTGCATTATACATTGTAGGTCCCTATCCTTTCATTATAGGCTGATATAAATCTGCATCATAGCTGAGTTGACCGAATTCTGGAAGATTACTAGCAGGCATATATATATATATATATATATATATATATATATATATATATATATATATATATATATATATATATATATATATATATATATATATATATATATATATATATATATATATATATATATATATATATATATATATATATATATATATATATATATATATATATATATATATATATATATATATATATATATATATATATATATATATATATATATATATATATATACATATACATATACATATACATATATATATATATATATATATATATATATATATATATATATATATATATATATATATATATATATATATATATATATATATATATATATATATATATATATATATATATATATATATATATATATATATATATATATATATATATATATATATATATATATATATATATATATATATCCACCGAAGTGCTCACATGACCTCCCTCCCCTAGCAGGTCTGTACACACGGAAACCATTTCAATCCCCCGAGGGATAATCCAGAGCAGTTGGCAGCATATAGCGCACAAGCTCTAAGCACTGCCTTATTAATGCTAGGTACCCATTTTGCAGCTGGGTAGACTGAGGCAAATTGGAATAAACTGTCGTGTTTAAGGACAGACCAAAGTGCCCGGCCGGGAATTGAACCAGCGACCTACTGAATATTAGTCCGACACCTAACCAATTGAGCTACTTTGTCCCACATATATATCCCATGATGCAATGCGATGCAGGCATTATATTTTCTCAACTTTAGATAGAAAGAAAATGGGCACTATGTCATTATACATGTAGTGTTTTAATGAAACAGTTAACTAGTAATTATGATTTAGTTTAAACAATTTTACTGTATCGGATTTCACAACCAAATATGAATCTGATATAATTTTATCGACCACAACAACACAAAAGTCATCAAGCCAGAATTCATGAAGTGCATTATTGCGTTAATTATAGTACTCATTTATACTTACAACTATTTTGTAAATGGTATAAAACAGATTTTTAATCCAGATTTGAAATATTTTGTTTTGGTTCTAGAATATGTCTGTTTCTAGTCTTGTGTAATTTTTCATGCTGAGCTTTGAATGATGAATTCCTTCACATTGGCAGTCAAAATTGTGCCTGCTTTTCGAGGTCACCAATCCACTCCTAAAAAACAATTAACTTATGTATTCATAGGATTTTCCATTTCCCTAGTCACAGACCATTAATATGAAGATAGTGAATATTCTTTTATAGTTAATAACGCTTCTGTTTGCATCAGCCCTACTGTATAATAATCAACGGAAAACGCTCAATCCTGTCCTTAAACTCACACCATGCCTCTGTGATTGACACCGGCGTCGCTATCACTACACTTAAGTTCATTGGGTATTTCAATACCAAAAAAAGCGTACCATAAACCGTACATTAGACAAAACATAACGAGCCTTTTGGTAACATTTGTGTCACCACCCCTTTCATTTAGTCTTGATTTATGGCTTGAGGTCACAGGGTAGAAATAAAACCCATGACCCTTGAGAGGAAGTGAGGTTTATTTTAGATTGGTTTTGACTATGGACGTTTGTGATAGAGAGGTAGGCGGATATTAATTATAACGCAGATACCACGCTGACAGTGTGAAGATGGGTATAACGAACATAGTAAGGCATTGCTCTTCTCAATTGTAGTCGTATATTTATTGACTATATCTCACAGATATAAAAGTATACAAAACATATAAATAAATAACAAAAGAGGGTTATTAGCCCAAGAACATGCAAAAGTAAATGTAAACAAAAAATAAACACAAACTAAACCGAGTTATGTATTATTCAAGAATTAGGCAATACCATATCACCACAGTTTCAACCCACCAATCTCAAGTATGTTTAAATGATCATCATTGAATACAGCAAGAGACGGTAAAGTATGAGTTGTGCTGACACTATATTACTCTGAATAATTCATACTCTGTTGAGAAAATACATAATGCATCTAAAGGCTGATGTGTTTTATCAGTCCATATTGAAGTGACAAAATACATTTGAAGACTACTGAGTTAGTAAGTACAGTTAGTAAGTACACACTAAAGTAATTGTGAGCCATACAAGAATCTATATCAAGTCCAGGGTGGTCAGATATTCATGGGCAAATCTACCGATTAAAATTGAGCATTGACTATCCTATGCCAACCCTGTCTTTACAAATCTGACTATATATTTTGTCAATACTCTTCCCTGAGATTAACCACATCTTATGAAGTAAATCTCTGCTTATATTAGGAATATCTTTACCTATAAGCCAGTTAAAAACTTCATGGGGGTTTTCTTCAAAAGCAGTTCTAAAGACCCCGTCTATATCAGTAATACTATTAATCATTGTCGTTCTAGTCACCTCATTTCTTGGGCACTGCATGACTACATGGAACAAATCTTCTAATACATATTGATCACAGTAAGAACATGTTCTGTGACTAGGGGTCAATCCTTTTAATCTCAGATCATCTGATTTGAGTCTACTGGCTCTACAAATTAAACGTGCCATGGTCCCACATGTTTTAATTGCCCAGGGAAATTTGTCTGAAAGTTCCGACCACGAGAGATATCTTATTTTTGATATTATTCTAATGAGCATGTCATTTTTCTGATTAAGAATCATAGTCGAACACCAATATAGATCTTTTAGTTCCCATGCTTTGGACCATACTAATTTTGACAATGCAGTTTTCGATATTAGGGGTATAGTTCCCATAACAATATCATATAGGGTATTAAGAAGACCTGCTTTAACAGCATGGTTCAAAATATCGTATGTAGGGCTATGATTCTGATTCATATGGCATACCAGCCTATTAGCATTGTACATATACACTTTCATGACAAAAATAAGAGATGTCGAACCAATAAATATGGGCAGAACTGCGAAATTACAAATAATTATCATAAAACGTAACGGATATAGTAAGGCATTGGTCTTCGTAATAATAAGAGATGTCGAACCAATAAATATGGGCAGAACTGCGAAATTACAAAAAAATATCATAAAACGTAACGGACATAGTAAGGCATTGCTCTTCGTAATAAAAGATATCGAACCAATGAATATGGGCAGAACTGCGAAATTACAAATAATTATCATAAAACGTAACGGACATAGTAAGGCATTGCTCTTCGTAATAAAATATATCGAACCAATGAATATGGGCAGAATTGCGAAATTACAAATATTTATCATAAAACGTAACGGACATAGTAAGATATTGCTCTTCGTAATTAAATAATATCGAACCATTGAATATGGGCAACACTGCGAAATTACAAAAAATATCACAAAACGATCTGAGTGTAATGTCGTAAAATGTTTAAGACAAGACGGAATTGCCTTGCTTTAGCCATTATTCTTTCGGTCTTCAGTTGCAACAACTGTTTTGTAAACATGTAATAAGGTACATGTATACGATGCCACAATTGCGTTCGACATCAAAATCACGATTGAGAAATGAATTCCTTTCTGAGCATATGTGATTTTCTCTTTACACTATGGACGTTGTGTGATGGCATAGATCGTCCGGTTCTTTGTTATGCTACCCTGGATTTCGAAAAGCGTCCTGTTGTAATCAATATCATGTATCTGCTTCTGTTCTGAAGCTCATTTCGTCTGTGTGTTCTTCCCTGGTACTACTCTGTTCTAATATGGTACTTCTGCAACTGAAAGCACAAGCGGGTTGGCCTCGGGTCGCTATGAAAATGCACGGCGTTGTCGAGGGCTGTCTATGGTACTTCTGCAACTGAAAGCACAAGCGGGTTGGCCTCGGGTCGCTATGAAAATGTGCGGCGTTGTGGAGGGCTGTCTATGGTACTTCTGCAACTAAAAGCGCAAGCGGATTGGCCTTGGGTCGCTATAAAAACGTGCGGTGTTGTGGAGGGCTGTCTATGGTACTTCTGCAACTGAAAGTTCGTGAAGAGTAGGGAATTTCTTCCCGGTTCCGGTTTTCTATCTCGTCGCGATATGATCTAAGCTGTTGAAAGTGACGTAAAACCCAATTCCCTCCCTGCCTCCAGCTGATGGTCAAGGCAGCGCGGTAGAAACTATCTTGCCTCAGGACACTGGTCAGTATGGCAGCATGAGGGCAAGAAACAACTGCCCCCCCCCCCCCTGGTCGCAAGGCCAATGTTCTATATGCTATTGAGAGCTCCGATGCAATAATTATACAGAAATACCTCAGGATATGAACACCGTGGGATCAGGGCATAAGTGTTCACATTAAGAGGTGTTCACATCTCAGAGGTCTTCTTATAATATAAAAAGGTACAAATGGGACCGGAAAATCGTGTTCATATTAGTATTAGGAGGTGTTCACATCTCTTGGGTGTTCACAATGAGAGGTTTCACGGTACTAAAATGATATATATATTTTTATTAATAGTCCGACTCAGTATGGATAAACATATTACTGACAAGTAAAACACATGCATGCATACTGACCACTCTAAAAAGAGTTATCAGAGATATTACAGCAAATTATTAGTACACATCACACAGAGATGTTAATTCATTGGGCACATCATAAAAATCTATAAAAAAATTATACACATTTTATGCCTCAATTCAGATCGTCTAATCTCGAGCATGGTTTGAAGATGCTTGCAAATTGTTTGACATTATTACCATCGCTTGGTATTGTTTTGAACTTCTGATCTCCTTGTAAATAAGAAAACCCCTAGATTGCCTCTACATGTAGTCTTGTAAATTAAGTCGCTCTCTGTGCATTATACAGAGGGCAGGTAAGAATTACATGTTTTTCGTCTTCAATATTCTCTCTATCAAGAGACTTGCAGTAAAAACAAAGCCTGTACGTCCAATGGCGTTGCATATCAACTCGCTTGCATACTGAGTTTTCTGAATTACACAGCTTCCGAATTTACTCATGCACAGGGTTGTGTTGGGATGCCTATGGTTACATTGATAGCTGAAAGATGCCTGGGGATATATGCCAGCAGTGTGGGTAAATTTGTCCGCAGCACCCGGGGTATTGGGTATATGATCTTAGATGGTCGAAAGCACTCTTGGAGACCCACAAGCTAACAACTGAAGCGCACACTAGTGTGGTTAGTTGCATTATTCTGAAATCAAGTGAACGTTTTATGGTTCCACGTCACTTCAATTCTATCCTACCTTTAACGAGTGACATGCGGTCAGCTGGGAGCACTGCATTTATAAAATGGCTGCCGCTGAAAACATGTTTTAGAAGATGAAGTCAAACAATCTATATTGGGCATCCCCACGCACCCAATTCAACTGTAGTGTACCTTCGGACATGCTATCTAGAAAGGGGCACTGTCAACTACCAATAAAGATATATGGCATGGAAATATATTGTCTTAGTTTTTAAACTTTGATTCAGTTTTGATTAGTTGAAAGCATGTTGAAGATGAGGTCAAAAAGCTATATCGGACATCCCCACGCATCCAATGCAACTGTAGGGTACCTTTGAACATGTTTGATAGATTGCCTCAGTTTTTTTAAATTTAATTTTAAGAAACAGTGTCTATAATTTAAAAGATGCAAGGCATTTTTAAAGGTTATTCCCATGCTGGCAGGCAAAGGCTAGAAGCGAGGGTAGCAAACCGAAAACGTCATGTAATGGCACTGCTTACAGTGTGTGGAAAAGTGATATCAACACATTATTGTGGCAAAAGGCTATGCTAGATGTTGAGTGAATTGCTAAAAGGGGCCAATGACACAATTATTCAATGAAAATGTCTCGTATCCTTACTGGCACTTGTTTCTCGGCTTGAGAAATCAGCCAATGATGCAAAGTACTAGTAATTGGGGGTATATATGAATTCGATATCCTTAGCTTGACTTTGATAATCCTTACCGTTGTAAATTACTATTGTCTTTGCTTCGAAGTTTGGCTATATCTTTCTCTTCCTTTCAAGAAATATAACGTATGGGTATTCTAAAAATGCATGGACAAAGTATTATGTTTCTTTGCTATATACATTAAGATCTAGGCATGGCTTAGTCCTAAACTGAATCACACATCAATAAACATCTAACACAGAATTCTACCCTTTCTAAGCCGCAAGGTACAAGATTTCGAAAATAGTTATACACTGTCTTAATAGTAATCATATCATTTTGGACTGTATTTGCTTTAAAACTCTTACAAAGTACTATTAATGTAGTAGCATATGGGATAGACAGGCTAGATTTTGCTTGTAGGCAACCAAATAAATATATATTGAATCATCAGATTATCCACTCAGTTACATCTTATAACGTAATCCACTCCGTGGATTATTCACCCTATAAGCGACTAAAGTACAGACATTTAATTCCTGTACAAATCGACCGGACGTATGCCACTGCCTGGTTGTACAAACACCCATGGATAACATGTCAAAACAATAAGAAGCCAAGCACACCAATGACCCACGTACCTTTGTAAATGAAAGCTATCTTTGCCAAGAAGACTGGGTGGCACTCGCGCGTTGGGTCATGTATTATATCTGGGATGCCCAGGCATTAAGTGCACGAATTAAATGTCGGCACTGTAGGTGTGATCTCAACAAGCTTCAATTTAGGTACTTTATGATTCTACGTTATTGAACTGTAAGGTTAGCACCAGTAACTAGCATTGCCAACTTGTCTGTGGTTATAGCAACACATGACCAGCTCATCACCTCTCTCTGTGTGGTAAATGCGAGCTGTCGAGACCCCGTAACGAAATATAGGCAGCCCGCACGCTACACCATCTCTACTATCATGCACAAGTAGGACTATTCACGGATATCATGACCAGCAGGCATATACTTTAGCCCATTAACACTTAAAAGTTCCTCCAGAAATTGTCGTCTGGGTCGATGATACTTTTGACAATAACTTTCGAATTGAGAATAATTTTACAAAATATTTGAAGGAGTGTTGTTTATAATGTTCTGATGAACATTTCTCCTTCAAAAACTTCGCCAAATCTGCTTTAGCCTGAAAGATTTCATCAAAATTGTCAGGCTGGTTTTGGATGCTGTGAGCATTAATGGGTTAAGTCCCCATAGCTTACAAGGCAAGAGGTCAAGTGAAGCCCCATTCACTGCCGGCATTTAATTCCTGCATTTAATGCATGGGCAGCTCGGACGTAATACTCGACCGGACACCCGATTGCCACACATTTTCCTGGGCATGGATGCGACCACACGTCCCAGACCTCACAACCGAACGTAGCTTTTAAGAGTTTTATCAGGCTACTTGGGCGATTGATGTGCTTTGACATGTCATCCATGGGTGTTTGTGCAACCAGGTACTGACAGACGTCCGGTCGACTGGTGCAGGAATTAAATATCTGTACTGTACTTTTTGATGTACAGTGCTTGTCAACTCTAACGTCATATGGTATGGTTCTTGAACCCATTATGGTATTGGTTTAAACGAAAATGATAATACATGATATCATCTGAAGCATTAAAATGACATTGGCTCAAACTAAAATAATAGCAGACACTACTGAAATTTGCTCTTACCGCCACTTCAGCCATACCACCAATAAACAACAAAAATAACAACAATAGTTCTGCAACGGCTACTACTACTACTACTACTACTACTACTACTACTACTACTATTACTTCCTCCTCTTCTTCTTATACTGATATTGTATCACAAGCGCTACTACTACTACTACTACTACTACATGTACTACTACTAATACTACTACTACTACTACTACTACTACTACTACTACTTCTTCTTCTTCTTCTTCTTCCTCTTCTTCTTATGCTGATATTGCTAAACAGTTACTACTACTACTACTACTACTACTACTACTACTACTACTACTACTACTACTACTACTACTACTACCAGCATTGCCCGCGTCTGTGAGTTACTACACGAAGTCTACATCACGACTATTGCAATATCAACCATTCATACATCCTTTCCATTTACTACTGGGGCAATGACTGCTCAATTAATTAAAGCCTGACTGTTGCACAGTTTTATTCTCCACTCCGCCCCAGAAAGTACACTTTTAATAATTGAATAATGCTCGTACTAAATAATTTAGTAGGTCATAAATGAAGGCTGTCGTAATCTATGCGGATAGGCGATTTTTATAGTCATGCACAAACGCTTAAACGAAATCAAGTCGACTGGATTGACATGTTATAGTGCTCCTCCGAGCTCTCCTTGCTTAACTTTGATATTTCGTGAAGAGAAATTCCCCAGCAATTACTGGTACATGTAGAGCGATGAATAAGAATTGGTACGCGCGTTAAATAGGCAGGAGAGGGAGAGGAAGTGTTCTATTACATTCATACATGTACTTCTTCAAAATGTCTCATGATGCTTGGCTGGATATCTTATATATAGAAAGATAATTAATATCTGACTTTTAGCACCGTAGGAGGTTTTTTGAACTCGTAATGGATGTTTATTTCATTCTGACATACAATTACAGGGAATATGAGATGTCCATTATAAAGCACAACTTACGTATTCAAATTCTATCCAAAAACGCCTCTTAAATGATTTGTACCAGGTAACATTCAAAACATACCAACTCCGTTATGAGATTATTCTTGTTACAAAGATTTCTATGAATTATAAACCTTTTTCCCATTTTGTTATATTTCTTTTTGTAAGTCATATTTATAACTGTATGATGTTCTTCAGCTTTCATATGTTTAGTTACAAATGTTTCAGCCACAGTGCAATACCCATAGGAAGTGTTTGCATTTTACTCGATGCAGTCATGCAGCTTTTACAAACGTCATTTGCAACGCGACCTCAACAATTTCCATAAAGTATAGCACCACATTATTCCCCACTGATCGGGGGTTCGAGTCAGGCCGAGGAATTTTGGAAGGCAGCAATTATTCCTGGGTTGTAAGTGTTTTTCTCCCATACGCCAGTTTCCTTTACCACTAACAATTAACAAATAACTGGCAACTAGGTACCTTAAAATGACAGTAGAAGCGACGATAAAATAAACGAAATTCAAAATCCTCCTTTTTGTTGAATGCCCTTTGAACAAATTTCTCATGGATTATTTTTTTCACTTTTGATTCCTTTACAATATAGTCCTCTCTCTCTCTCTCTCTCTCTCTCTCTCTCTCTCTCTCTCTCTCTCTCTGAGAATAATCTGTGCATTCGCTCACTGAACAGTACCGACGTCTAATTCTTGCACCAAATGCGTGGGTAGCCAGAGCATAATACACGACCGCATGCCCGATTTCCACCCGGTTTCCTGTGCATGGACGATTTTATAACTGAACTCGAATCGCACGCTACGTGGATTCTTGATGTGTTTGGCTTATTTTTTGACATTCTATTCTTTGATGTTTCTATGACCGGGCACTTGCAGACGTCGACTGGTGCAGGGATTTAATATCTGTACTGTGCATACAGTAGTCTGACGTCTGTGTTTTCACCCTTAGATGATAAACCCTAGACTATTGGATCTATTGGTTACTCGTAAAGTCTTCCCAGTTAATAGGGGGAAAATTGGAATTTATATCTGTTACTTCAAATTACTGATATAAATGCAAAGAACCGATTCCACTCTAAATCACCCAATTACCCACTATGGTAATGTTCTCCGTGGCCTTGCAGCATGAATCAGCAGAGAGTATAAAACAAGAGTAGAAGTCCCTAGATGCCTATAACTTCACCATTCTCTCATCTATAATATAACAGCATGTACAGTGCAGGCGTTTAATTTGTGCACCAGTCGACCGGATGACTGTCAGTGCCTGGTTGTACAAACACCCATGGAGTACATGTTATTAACTCTACGTTTAGTTTTAAGATCATCCATGAAACCTTGGCCAGGAAACTGTGTGACAATCGGGCGTGCGGTCGTGTATTATGCCCGGGATGGCCACGCGTTTAGTGCAGGACTTACATGTCGTCACTGTACTATAGGATTTGCCGCCGCTTGAGGGTCGAGTCACCTATAATCTCTGCTGGCTTTCTGGAGTAAGTCACCAATCAGTCTGTTTGTCGCACCCCCACTATCTGAATGGCGAGATGGTTAGATTTTTGGAATTTCGATTATCGTAAAATTTGACCATATTGCTGGTTCGTCGTGACGAGCCAATTGTAAGTGCTGGGTGTAACGGAAAAGCCACTTCCTACATGTATTACCCCCACAATGCTGGCAACTTCCTCACAAGCCCCAGCCAGGGTTTGACCAGTGGCGAGAGCCTTAGCGCCTTAGCGAGGGGTGAGAGGTAGCGAGCACCTAGACAATCTGTTTACAACGAATGATATGATAGGTTTCGCCATGCCGAAGACTAGCTAGAGAGGTTTGCTTCAATAACCATTACAATGAAGTTGTATAACTTGTGCTTTGTACTAACGCAATTAATGGCCTTGGATTTTTTGTCAAATTTTTCTGACTAAGCTTTATTGAGAATCGCTTGACTATTTTACTTTAAATCTATGGTATATGTCAGTTGAATAATTCGTGATATATGCCAACTTTTGGATATAGACAAAAACACATTACCAAGTAATACCTATCCTTTAAAGTGCATGTTTGTATTTCCAGAGATCCTAGTTTATTTATTGGTTATCGATCTATTAGACAGTCAGGAGACTGGTAGTATTCTATAATCAGGCAGAGTAGTACTATATATTCAAATCCATTGTGGTGAGGAAATTCAAGGTTAACATTTGATAGATCTCCATTTATAGGATTAACATGTATACAGGGTAGAAGCGTGAGTGTTAAACTTTGACTCACTGTATAACTGGTTGGCGTGGTTTTTAATGTGGCGTTTTTTGGCGAATGCCCATCAACGCCAAATTAAAGATCGCATAAAAATATGTCTACATAAAGATGGCGTTGTTCTGAATGCTCCAGACCCCAAAATAAATACACGGAAAATACTTTTTGAAAAAAAACGCCAACTTAAGTACACGCCAAATTAACTAGTTATACAGTAATGTGATACTTCTGGCCTCTCGCAGACATTGGCCATGTACCATTTCCACAACAAGGATAACGCATTTATCATCAACTCCTCAACCATTAATTTTGAATAACGGTCATAAGTGGACATCAGATAATTAAAAATAGGTCTACGAGTGGAGCTGATGATAATTATACGTGCAGTAACTCCATGGAAATGTCTCTCACACTAAATAGACTTTGCTTTTAGGGAGAGTAGGTCACTGAATTGATGGAGCTCCTCACCAACACCTCTACACAATCCATTTCAGTTTTTCTAAATATCAATATCACATTTGCGCAAGTCTCCCTCTTGAAAAGTAGACTACTATCATCAATGCCATTGTGAATCACATTTGTATCTTCAAAAGAAGAACGTGTTGAGCTAAGGTCTGAGGAAAATGTAATTTTTTAACTTCCTCGGAAGAAAATGATTTAACACGTCTCTGTTCGTTATCTCGAAAACTCTAAAAGCTAAAGTGTTACCATCACTATAGAAGAATTTCCAATCAATAAATGATAAAGATATTTCACGTTTGTAAGATAACATATATTGCACAGTCACTTCTACGAGAAATGTGTCAGAAGCCTTTCATCTTTATGCTCTGCCTTTAATTGCCTGGTTATCTTTCCTCCCGTTCTTTCCCAGTTTAGAAAACCAACACACACTCATATAAACACACGCAACAAGTACTCACGTATAGTGTACACACACACACACACATATATATATATATATATATATATATATATATATATATATATATATATATATATATATATATATATATATATATATATATATATATATACATACATATACATATATATATATATATATATATATATATATATATATATATATATATATATATATATATATATATACATATATATATATATATATATATATATATATATATATATATATATATATATATATATATATATATATATATATATATATGTATATATATATATATATATATATATATATATATATATATATATATATATATATATATATATAGTAAAACTCTATTTCAAAGAGTAAAATATTCTTAAATCTCACATCATGAATATGGACGATACAATCAAAGATGATAAAATCTAGCCATCAGTGGAAAGAAAAAACAACATACTCATTGAGCTAATTATCCCGAAAACCAGAGAACAATTATAAATTACAAACGTCAGCTCCATACTTACTGTTACATACTAATCCTTTCATTAGCCTTATAGTATGACATAATTTTTAAAGCCTTGGTGCTTTATTTAATAATGGGCATACCTTAGCTTTGTTAAAAGAATCGAGCTTTTGGCAGAGTTGTCGATTTAGCATTTTGGGATATTTGCTTGGAAAAGTCCACCACTCGAGTTCATGCAAAGCAGGTGCACTTTCCCTTATGTCATAGTTAAGTCTAATGGGATACACCATTTATCCAGGATTGTTTATCCGAAGGTCATCTCAAATGCAAAAATAAAGATCAGTTTGCTGCAGGCAAGAGCAAATTGGGTGTGTGGTGCATTATGCAATTTTGGTAATACTTTCAATAGCAGCCAAGTCCATCTCCAAGCTACAATTCTCGCTCAACCAATAAGTGTTAATTGAAAGCCGGTTCTCCGGCCTTTATCAAAGCCCCTCTCTCTATAACTCACCGGTTCTATTCAGCAGCAGTCCCGCAGCGAATGGTTACGGCTTTGCTGGTGAGCTCTTTACGCCAGTCAAGCCATAGGCGCCCGACGGCTCTTATTCGTTTATTTGACAGATCTCTCGCATACAACACGGTCTTGGCAAGGTGAATACGGTTTGATGAGTATATCTTATTTTCCTTTTCTGTGAGGTACTTAGTAATGGTACTCCGGGGCCTAATTATTTTCACCATGTGCGCACTAAGTAGCGAAAGAGGCACTAGTGGTCTTTGGAAGAACCATTGGAGGAAAAGCGGATCAAAATATTTACCGTTTTCCTAAGCTTTCAAGATCTTAACAAATGATTGCATCAATAGGTTGCATACAGAGACGTTCTAACTCATCTCCCCCTGTGTGGAATGTTTGCTGCATCCTGCGACTGATATCGAATGGCAGCATTATTCTTTTTATCAATAATAGGATGATAAGGATCTCGACTTTAACCCCATACTACATGGAATGTTTGAAGCGACAAAAACATAGTTTCAACAGCAAAATTACTGACTTGGGAAAACGCAGAAAAAGAGAACATGTCTGTGCTATTCCCTAGGCTCTTATTTATTGAAAAAGTTTATTTAACAGGATCTTTTCACAATATTTTGGGCCTCCTGCGATTAGTTTTTGTATCAAAACTGATTTTCATTTTGACAACCGCATGATTTGTACTTTTGTACAGAAATTCCAGTCATTTGATTTGAGAATAAATCGGTTACATGCACCATTTCATAATTCATAGTAAAGAGGGTTTTCTAATTTCAAGTTGTAAAAAAAAATATATATTGTTTATATATACAATGCACATATATACAATATAATTTCATTTTTAATTTCATTACATGCATTGTTTTAGTGTTTGTGTGAAGTCCTTTTCTTATACACTTCTGAACGTAAAAGGGTTAACTAAATGTGCGTGACTGAAACTTTAGGCTCTCAGTAGGCGTGTGAGCTAGCCACCAGCTTTATCTTATCCGTCCGACAAGCCCATAAGGAACTAGTCTCGGAAGGAAGAAGAAAAAAGTAATTTCCTGTATGTCTTTGCAAGTCCATTTGCACGGAAGTTCATGTCTCTACATCAGAGTGGGAAGGGATGAACACATTAGATAAGCACTGTATAAACTAGACCGTACACTACAATTTGTTTGTCCTGTTTATAAATATATATATATATATATATATATATATATATATATATATATATATATATATATATATATATATATATATATATATATATATATATATATACATATATGTATATATATATATATATATATATATATATATATATATATATATATATATATAATATATATATATATATATATATATATATATATATATATATATATATATATATATATATAGATAGATACATATATATATAGATACATATATATAGATACATATATATATATATATATATATATATATATATATATATATATATATATATATATATATATATATATATATATATATGTATATATATATATATATATACACGACACGACACGACCAGAAATACTTAAGGACTAGAAGACTAAGCTTGAAAATACATACACATGCATTGCTTTCATATGTGACGGACCTGTCCTAATGACTGAGTTGTCTTATGCATTGACAGGTCGCTCTCTCTCTCACACCTCTAGGCGGGTTGGATTCGGCTGCGGGCATGTGGTTAAGTTGCTACACATGTAGTGACTTGGTATCAGGCGGAGGTCTTAGCCTGGCACTTCGGTTTTCCTCCCTACTTCTAAGTGGCGTGTCACAACTGGCAATGCTATGGCAGGAAAAGTGACGTAAAACGATATTAAAAGCCATAGATGATAGGTCTCATATGAGACAATTCATAGTTCGATACACCTGAATATCCTACCATAGTCCAAATCATGATCGAGCTTTCCAAATTTACCCATTGTAAAATCTTTTTTGATGGATAGATATTTCCTTCTGCACCTCAAACTACGTGAACGTGAATTACGTATCGAATCAAAATAAAAATTGTACAGAGGACAAAGCAAGCGAACAAAACTAAAACGAGAGTAATGCAAAACTGAACAAAAAGTATTCAAAATAAAGAGAACTTTATAATTAACAAAAGTGAAAATGGCAAAAGGGATCGTATCTCTAATGAATGTACGGGAGGAGAGCATACAGTACAGACGTTTAATTCCTGCACCAGTCGACTGGACGTCTGCCAGTGCTCGGTTGGTAACACCAACTGGTAACATGTCAAAAAAAATGAGACAAGCACATTAATGACCCACGTACATATTGCGTGCGAATGAAAGTTACTTTCAGTTGTCATCCATGCACTTTATATGCCCAGGAAATTGGGTGACAGTCGGTCATGCTGTCTTGTATTCAGCCCGGGCTGCCCACGTATTTAGTGCAGGAATTAAATGTCCGCACTGTAGTCAGTAGCCGTTGTAGCCAACTATTCACGTGTAGTATCTTCTAGGTATAGCATACATGTAACTGAAGTTCCTGCACCTAGCTGCACTAAACGGAAGATATACATTTGAAATATGATGGCTAAACCTGATAATCGTGCTACGATATAATTTTCATATACGAGGTTTGTACATTTCTATCACCTTTAGACCAATAACCCGAGTATTCTCCGAATCTCTCTTTTCAAGCCGTCGAGTTTTATGCCAACATTACATCACTCAGCGCTGCCACCAAAACAGAAAGACTAATGGCGAAACACTCATAAAGGCAGCATATCTCCGCTATTTTATAGCGCTCCTCCCATAAGTACTAGTGGAGATATGTGGGGCCTGTATTCTACCTATCTTCGACCCCTCAAGCGGGCACGACTACAGCCACTAACTCACACACCAATGATGCCAGACTCCGCCATGTGCTGGAGGCTGCACTATAAGGTGAACCGTAACTACAAGAGCTGTTGCTGTGATGAAACGAAGTGGTTGTACCATATAGATGTGATATGTGTGTGTGTGTGTGTGTGTGTGTGTGTGTGATGGGGGTGGGGTTTGGGGGGGGGGGGTAGGATTATGTTTCATACGCTTACTGTTCCTCTTCTTCCTTGCATCATCTCTATCATTATTATTGTTATTATTATTATTATTATTATTATTATTATTATCATTATTATTATCATTATCATTATTATTTTAGCTATAATTATTATTAGTATTATAATTATTTTCATTACTATCAGTATTATTATTTTCGTTGTTTCATTATCTATAGTTCTCAGACTAACCATTAGTACATCATTTGTCATTTTAATCGCTCTATGATACTTTAATATGGTAAGAAAAGAGAGATATGTTCTATGTTTATCCAAGCACAACTATTTGACTTAAGGTACTGGTAACAAATAATTCCAAAAAAGAAATACCTTCTATTTTTGCATTTGGCCAAGATTCAGAGCCGCATTTAAAACCCGTTTCTTCCTACCTACTGAAATATATGACACCCAGACGCACAACATCAAAACACACTCTAGACAGCAGCGGCTTTGACATAATACTCACAACTGGTTAGTCCGCCTCTTCCACTTGCCGCTTACGTCTAAGGGCACATGTGAAAACATACTATCGTCAAGAATTGCCTAGATTTATATGTACCTGCACTTCCAGGTATCTCAACGAGACGCTGAGCTAGCTTGTGCGGTATGCCTAAGTAGCACACAATCAGCAAAGAAGCATTTTGATCAATGGTAACCCGTAAAAAGGACATTGCTTTGGAATTTCAGGATTCGAATCTGAGGTTAAATGTTCTCACATTAGTTTGTATCCAATATAACTAAAAATCGATGTTAGAAGAAGTATTAACATGCAAACATGAAACATTCTTAGAGACTAGACATTCTATGGTGGGTCAATAAAAGGAAAAGGAAAAAAAAGGTAAATTAGAAAATAATCTGATAGTTTGATATGTGATTTTGATATATGCACTGCATGATAGCAACAACAGAAATAACAGTAAAGCAGTTTTTTAATATAAGCAGTATACACTAGGGTTATAAGAACCATTTCAATACACTTAAGAATAGACAACAGATAAGCCCTTCAAATGTTATTGTTAAGTTGGTCTTTTCCAGCTCCCCAAAACATACCAATACTGTAAATTAAACTCGCAAAAGATTGCGTTAGTTTAATTTTTGCGTTTTTCTGCGTTTAGCCTCGGACGCAAAATTAAAATTCGCAATAATTACTGCTGCCGCTTTAAGTGTATAGCTGGCACTCCATGTTGCGGCCAACTCGCGAAGTTGAAAAGCGCAAAAATCGATTTTCTGTAAATTCGCAAAATTTACTCTACACAATCTTTTGTGTATCTACAGTATAAGCGATACATTTCGAAACATCCCGTATTAATTCCACTAGTGACCCCTGCATTTTACCTTTATAACACCTGCAATTCATTAATAGATAGTCGAAAAGCCCATCCTCCGGCCAGCATAACATTTACATGTACTATTGAATTACGCCGATTCATTGAAGGCACATCGGTATTAAACACTTATTTTAATTTTTCCGCTGCGGATGTTTTTAAAAATTATTTCATATTCATATAATTTAAATCAGTATACAGATTGGTTACTATCAGGTGGACAATACATACTTATTGCATGCATAGTACACTAAACGGACTTGCACCTAAGTACATCCAGGAGCTGCTCGTGCCTTACAAACCCAGACGCCATCTACGATCAGAAGCAAAGGGCCTTCTGGATGAGCCTAGGACTAAACTCAAATTTGGAGATCGCGCTTTCTCCATTAGTGCACCGAGATTATGGAATGCGCTTCCACAACACCTGTATGATTCTACATCGTGGCAGGCCTTCAAGAAGTGTCTCAAAACACACCTTTTCAGGCTCGCCCATTGATGCGTTGTAATAAAATGACTATGACTCAACCTATGACAATGTACAGCGCTTTTGAACATTTTATGAATGGAAATGGCGCTATATAAATTCCAATTATTATTATTATTTATCATTATCACACTCTTCTTCAGGTTTTCCTCTCCTGATTTGTTTGCACTCTCACCCACACACCCCTTACATCAACATCAAACATAATTTCGGTATATGAAACTAGGCTAAGTTTTGCATAGAGGTGTGTATGTAGTGTGGTCAATACCGAGTCGATACCCATATGGAAAATGCTCTCTGCTCCTAATATGCAAAACGTTTCATGCATGATATTGCCATGCATGAAAATGAGAATGAAAATCTATTTTCACTCCAGAAATGTACATGTATTTGGGCTGTACACAACTTCATGGACTTTTCACCCATAAAAACCTAAGGGCAATTTTCTCATTTCCATGCATGAAAATGGAATTTCCATGCACGAATATTACGTATTGCAGTTTTCATGCCCTGATATTTTCATGCATGAAACCTTTCGTACGGGATACGTTGTTGCTACAGCCCTTAATGATTTTCACCTCATTAGCATCTGGTTGTGCTGGAGCCCCATGTCCGGCTTCCCTGGCTTGTGTTAGAGAGATAAGAGACCGTTTAACCAGACCTTCACCGCAAGCCGCCTCCAAGATCAGGTGTTGACAGAAGCATATAGGCATGTCACATACTTCAAACACTATCGCATGCTATAGTACTTGAAGTGGGAGGCCCACCACTCGCCCATGATAGTAGCCTCTTATATGGTACCTCGCAGTAGAAAGGGTGGGTTAGGCTATTAAGTTATCTGGATACACTTTCACTAATCTCTCCACGGTAAAACGTTTCCGAAGTGTAAATTGGACATTGGTGTTTCCTAAAACTCACCTGGAAATTTCCTTTTTTCAATTTCCATTAAATCAGACTGACCTGGATATTTTTTTTTTTAACAACCATTAAATCAGACTTTTAGAGTAATTACGCAAATGTGCATCACTAACAGTTCCAAAAATCACCATCATTTATAAGGTCATAGTCATAAAGATATATCCTCTTAACTATTCATTCGTGTAGTGAATAAAAAGCCTTACCAATTCTATCCCTCTCATTTTTGATTTAACCATCATTAGCTTTTACATGTTATGCTTTGCGGAATTGTTTAGTCCACCAGGACTAGTATTGAGTCTTTAAGTAAAACGAACTCATATACATGTATATGTATTGACTTATATTACCATCTTTGTAAACGGTAAATGGTGGGAATAGTTTACTGATTAATGGACATTATTATTCATCACATCATATGTTACTCTTTATCTTGCTATACTAAATCAAACAGATATACGTTTCCTATCTCACATTAATTACGTTTTTGCAATCTTTCGACATGACTAATTATCCAATCAGATAATTTGCATTGTCTCTGACACGATTTAATCTAACGATCAGACGTGCAAACGTTTAAGATCATTAATTAGTGTAATTTGATGCACGCTTGATAGCCCTTTTTAATTATCGAACGGATGACCAAATCAAATGAATAATAATGAATTACCCCAAGTAGAGGAACTTTTTTCTACTTAAAGATCCATTGTAAATAGGTCAAATGAGAGTGATTTTCTAATCATTGATTTTTATCAACAATTTTGAAGCAGAAAGAAATTCCGCAGTTCTTCTGGAAAACGGTGGAAATATTTTTTATTTTTTTCTGCCATTCACACCTGCGCCATCGTACCTGATGAGGTACAGTACAGACATTTAATTCCTGAACCAGTCGACTGGACTCCTGCTAGTGGCTGGTAGTACAAACACCCATGGGTACCATGTGCAAAAAATAAGCCAAGCACTTATATGACCCAGATAGCTTTGTTGATCAAAGCTACGTTTATGTGTGAGGTCATCCATGCATCTTTGCCGAGAAAACCGGGTGACAATCGGGCGTGCGGTCGTGTTTATGCCCGGGCTGCCCACGTATTTAGTGCATGAATTAAAAGCCGGTACTGTATGGATAACAAAACAATTTCATATGCGAGTGCTAGGTATCTATGAGTTACAGCAGTTTCTCGTTAGGCCTAGACTATTCTTCTCTTCCGCTCCACTTAGGCAATATTACACAATAGGGCACTTCTGTTATTCACTATATCTCCCGCGTGTAACATAACTAGCAGTATTTACGTAATCAGTTGGAAACAATAGGTTTGCGTGAAGCCGAGAGTGAAATACTAAGGGCATTTAGGGTAATCACACGTATCGTTCATATTGGTCATAACTAGATTGCGTTATTGAGATGGCCTTGGATGTGAGTACTAAGACTAACTGCATACACTGCACTTCCTGACCTGTCAGGTTCTGTGGATTCACTGCTTTATACCCAAAATTTAAATGAAAGCTTTGGAATTTGGATTTTCGTCACTTTTTCTGTCAGATTGAGGCTAATTCGTGAAACCGGCGTACCCGGCAAAACCACGCCTAACCCCAAGCTACTGGCTACATCCTCACTTGCCCCAGCCGGGTATAACAAACAATAACAAATCATACCTTAATGTCTGAGCATACATGTACGCAATTGACAATTTCAATTATCGTCACTTTAATGCCATATTTAGGCTTAATATTGACTGGCCAGTTATAAATGATTGAGGAACCCGTAGTGCCAAACGAAAACTATCGCTTAATAGCCACATGTCATTGGTAAACTTATCAATCAGTAAAATAAGGTACCTATGTCAAACTAATACATGTAAGCTGGTCAAAACTTCCTTAAAGTATAGTTACCTGTTTAAGGAAATTAGAGGCTTTGTATAGTTAAATGTTTCAGCAGTGTTCCTATCCTCTCAGATTATATGGTATTGGCCAAAAGTAGGACGCCAACATAGGAAAGATAGATATTCAAATAAAGTCCAAATAATAATGAATATTTTAATGTTATGCTTCAATGACAAATTCAGCAACTGGATGATAATGAATATTGCCTGGAACTTATGCCTCAATACTAGTAATTGATATGACAATGGCCTCAGTAATTTTGATGACTTGCATCCTGAAGCTAAACGTACAAGAACGCATAGTTTACGCGAAATGTACATTTTGACATCAACAACCGTTTAATGCAGTCATCATTTATGTCTTAAAGGTCGACGCAGGTGTTTTGGCACTAGTAGCAGCAGTTTTATTGCGCTTAAAGATATTTAATGTCCCATGTTTCTATCTCCACCTCCTGCGACTCTGCTAACTTGTACCCAGGTACACCAGTGCCTTGGGACAACAGTGATGAAATACCTATCACAGAAAAAAACGCAGTAGGGTTAAAATACAGATGACATCAAAGACAAAAAAATAGTTTTCCTGATTATGAACGGTCATACGTTGGGACAACAGTGATGAATTACCTCTCACAGAATAAACGCAATAGAGTAAAAATAAGAATGACATCAAAGACAAAAAAAAGAGTTTTCCTGATTATAAACGGTCATACGTTCAAACGTTCAAGGCTGGTCAATCTACGTCCTTTGTTCCATTAACCGTGCGTTGTGGGAGTGTCTGGTTGTGTATCCTTATATGTACCTTAGATTATGAATAATTCATAGCAATCATTTCTGTTTTTGTTATTATGAAGATGGCTATGACTTATTAGATGACTGTGATAGGCATTAGCACAAACTTTATTTAATAATAATAAAACCTACTTGTGGTCATTGCCTTTTTGCAAGTAAATGTAAGTGCGTATTTAATCATCTTTTGCTAAAAGTCTCAGATGCAAGGTATGTGACCACAGTTTTCTTCAATTTCTGCAAAACGCATGTTTTTATTTCTTAACAACACACAGACGTAGAAACAAACACATACTGGTACATATAACACGCAATAAATGCATCTTTCTCCTACATAAATGGCGGATTATGGATTTAGAGACAAATGTCTGAAATGATATGTGACTACAGTTAAACGATGATGTCACTTTAACTTAAAATCGATGCTTTGCGATTGCACTAATTATAACATATTGGATTGTCTAAAAAGGTAGTGCCCTTGTATCGTCGTATGGAGAAGCATGTACAGCGTTCATGCTTCAACTACAATGTCGATATTTAATTTATGCACTAAATGCCTGGGCATCACGGGCATAATACATGACCACATGAATTGTCCGATTGCCAACCATTTTTCCTGGCATGGATGCATGGATGACCTCACAAATAAACGTAGCTTTGATTCGCAAGCCACGTGGGTCATTGGTGTGCTTTGTTTACTCTTTTGACTTGTCATCGCGGGGTGTCTGTACAACCGAGCACTGGGAGACGTCCAGTCGACTGATGCAGGAATTTATTCTCTGTACTGTATTAAGCAATTTGCCTGTTGTTGGGAGATACATGCTTGACCCACCACGCCGCCTAGCACTGCTGGGACAGATACCACAGCTATTACCCCGCCCTCTGTCACACCCCGTCTACTATAACGTCTACTGGGACTAATTTGAATTAGCTTATCTCTTGCTTTGTGTAGCGGACAATAGTCGTTATCAACTCTTGTTAATTGCCACTTGCTGCGTATCTGTATGACCGTATCACATAAATACTGATTGTAGAGGATGCATGTCAACACGCTTTGGATGAAGGGCATTTATGCTAAGTTGTATTTCGTATATATATATATATATATATATATATATATATATATATATATATATATATATATATATATATATATATATATATATATATATATATATATATATATATATACATATATAAATATATACATATATATATATATATATATATATATATATATATATATATATATATATATATGTATATATATATATATATATATATATATATATATATATATATATATATATATATATATATATATATATGAGTGTGTGTGTACATGTATGTGTAGTTATTATTAGTATCATTACTATTGTTATTACTATCATTTTTATTATAATTGCTGTTACTATTATTAACATTATTATTATTATTATCATTATTATTATCATTATTATTATTATTATTATTGTTCTTATTTTTATTATCATTAATATTATCATCATTAGTATTAATATTATTATAATTATTATTATTATTATTATTATTATGTGCTATGGGAAGGGCTTGAAGGTTGTTTTGTGCAAAAAGGGTGTTTATTGTTGTGATCCGAAAATGAATACATTCAAGATCTATCATTCTGGTTGAAATCTCAATGCATTTTGAATGAGTTCATCAGTGTATGGTACTCCTGGGGATACAGGCAGGAGTCGTCGCAATGGAGTAGATTATAAGTGACATGTCTGTTTATAAAATCTCACAGATGCGGTATTGCCTACATAAATAGCTGCCCGCAGTTCGTACTGTTTTCATTGGGCTTGTAGGTAGGCAGAGCCCTACATGTACTCGCACCGCAAGTGGACATCAATAGCTCTTGTGGTCAAGTGTCTTTCAGGCTGCTGTGTCTCCTTGTGTATTCTCAGAGTGAGCACGTGGTCTAGCACTCGAAACCCATAGCTGTAGGTCCCAATTCAATAAAGATATATCATCGAATAACTGATAATGATATTAGAAAAAGGTTTGGGGAAAAGGCATTTCTCGAAATAGGTTTTGCTTCTTTGTAATGTATATTGCTTTTGATTTCTTTTTTTAACATATAGAAATAACATTTCTAGAAAGGTTCGGCTTTTTTCCATCCTTTGAGATATATCATGATGAGGTAGATCACATAATGCGGTTAAATCTTAGTAAGTTGTACGATTCCAAATTAAAAAGACAATTCCCGCCGTGGGATTTGTCTCATACAGTAACGGATTCCTGGCTACGTGGCCTGGGTTATAGTAATGCAAAAACATATGAAATATATATTATGAGTGTTTGTACAACTAGGCACTTGCAGACGTCCGGTCGACTGGTGCAGGAATTGGATGTCTGTACTGTAGAAGTGAGGAACCTCGAGGTCCGATAACTGTTGTTTAAAAGCATAGTCCTGCCTTATTTGATACCATTTCCCTCAGATAAATATCAATTACATTTCGGAAACCGCCAAATTCAACAATCCCTCCAACGTAAACAAAATGACAATATATTTACTGGTCGGTGTCAACAAATCGTCTAGTTTGGTATTTCACACTTATTAAACACGCCTGGTCATCGTTCACTCCTCGATGCATTTCAACTGTGGCATAGAAGATAGGTTTCACAGTGTATTAGATGAATGAGTATCTAAGGGCACATCGATACACAACGGCCATTAAGTGCCATAACGCATTTTCAAATAGGGGTCCTTTGTCATTGTTAAACAATGAACAGGCATAATAATTCGTGGTGAAAGAAGAAAAAGAGGGAGAGTAAGAGCTGAGCCTTCAGATCCAAAGAGGACCAGAGGATCTTTGAGATGCATGGTATCCACAGACAGATCCACACATCCCCTTCTTTTATAAGGCGAGCAGGGTGCCACGCTAGCTTTGGTTTAATGGGAGGTGCCAGCTCCAATTGCACACCATTGAGCAAGTCAATGAGGTGCGACCCTTGTGGGGGCTTTACAGTGTCTGGCTGTGTATGTCATTTTGAAACCGTATCAACTAGAGATATAGCAGGAATATTCATCGGTAGAATAACATTGTTTTTGGTTATTGTTGAGAACTATCAACTTGAGGAGAATCATGGGAGACCTTCAGGTTACACTAGAACTGAGGTAGGAGTCCCAGAATGTGATGCATTATTTCCTCCATTCTGTTACCTTTTTTACGACGGCGCAGGTGTGAACGGCAGTAAAAAACTCTTTTCTGCTGATTTTGGAAAACGGTGGAAAAATATATCTTTTTCTGTTGTTTTTGGAAAAACAGTGGAATTCCAAAAAAAAATCTGTCATTTTTCAGAAAAAACAGCGGAAAAAATATATGTTCTGCCGTCCACACCTGCACCATCGTATCTATTAAATCTCACCTGTTCATACACAATCGCTGCTACTATCGCTGTCTGGGACAACCTGAGAGACCATCAGAAAAAGTTCTGGCTCTGGCGTCAAGGAAAGGTATCAATGAATACTTCACTTATCAGGCGTGTTGTTAAAATGCTCGCTGGAGTGTTGTTTATTGAGAAGTGCGTCACATGATCATCATGGCGGACGAGACTTATGTACTAAATAGCTCCTCGGAGAAGAGAATAAGCAGTCCGCGTTCACTCACTCAGAAAACGCGATTAGGCAGCATGCGTCGAATTGAAGATACGGAACCAACTAGAAATTTTATTTTCTCGCACCGAGATGGATGCTCGCGTGTTGCTCGGCGAGATTCGCGGCGTGGCCTCGCGAGAATTGGATGGGTACGTGGGTAGCTTATTGCCCACCAAAGATGGACATTTCATTCTCATTACCGTGGCTTTACAGCCAAGGCCCGCAGAGCAGGATGGCCCTTTTGTTAAGAGAAGTGATTACCGAACATTGATTCCTTGTTTTCCTATTACCCAGAACAAATTACGACAGGACGTTTTATGGCAGATGTCGTGCAGCACGTAAAGTAGACCACTAACAGCCACCAGTGCGTCAGGCAAAGTCTCAATCACAATAACAAGGGAGGTTTAAAGCGCAAGGTTAAGGCTTGTAGGAACATAGGGCTTTTTAAGGCTAGACACGTGTTTGCACGCAGGATAAGTTATTTGTTTTCGTAATGCCCACCCACTCCTCATCTGGCAAGAGTTTTTCTTTCCCGTTTTCATCGAAAAAATACTGATGAATGAAAGATAATCCTCGCACAAGAATTCTTTTACCAATAACACAATCATACCGACGTTTATGTTTTAAGTAATACACACGGAGATTTTTCGCAAGTGCAGACTTTTCGAACACACGTGAAGAAATAAAGATAAGTGGTATACGATTAATGCACTTTAGGTAGTCATTTGGAAACTTATTTTATTGTGGGAGCCGTCAGCATAAGAACGAAGCATATACATACCTTTGGGATAAACTACAATTACAACCAATTGTATTGTATGTTTATTGACCAAGCTATTAAACTTGAAAGTACATTTACAAAGTATTCAGTGTAATAACGTAAAGACAAACATGAAAATGGATTTAGGGTAATTAGAATATAAGAGGAACTTATTGTCAAAAATTATACAGAACGTAGATATAAAAACCTAAAAGTTTTTACGAGTTAGTGTTGAACTGTGGAGCATAAAAGTCATAGACTATGTGGCTAGATTATCCCTGTGTTCCTTAAAACGTCGAGGTATTAGGGGGTTACTCTACAGACACTCAATATTAGTATACCAGTATTGATATTTTATCGAACACCAATACCATTGCTGCAGGAAATGAAAACCGATAGCATCTATCACATTGGACACTGGATTTTGAAAATGATTTCTTTCAATTCTTCGATGTGACCCTGTACATCTTGTGTTTCTTTAAGCGATTTGTACATACAGCTGTATATTAAGCACGGCCTCACAGGACGAGAACCCTAATGGGTCCGGCTTGCTATCACAGGAGCGAACATAAATAGATAAACCACACAGAGCGGGGGTTAAGAAGTTTAAACATCTGGGAAAGTAAGTTGTCTTGAAGGTGATAGCCACATCAAGAGGATCGGGGAAAGATAAGGGAGACATTTTGTGAGTAGCTGTGAAAGACTGGGGTTAACTTGGGGCAGACACGTGCTGGAATACTTACACGGCGGCCATCTTGGAATGCAATTTGTTGTCACATTTCATGTGAATATCTAGTTGGTCAAGTAACACATAGCTTTGGCCGAAACTTCAGTATCTTTCATTTTTAACATATCCAATTATGACACTATTGACTATGGCACATGTACAGTAACACATATCTTTGACCGAAACTTCAGAAACCTTCATTCTTAACATATCTAATAATGACTCTATTGAATATGAACTTTTTATGTATTTTTTTAAAGTTTAGTATAAGGGAGTATCTGACCACAAATGTTGACTCTATGTATATTTTCTAAAGTTGATTATAGGAGAATATCTGAGCACAAATGTTGAAATTGCATTTTCGCATGTTTTATATGACATTTCGTGTTTGGTTCCTAGCCTGTGAATAGCGGTGTGCAGGTGTCATAGTTATCTCACATTGCTGTGAGCATTACCAGACAAGCACCATTATGATTGACACAATCTATCGTAGAACCCGGATGACATTTGAGGAGGCCTGGTGGTGTATAAAAGTGCGATGGCCTATTTTGTATTACCAACTACATGCATATGCTTTTGACACGGCAGCCAGCATATCAGCGGATGCTTTTATGGCAACTGTATAGATATTACGGATGCAATATGGTGCACATATGGTTTAAGGCTTATCTTATCGTCCTAGGCCGACTGTGATTTTATTTGTATTTTTTTTATTATTCAGTGTATTATTCAGTATATAACGATGTGCAGAGGTATGTAAGTATGCTCATCATTTGTCTGCCTAGGATTGGATATATTTCAGTTGAGGAAATACATGGGGCCGAGGAGTTCGACGCAACCTCATTTACAATTTGAAATATTGATTTTCCTGCTAACTGTCGTTGATTAAAAACCAATGTCAAAGGTAAGAGTACCTCCCAGTTAACCCATTAATGCTCACAGCGGCCAAAAGCAGCCTGAAAATTTTGATGAAATCTTGCGAGTAAAAGCATAGTTAGGAAAATATTTGATTGAGAAATATTTATCAGAACATTAACAACAACTCTCCTTCAGATATTTTGTAAAATCATTCTCAATTTCGAAGTTATTGTAAAAAGTATCATAGATCCAGACGACAATTCCTCGAGGAATTCTTAAGCATTAATGGGTTAAGATAAATTCCACTCATCCAGCACTCAGATACCCATGCCCGCCCCTGGACTACAGTGCCAACATTTAATTTGTGCACTGAATGCGCGGGCAGCCCGGGCATAATGCACGACCGTACGCCCGATTCACAACCAGTTTCCTGGGTATGGATGCGCGGATGACCACACAACTGAGTGCACTGTATTGATTCCTAAGCTACGTGGGTCATTAATGTGCTTGGCTTGTTTTTTACACGTTATCCCATGGGTTTCTGTACAACCAGGCCCTGGTAGACGTCTGGTCGATTGGTGCAGGAATTCAATACCTGTACTGTATGAAGATACGATACCATACAATACGATGATATACCCTCAGCGCAATACACTATTCAGCCTTACAATTGGAAAAGAGGGACATCAGGCAAACTTTTAATTCTATACTCAGTGTGCTATGCATATAGAAAGAGACAGGTTTGAAACGACGGAATATACAGTGCCGATATTTAATTCCTGCACTAAATGCATGAGCAGTCAGGCATAATACACGACCGCACGACCGATTGCCACCAAGTTACCTGGTCATGAATGGATGGATGACCTCACAACTGAAAGTAGCTTTGTTTCACATGCTACGTTGGTCATGAATGTCTGTGGCTTATTTCTTTTAACTTATTAACCATGGGTATTTGTAAAACCAGGCACTGGCAGACGTCCGGTCGACTGGTGCCGGAATTAAATGTCTGTACTGTACGTTGTTTATCAACTAGTTTACATGGAGGGATACCCGAAACAGTGAGATGCAAACATTTACCTGAAATAGAAGCAGCTATAACGATATTTGGATATTTCATAAACTTTTACATTGAAAGAGTGAATTTGACAGTTAGGTTAACAGTCATAGGATCGGTAAAAGTAAGCCAGGTTTCCATCCGTTACTATATAATGTGTATTCACACGACGGACAGTTGTGACAATATCAAAGATCGCTTTGTGGGAATGTCAATGCTTAAATCTAACACATTGTGCCATTCCGTGTAAGATTGCCTAGTCCCGAATGACGACGTACGTGAACAATCATATGCAGCCATTAACCCAACAACAGCCAACTGTGTTCTGAATAGCCCATACAAATACAATTACTTTTAAAATATTTCGTAATCATTTTGAAAATATTCCATTTGGACTTTTACATTATATCCATCTAATTATGATTCAAATTTCAAATTTTTTCTTGTAGAGAGGAAATATTTGTTTGATATTGGGATCATGTGGGCCTCTCCGGCTAGTATGCTGATAAACTGCTTGGTAGATCCATAGTGACGTGCGCTGGTCCTGGAGGCCTATGGCTATTATGTGCCAAATGAGCAGCTCCGGCGGCGTCCGGCGTCTAAGTGCTGGTAGCTGGCAAGCGAGAGAGGGGCTGCTGGCGGGACTACTCATGTGCTGCCTACTGGGTACTGTAAATTCGGAAAAGATTGCGTTAGTTTAATTTTTGCGTTTTTTGCGTTTAGCCTCGGACGTAAAATTAAAATTCGCAATGAGCAGCTCCGGCGTCCGGCGTCTAAGTGCTGGTAACTGGCTGGCGAGACTGCTCATGTACTGCCTACTGGGTACTGTAAATTCGGAAAAGATTGCGTTAGTTTAATTTTTGCGTTTTTTGCGTGTAGCCTCGGACGCAAAATTAAAATTCGCAATGATTAGTGCTGCCACTTTAAGTGTATAGCTGGTACTCCATGTTCGCAAAGTTAAAAAACATAAAAATCGATTTTCTATAAATTCGCAGAATTTACTCTACACAATCGTTTGTGAATATACAGTAATATAGTATAGGCATTTAACTCCTGCACCAGATGATCTGACGTCTGCCAGTGCCTGGTTGTACGATCACCCATGAATAACAAGTCAACAAATTATGCTTAGCACATCAATGACCCACGTAGGTTGTGAATAAAAGCTACATGTACATTCAGTTTTCATATCATCCATGCATCCATGCCCAGGAGACTCGGTAGCAACCGGGCGTGCGGTTGTGTTTTATGCCCGGGCTGCCCATGCATTTAGTGCAGGAATTAAATGTCGGCATTGCACAAGGGACTTTTTGCTGTGACCACTAGTACCACTTGACATACTTTAGTGGGGCCTACCCTGATGGCCGTGTTGTCTAAGACGTTGCCCCAGCTGCAAGCTGTCTCTCACTCCTGCCTAGTGTCGAATACCGTCCCTGATATGAGAGACAATTGCCAGTGATTTGGAGTTAGGCGGTAGACTTTCCCGGGTTTTAGGTTATCCTCCACCACCTACAACTGGCTACTCTCGACGTAGCTTCAAATATGGCAGAAGAGGTGATGATAAGTGAAGTTCCAAATTCCAAATCCCACTCAGTACTAGAAATTGTACCTGGAAACATCAGCCAATTCCACGCTTTGCTCTATTGCAACTACGTACGTGAAATCTAGTTTTTCCACAAATTTGTCTCTTGAATTCACACATGTTCAGTCATTTTGAACAATATGAATATTGAATAAGTTGAGTAATACTTGGCCGAGTGCTTTTTTTATTAGATCTGCTGTCAGAAGATTATTTGCAAACGTTTCACTCATGAGTTGTCTGCCATGAGATGCGAAGTCTTGTTCTTTTTGTTAAAGAACTCTTGGATATGTTACGACTTTTTCTAAGACGAGGTTTAGAGTTACCTTTATCAAAGGAATTTTCCCATATTTCAAATTGGATATCCTTATGACAAATCATCTTTCCCGCAATACAAACAAAATAAATAAACTGTTTAGAAGAGATATGTGCTATTTCGGCAGTGGATCAATACGTACAATTGCTCTTAGGCCTATGTGTGTCCAGGCTTTCCACTTTGTCCCATTACAATAACAGGGGGTCCCTAACGGGATAAGGATAAACCAATAAGGTTTTAAACAGGATAAACCAATATAAGCCTTGCAGGTGCCCGGAATAATCATCAATGGCCTCTGATTATTGCCAGTTACATGGGTAATTGCTCGCACGTAACTTCATTATGGTCATTCGGATGGCGCAGTTTACGTAATGTATTGTCATCTACGTGTAACTGTATGAGTGCCTACACGTATAATGGCATGAACTGCATGATATGTAGTGCATTGTAAATACGGATTATAAAACATCATACATCAATGAGGTAAAATAAGATTTGGTGCTTATCTATGGGCGGATCGGACACCACGGATAGCTCCATCGTTTTAGCATATGCCTTTAACCCTTCCAATGCTGAGGTTACCTTCGTCCTAAGCACAAGAACGCAAAGATTTTTGAAAACCATCCAAACCCTGTCATGTTGGTATTCATTGGATAGCTCTCGCTGAGTACTCTCAGATGAGTACCCAATTGCCAGGGTTTCAGTCATTTTCAGTTATTTTGCATCATTTTGTTTCGGCAAAATTAGCCACCAGCAGCGTTAGGGTTAAAGCAGGAAAAGTGACGATATATTATGATCCATAAAATGTATTCGGGCAATTTCGTTAGGAGGAACAGTGTAATTTAATAAATGGATATGTAAAGCCGAGCTGGTTGTCTTCAAATGGGTGATGTGAATCACATGAAAACGAGAAGCAAGTAAAGACGGGCAATTTTGTTAGGAGGAACAGTTTAATTTAATGAATATATATATATATATATGTAAGGCTGGGTTGGTTTTCTTCATGTGCGTATTGTGGATTACATCGATTCGAAAAGCAAGAACAGACCACGATGCAAATTATTTCTAAATAAACAATGATTTTTAAATATGCCTTTCATTTGCAGTGTTACCATAATCAGCATCTCACAGGGCCGCACATTTACAACTGACAACTATCAGGCGATTGCGCAATTTGCTACTGATATTACACGTGACTTAACTTCGCCTGCATGTACATATACAGTGTACATGTACCAAAGTCGACATAGAGACACTATATATATATATATATATATATATATATATATATATATATATATATATATATATATATATATATATATATATATATATATATATATATATATATATATATATATCAAGGAAAGGGTTTTATCTACGATCAATGCAATTCAAATAAATAATCAGGCAATTGCATCCCTAGGTAATAAATTATGGTTAATGGAACATAGTCTCATTTTGGCATAAAAATTACCAGCCCACTTAACAAAAGAAGAAGCAAAAGGTTCCTATCTATTACAAATGACTGAAACCCTACTTTTAGCGATCACTCGTATGTAAGTGATATGACGCTAATGTTTCCTCGCAAATATGTGTTACAATGGGTGAATGCATCTACATACATGCCTTGCATGTTCCCCTGGTAAGGTCATTTCCTCCTATAAAACATACGTATGAGAGAAGGAAATGGCTTCCAATACTATAACCGTAAAATGCTCACATCAAATGAAGATCTAATGACTATTACCCATA
>OZ012692.1:17818326-17833326 GCA_963942565.1 Maea johnstoni
GCGTCCGAGGCTAAACGCAAAAAACGCATAAATTAAACTAACGCAATCTTTTCCAAAATTACATCTGGAACCTCTTTCAGGTGACATACTGGAAATAGACATAATGCTAATACTTTACCCTTATGCTGCTAGTGGCTAATTTGGAAAATACAAAATGATGTAAAAACATGAGCAACGATTGAAACCCCGGCATATGGGTACTCATCTGAGAGTACTCAGCGAGAGCTATCCAATGAATACCAACATGACAGGATCAAGATGGTTTTCAAAGTATTTGCGTCCGTGTGCTTTGGATTAAGATATCCTCATCATTGGAAGGGTTAAATAACATGTACATACGTAGGATGATAGAACCCAGTTTTCTGAGTATCTTTGGTACTCTGGGTAATATCGCAGTGTCTCGATACGGAAGATAAGTCAAATTGGATCGCGCTCCCCACAGAGCCTGGGTCCAGATATAGCCACAACCTCGAGGTGTTATCTCCTGACCTTATAGTCGATGTTCCTAAAATGACACACACCATTTGTGACACAGCTACGCTATTTCCTGTCTGTTTCGTCTATATGTTCACATTGGAAGGATGCGGCAGTCACAACACTCGACGTCTCGACATTACGGGGTGATACTGGCTTTTAAAATTTGGTAGAGCCACATTGTTTTCAAAAAATATGTGTCTGATCTATATGTTCACATTGGATGTGGCAACAACAAATTTGGAGCACTAAAATTTTCGCGTTACAACCCTGCTAGAGGGTATTTTTGCTACTTTAAATTCGCGCGATCAGGAACTCTGACTATTTATTCATTACTATTTCAATACTTATTTGAAGGAGGTAACTTTAGCGCTACAATGATGAGCTCGAAAATAGCGAAAATTAAATGCATGTAAAAAATTCCCAGTTATACAGTAGTCAGACGTCTCGACATGACGACGTGATACTGGCTTTTTAAATTTGGTAGAGCGAATTTGATTTCAAAAATAGGTGTCTGATCATATCCAAAACAGAAACGTATATTTTCTCAGTGAAAAGAATATTTGCAACCTTTTTCTTATCCCATTGTTTTTGATTGCTGAGAAGACAACAACGAGTAAAGAGGAAATCAGTGCGGTGGCCTGCCTCAATTGCAGGGTGGTCTAAGGTTTTGCATTGACTACTCTCAAATCCGGTTCGACCCAAATGAGTATGATGCCAGTGAATAAAAGTAAGGCGGTGGTTTACCCTCGGTATTCTTCACAATTATCAATAGGTTAGTCAATATGCACACTTAATATGGCAGAAGAAGTGACCATTAACGAAATAGCATATCCAAATCTTTAACCCATTAATGCTCATAGCGGCCAAAAGCAGCTTGACAAATTTGATCAAATCTTCCAGGCAAAAGCATAATTTGGAAATATTTGAAGGAAAATATTATTCAGACCAATACCAACAACTCTCCTTCAAATATTTTGTAAAATCTTTCTTAACTCCAAAGTTATTGCCAAGAGTATCAGCAATCAAGACGACAATTGCAAATGTAACTCTTAAAGTGTTAATGGGTCATTGAAAGTAATTCGCCTACACATACAATGTAGGTACTGAATGCTGAAACCAAACTTGCAATGGTCATGGTAAAATGATTGTTTAGGTGACGACTCTTCTTAACCCCGAAAATATCATACCCTCAAATATCATATCAAATCCTTAAGCAATCCGCCTACACATGGGCACTGAATGCTGAACCCTAACTTGCATTGGTCATGGTAAAATGATTCTTTAGGTGGCGCTTCTGCTTACCCCTTAAATATCATACCCTCATGGATGAAATACGAGTCAGTGTGGAACACTTTTATTACATGTTCTCCCGTAGCTCTTTGCTTTTATAGTTCTCGACAAAATTTACTTGCATTTCAGCACATGGTATCCAACCACTATGGTTTATAGGTTTACGTTTTATCGAGCGTTTCGTCGCACCAGAGCAATGTGTGGCTCTATCGTGGAGAAATACATAACACGCTAGCCTGACCATGTTAATATAGTGCCCCGCTAGATGCTTTTCGCCAAGGAGACATCTGCGTGTATATTTCGGTGAGCGCTGCATACATCTTTCTTACTATATCACAATCATGGGTAAACCTGAACATGTTATTCTGAGACCTTTATCGTCATATTACATACCATTTAGTGCAAAGATCGCAAATAAAACGAGAAACATATGTTCAGTAAATATATGTATTCTTATTATATTTCTTATATATGCGTTAACCCGTCCATTTCTCAGGTTACTTTCGTCCAAAGCATAAGAACGCAACTACTTTTGAAAACTATCTAAACTATGTCATCTAGGCATTCATCGTATAGCTCTCGCTCTAGCTATACTCTCAGATGAGTACCCATGTTCCAGGGTTTCAGTTATTTCTCAGGCTTTTTGCATCATTTTGTATTGATCAGATTTGCCACCAGCAGCATTAGGGTTAAGATATTGTTATCTCTGCTTAGACAGATATATCTTTGAACACTTTAATATGTTTTGATATAACATTATACTTTGTATTGCTTTATTTCCTTTTTTTTTGTATCGGCCAATTCGCAAAGTTAAAAAACGCAACAATCGATTTTCTGCAAATTCGTAAAATTTACTCTACACAATCTTTTGTGAATCTCCAGTATATGTTTTGGCATTATTTACAACAAATCATTAGTAAAGAGTATAGATTGCGCGATCAACTAACCTTACAGACATAAGCGCTCTCTCATAAACATACTGATGTCTATCTTTGACTGCTTTATACCGCCCGTACCACTGTGTAAAGGTTCAAGCTGCCACTCACAGGCGGTACTCAATATCCATGACTGCAGTAAAGTCACGCCAAAGCAGACAAGGCAACAGCGAACAAATAGCTAAGAGTGTGATTAATGGGTCGAGACCACATGAGCTATTTATGGAACTATGATATATGACATGGTATAATAGAAGGAAACTAAAGTATCTGTATATATATATATATATATATATATATATATATATATATATATATATATATATATATATATATATATATATATATATATATATATATATATATATATACAGATACTTTAGTTTCCTTCTATTATACCATGTATATATATATATATATATATATATATATATAATATATATATATATATATATATATATATATATATATATATATATATATATATATATATATATATGTATATATATATATATATATATATATATATATATATATATATATATATATATATATATATATAGATAGATAGATAGATAGATAGATAGATAGATAGATAGATAGATATTTATATGTATATTTATATATAGATAGATACTTCTAGACATTGTTAACTTCATCATTGTTACTCACCATGATGATAGCTTTGCTATATGTAGATATAGTTTTGGAGTAACATCAAATCACACCCTAAACTATAGTTTGAAAGCATTTTATGATACTTGACGGTGATCAAAATATGTGACTTCTTCTCGGAAGGTTCATTGTTTCATGAGCTGATCGAGCTACTAATCCCCTAACGTACGGATATCCATTCCTTACCTAGTTTGATATACCCATGATGACGTATTTTCAAAATTCTGGAAGATTTTCAAAATAAATTCTTCGACTTTAATGTGTCATACTAGAGTGCCATTGCAATCATTGGTATCTTAGCTAATTTCTCTAGATGATCAATAGTAACTGACAGGGCAAAGGAAGCTCGGATGAACCAGTATTGACGACAACATGAATAATAGAACAATTTAGCTGACTATACATGTAAATACAACTGCAGCAGACAGACCAAGTATCTCAGAGAACCAACCTGTTGTAGTCCCTAAGTGCTTGGGATAAGGAGTGATATTCACATCCTGCAGGTCCAGATTTGTATGCCTCCTACATACCAGGGCCAATGGTGTTAGCTAGTTTCATCATTGAAATTGCTAGCTATATATCATAGTCTGGTATCTGCAGTCAGTTCCTGTGAATAGCTTTATTACCTCTGAGGGGGGTGCTTGGTATGCATAGGGAAACTCATATCCCGCCATCCACAATATTGAAACGCGCCAACAGAACACAGAAATATACACGACTGAGGAACTGATGAAAAGGATGCACTTTGGGATAGGCCTTTTTAACCATATTTGGTAAATGTATAGCTGGCAACAAAGCTGCATTGGATGGCTTCTATTGTATGAAAGAAAGCAGCATGGCTTCTTATGTAGAGAAAGGTTCCACATCTGAGAGAAATGATAAAACATTTATAGCATCTACAGTGTTACAGCTATGTGTCCCATACTAGTCAGTAATAGGCAAACGTACATGTAGGTGGAATACATATATATATATATATATTTATATATATATATATATATTTATATATATATATATAAATATATATATATATATATATATATATATATATATATATATATATATATATATATATATATATATATATATATATATATATATATATATATATATATATATATATATATTTACATATATATACCCACACACACACACATATATATATATATATATATATATATATATATATATATATATATATATATATATATATATATATATATATATATATATATATATATATATATATATATATATATATATATATATATATATATATATATATGTGTGTGTGTGTGAATATATATATATATATATATATATATATATATATATATATATATATATATATATATATATATATATATATATATATATATATATATATATATATATGATACTATAAAATACTATATAATATTTGTTATAAGCAAAGTGATTATTCGTTCAACTATGAGCAAGATGAAGCAGCAGGTTGTGTTGAGTCATATAACAGAACACATTCGGTTCTATACATATCACAAGCGTGTGTATGAGTATGTTGTATTCATCCAACACATTTAGCTGGGTTTGGTAGACACAGGCTTGGTATTGAATAATGACCAGTGTCAGCCAACTAACATCCAGTAAGCACTGCGTGGTATGAAATAACACATAGGTCCAAGCAACGTAGTGTAGATATTGCACCTCTGTATGAGTAAAGAATTTCATGTCGATACCAAAATAGTTCAACAGGAGTAGCTCTTGTGCATGACTACGTACGGTATTTGTTCTTTAGCTACCTACAATAATAATTCAAAAGTAATGGTTTGACATTCTTAAAATGTGATGAAGAGTAACCTGATAATTTTGTAGTATTTCCCAAATTGATTAACACGTTTAGAAATATGCATATAGTTGTGGATTGGCATAAGAATATGTAGTATTCGACAAACAGAGTTGACAGTCAGTGAATTGAAAATCACATATATAGTTATTCATTAAAATAACAGTAGTCTAAGAACGTAGTACGAGTATTACCTGTCGAAGTCTCTTCCGACTATAGGATCACATGTCAGTCGTTATTTAAGAAATCAGGATTTTAACAAGGTAAATAACAATTATATTTCTTAGTATAGCCATTTTTTTGAAAGATGCTTACCCAAACCTTACATGACTAAACATTGCCCATCAGGGCAAAAGAGTAGACAATGTCTATATATATACATTTGTATATATATATATATATATACATATATATATATATATATATATATATATATATATATATATATATATATATATATATATATATATACATATATATATATATATACATATATATATATATATACATATATATATATATATATACATATATATATATATATATATATACATATATATATATATATATATATATATATATATATATATATATATATATATATATATATATATATATATATATATATATATATATATATATATATACATATATATATATATATATATATATATATATATATATATATATATATATATATATATATATATATATATATATATATATATATATATATATATATATATATATATATATATATATATAATCCACATACAAATGTATTCGTCCTAAATAGGTAACTTCGGTTAAGGTCAAAACCATGACTGTAAGAAACTCGTATCAATGTCGTATCTCTTTACTGATACCATTTAACATACACATGTTCACTAAGGCTCATTATTGCGCACCGCATGGCCTCCCCTTCCGCCCTGCAGAGCAGTTCATGAATACAATTGGTGGAGAATCAAATGAACCCCCCACGTGGTGGAAATTATCAATAGTGACTGCTCCATATTGGTCCTATTGGCAGCCATCCTCACAGGTGGTGATCAGGGCCTATCCGTTCTAGCCTGATTGAGCGCTTCAGCAGGCAACGGGTCTATTGATATTAACGTTTCACAGTTGGCAGCCACTCAACAGTAACTGTGGACTCCATACAGTATTCTGCGTGTTAAGGCCAGCGCTTCAATGAGCAAGGGTCGGTCCCGACAGCCGAGTGGTCTACATGTAAGACACTGTGCTGAGTGTTGGCTATATCTCAGTGACTCCCCGGTTTCGAAACTGGCATGCATATAACCCACGTGAACTGCATCTGTATTCTTAAATTTTACAAGTACTGTATGGGTCACAACCATTTTAATTCTTTGATAAGAGGATGTAAGGTTTTCCCCTAATTTAAGTAGTCATGATACAGTACAGACATTAAATTACTGCACCAGTCGACCGGCTGTCTGTCATTGCCTGGTTGTACAATCATCCAGGCTAACATGTCAAAAGAATAAGCCGAGCACACCAATGATCCACGTAGCTTGCAAATCAAAGCTACGTTCAGTTTTGAGCTCATCCATGCATCCATGCCCCGGAAGCTGGGAGGCAATCGGACGTGTTGTCGTGTATTATGTCCGGGTTGCCCGCGCATTCAGTGCAGGAATTAAATGTCGGCACTGTAGCTGCAGGTAGGTATATTTAAAGTATAGGCAACCGATTACTGTAGACCATGATCTATTGTTATACCAATTATACATGTGTTGGGTATGTATGTTAAGTTGGATATTGTGTATGGTGATGTACATGTACATGGCCTATTCAGAGCCCCTCATTAGTCATGCGTAGTATGTTTGGAGCTGTGTGCAGGCAATCCATCACACTAAGGCACACCAGTGGCAAGAACACACAAGGGTGGCTCCTCTAATCAGTTTAGCAAGAAAACGAATTTCAAAATATCCTGACTAATATCCTCGTGGTCTCATATGTTCTCATTCCCTCACAACCATTTCTGCCATCCATTCCCCCTCCATTTCCTATGTTCAACATAATTGGGTATAGACATAATTTAGGGTTACAATAAAATATGTGGGTTAAATTTGAAACCGTTTCAAGAGCTATGTAAGCTTCCTTTTTTAATCAAAGGTTGTTTATATAGTTCTATTGTTCCATAGACATTATATAGTTGTACATACAGCTTGTGAAAATATAAAGTATTTGTATTTACAGTGCGATTTTCCCTTTATAATATCCTCTCATTCCCTTACAACCATTTCTGCCATCCATTCGCCCTCCATTTCCTGTGTTCAACAAGTGTGGTTGGGTATAGACAAAATATGTGGGTTACATTTGAAAGCGTTTCAAGAGCTATGTAATAGATAGATAGATAGATAATCTTTATTTCAAGTCGGTAATAATTTTTCATAGTAACACGAGCTGCCAGGTCTCTTGGCCGACTACGAGTAAGCTTCCTCTTTTGATCGAAGGTTGTTTTCTTTAATTTTTTGTTCCGAAGACATATATACTTGAACATACAGCTTGTGAAAATATAAAATATTTGTACATGTATTTGCAGTGCGATTTTCCCTTTATACATAGCTCAGAGCGATATAGAGGCTGGCCCATTTGCCCAAAGGTTGTTAGACCAACGGGATATACAATGCAGTACATGCTTCAAAGATAATATAGGGCATACAGTACAGACCGAACGACCGAACGTTCACCAGTGCCTCGTTGTACAAATGCACATGGATAAAAAATGCTAAAAAGATAAGGCAAGAACATCAATGACTCATGTAACTTGCGAAGCAAAGCCACGTTGCGTTGTAGGGTCATCTATGCACCCATGCCCAGGAAACTGGGTGGCAATCGGGCGTGCGAAAGATTTACTTTTGGGGGGAGGGGTCGAATTCTGAATTATTTTACCCAATGAGGTTAGATATGATTTCTGGCAGAAAGAATTGTAAATTACATTCCGTTCCTCTCGCCCCACCACACTTTTAAATGGAACTGCCCTAACCATTTAGCATAGTGCTCCTTGAGGACTGTCATGTTATTGCCTAAATCAGCAGCATGAATAAGCCATCATGTGAAGTGGGATAATCCATCCGTCCTAAAAAAAAGAGGGTTTAATTTATGACGCATCGTTGGCGATGACAAGTGAAAATATTAGTTGATTACTAATATATCGCCTCAGGAAGTAAGTCTTGATTACTACAATGGTACGATGTGTTGATGTAGCACCTACTGTTTTCCTATTTTTCTGTGGGGAATTTTGAATTCCCCACAGAAAAATGATTCCTTTATTGAAGAGGAATATTTTGACAATTCTGTGATAACAAGCTACTATTCTAGTACATTGTATGTTTTATATACGATTTGGCCTAATCAGATTAACTTACACAAATAGAGATTGACTGAAGTCTGTATCTTCTCTTTTTCCTTGACCTAGCAGGTGTCAGAATTGGACATTTTCATAGACGTACCTATTATGGTGATTGATACGAACAGACATGCACCGAATCAACCCGTAAACTATTATACCTGTTGACGTTTCCTGCCATGACCTTAGTGCACTCAGCTGGCTGCTATGAATCGGACGCACATATTCTCATACTGCACAGACAGCTGTAAGATATGGTCATAATAACATGTGTTTATGAGTTAATGGCTGTACGTTGGAAAACAGCCACGAACAAGCTATGCAATGTGCTGTTTGGTGCATGGAGGGGAAACATATTGACACAGTGGCAGATCTACATCGTGCAACACAATTTGGTATCTACTTCATTGAGAGAGAGAGAGAGAGAGAGAGAGAGAGAGAGAGAGAGAGAGAGAGAGAGAGAGAGAGAGAGCTTTAATGTTCATATAGTTTTTCCACATTGGGTGAGGGTGGATTCCAAGTCGGATAGCTTCTATCTAAAAAAAATAGTGTATTCTAAAAAGACAGAATAAACGATTATTACGAGGCATTGTGTTTCGAAATTTGGTAGGCAATATCCCAAGACAATTTAAGGCTGCATGTATCAAGTTTCTCGTCTACTATGTAGTATTATCATCCTGATCTCTCTACAGAATGGTGGCTAAGTATGCAGAAATTAGCCCATTAAACAGGTATTCAGTCTGTTTCGAACCAATATTACAGAGTTGGCAAAGCCACCAACATTTTGAGAAATGGTTATTTCACAGTTATGTCAATAATGGGTTAAGAATATACGTGAGTTGATCTAATATGCTATTCTGCACCTAGCTTTCAATACACCGCCCGATTGTAATAAAACTTCGTATGAAAATGCCTGCCTTTGAATACAACATTAGCCAATAACCCCGAGGGAACCAACAGCGGAGGAAAGAAGACTCGCAGTAATATTTGAGCAAGCGGAGCAAGGAGTACTTAATATCCATGCGGCAATATGTCAAATTAATTCGAAATCTAAATCAAACCAAGACAGTTCCGTCCATGTTGACGGGCATTGTGTAAGTCAAATGTTCATATACAAATGTAAGTTATTTTTCAAGAGTGCTCAATCTATGCAAACTGCAGAACAATCTTCATGATAGAGTATAGGTTATTCACGACCATCATTCAGAATTAGTCTGTGATCTATATGCAACACTATTAAACTTTGAATTTAGCAATAATCACGAGATCCATTACTTCTTCACTTTTTATCATGCTGGTCTGTATCTCTGAATAACAATAATAAATAAAACAACGTCGAAGTGTACTTGCAGTGCATACTGAGAAAAGCAATACATATTGATATAGATACAGACAACAGGAGCTGACCGTAGTGATAATATTCATTCTCTCAGGTGACAATGACGTAACACGTACGTTTGATTGTTGGTCTGTGTACGTTGAGGACTTTAACAGTAAACACTTCTTTTTCATTTGTATGCAAATGGCCACATTGGTAACAGGATTTCGCTACTTAGAGTGTGGTTGTAATGTATCCAACACACTTACATTACGATTAGGATATTTTATGATACACCATAGTTGATCAATGACTGCCATAACAGTTAACTAGCGGCAGTATATTTTATATTTTTAGGTATGTACAAAATACCGAGAACCTAAAGTTTTTTTTACAAACGAACTATGCTTTTGAAAGGAACTATAAAAAAGTGATCGCCAGCCAAAGTATGATAAAAAAAATGGTTACTTAGCACGAATTGGGCTGTCGTTCATTCAACTCTTCAACATGTACATCACCCCACATGTACATGTAGTCTACGTGTACATGTAATGTGTAATTCAAAGGTCATCCTGACCCTGGACAAGATGTTGTGAGGTGAATACAAATATTCCCAGACAGACACAGGTCATGTCAGGGGATAAACACTCACTAAGCGTATTGTATATGGGAACCTGGGGTGTTTCGTAAGATCTATTGGAAGTAGGGGAATGAATTCCAAGAAAGGTTTAAGAGAATTCGAAGAAAAGCCTTGCCTATGGCTCGTATTTTATACACCACACTATGCACTTATCCTAAGTTGTTCTTTATCACCTAATCCTTAATCCTGAGGATCGTCAGATAATACACTATCCTAGTCTCTCGCTTTGATATGTTTAAAGTTGGAGAATGAATTCCAAGAAAAGTATAAATGTATTCCAAGAAAAGATTCGCCGGTGGCTTGTATTTTATACAACACTTATGCACTTATTTCTATTTTTCTATATCACCTAATCCTTAACCCAGAGGAAAGTAGATATGTCAGATAACTACACTATCCTAGTCTTTTCCTATGGTATGTTTGAAATCGGAGAATGAATTCCAAGAACAGTGTAGTGAGTGAATTCCAGGTAAAGCCTTGCCTGTGACTCGTATTTCATACACCACATTATTTACTAATCCTTAGTTGTTCTTTATCACATAATCCTTAATCCTGGAAAACGTAGACAAACACAGATCATTTCAGAGGATTTAGACTCTCACCAAGCTGTTTGGATATGGAAACCTAGAGTGTTTTCTGTGATCTGTTTGAAGTTGAGGAATGAATTCCAAGAAAAGCAGAAGTTTATTCCAAAAAAGCCTTGGCTGTGGCTCATGTTTAATACACCACAATATGTACTAATCCTTAGTTGTTCTTTATCACCTAATCCTTAATCCAGAGGAACGTAGAGATGCGATAATCGTGACAAAGAATGAATGTACAGAAGGAAATGGAAACAGAATTTTCCCAGTCTTCAAGATATTAAATTCAAATTAAAGAAGTACATGGAAACAGAAACATATATAGGTACACCTAATGCTATGCTAGAAAAGGTACTTGGAAAATGGTCACCCATATACAATGACCTGAGGATGATGTAAAAAGATTTTTGTTATTACCTACTACATAGTTTACTCGCTATGATCTGTTTGAAATTAAAGAATGAATTCCAAGAAAGGTATTAGTGAGTTCCAAGAAAAGCCTCGCATGTGGCTCGTATTTAATGCACCACATTATGAACTTATCCATAGTTGTTCTTTATCACCTAATCCTTAATCCAGAGCAACGTAGACGGACACAGGTCATTGCAGGGGATTTAAACTCTCACTAAGCTTGTTGGATATGGAACCTTTAGTGTTTCATAAGATCGGTTGGGGGATGAATTCCAATAGAAAAGTAGATGTGAATTCCAAGAAAGCCTCGCCTGTTGCTTGTATTTTATACACCATATTAGACACTTACAAGTAACCTTAGTTGTTCTTTATCACCTAATCCTTAATCTAGAGGAACGTACATGTAGACATGTCAGATAACTAAACTATCCTAGTCTCTCGCTATGACCTGTTTGAAATTGGAGAATGAATTCCACGAAAATTATATGTGAATTCCAAAGAAGCCTCGCCTGTTGCTCGTATTTTATACACCACATTAGGCACTTATCCTTAGTTGTTCCTTATCCCCTAATCCTTAATCCAGAGCAACGTAGACATGCCAGATAACCACACTATCCTAGTGTCTCGCTCGAGGTGTTAGGTTTATCAGTGCAAGGCACCCTAAGAGATTTGTTCGCCAATTTCATTTTCCATAGGACCCCTTTGCTACAGTCATGTCCCCCAATCTTTCCCAATCCTGTTCATATAGTATAGTATAGTATTTATTGACTACAACATTCGTTATAAAAAATACATCGAGATACTTTGCAATTTAACATAATATAATATAATCGTAGTATTACAAAAAAATTTAAACTGACTGTAACGCACGAGTAGCATTTCACACTTGGTTTGTGGCCAGCAGCCCAGACGCAGCTATCCCTTAGGATATTACCATAGTCGAACTGCATGACGGGAGGTTTGCAGGGATTTCCCACCATAGGAATAGGATATAGGGCCATTTAGCTCAACATACTGTTAGTTCAAAATGGACACTACATGTAACTATCATTTTTGGAATTTCATGTGTCGCTAATTTTCTTTTATAATTTGTGATATGTTAATCAGGGCATGTGACATTCCAATGCCAACAAGATTTGTATATGTTAAACGCATGTCCCCTGTGTTGAATGAGCAAATACGTTCAGACTACTACTACTACTACTACTACTACTACTACTACTACTACTACTACTACTACTACTACTACTACTACTACTACTACTATCACTACTACTACTACTACTACTACTACTACTACTACTACTACTACTACTACTACTACTACTACTACTACTACTACTACTACTACTACTACTTAAATTTACTGAACTTTAACTTCCTGGTCGATACCAGCTTGGTGACCACTTATTCAAAAGAAAAGATTTGTTAAATGATGTTAAGGCTCTGCGACCGCGGTTACGGTATGTAGGCAATTGCTGAGCATTATCGCGAAGCAATATGCTTCGATTCCTCGCCAAGATGATAATCTCACTTTTTTCCTAAACGAGCGACGATTTATAAGCGAGAAAAACGTACTAACCAATCTCTATTCATAGCGAGAGGGGAAAATCATTTGTGAGTCAGCGAGAGTAAGGTCGACATGATGCAGAGTCCAGCGCCGAAATTGCCACTTCTTGTAGGAACACACTAAAATCAATAAAGGCAGGGTGGACGTAAATATTAGATCGACCCTATGCGTATAGTTATGCTAAACGAATGTATTAGGGAATGAGAGGGGGGGCACTATTTTCCAGATATAAGGGGGAGGTGCCACGTTAGGTATAGACTGCTTATACATGTAGCTTATAACTTACAGCCCCTGTATATGGGGGTGCGTATACAGATAATATAGATGAGGGTTCACATATCACGCTAAATATAGTTTTGGCTCTCTACATTTGGTGAAAGCGATCCCTTTAATGTCGGAGGGGGGGGGGGTATGTATATATGAGGGTTTACTTATCATCTGTATTGCTATAAACAGGGGGTTAGTTTATCAATCATTGAAGCATAAAAACGTCTTGAAGACACTTGAAAGATAAGACGACTTACTTAGAACTTGATTAAATTCGAATTAGAAAAGTAAGTAGCTTACTGTTTCGCGAGGTTTCCAAAGAAAGAAATACAGGTACAGTGCCGATATTTCACTCCTGTATTAAATGCGTGGGCAGCCAGGCATAATACATTGTACACGACCGCACGCCAGAATGACACACACTTTCCTGTGCATAGATGAATGGATGACCTCAAAGCCGAACGTAGCTTTGACTCGCAAACAACGTGGGTCATTCATGTGCTTGGCTTATTTTTTGACGTGTTATCCGTGAGTGTTTGTACAACCAGGCACTGACAGACGTCCGGTCGACTAGTGCATGAATTAAATGTCTGTACTTTAAATGTCATAGGGCCTCAAAAAGAGGCCCTATGGTTTTTCACTTCCAGTGGACTACCCTCCAAGAATATCAACCTAGTGACCCCTAAAAAGTTAATGTCTTATTGCCGATTCGTTTGGGACAAATTCATTTGGCATCATGGAACTCTAGCTGAGCTGCATGCCATTGAATTCTTTAGGAGACTTAAAGGAACCATGCGGTCAGTTAGTGTCAATACCATTAGTAGAAACAAATACTCGGATCATCAAGACTACCGTTCCTTTAACGCATTCATATCTGGAGCGAAGTAAGGATCTGACATTTATGTAAATATTTTGATAACAAAAGAATATTTTGAGAAATATTTCACTGAAAGTTGTCGTTCATGTTAAGTTCAACAATCCGTCTTGAAATATTTTTCAAATTTTAATGAAATTAGTGAATTTGGTTAAAATTCGTCAGACCGTACGTACGGTTCTGATGTGAATGGGTTAATATTACCAACTACATTGTAGTCCCCACCATGTTCACGCAACACGATATGCGCTTTACTGTTTAGACTCTGTTGACACAAGGTTGTTAGAAGCCGACGCTCTTCCTACTCAAACAGAGACCCAATGATCATTTAGGAATTCTAGTGGCTTTCCAAATGGGACAATCATTTAGCCCTCCCCGCCGGCGCATGCGCAGTGTGCAGATTGCTCTTTTACTCGCAGCAGAGAAAAGGCGCCATCTAGTGACTACTAATGAGTCTCTTACGAGACGACGGAGCCATTCACATCAGTGGCACTTTCTAACAATAAGGCATCGTTGATTTTTGCAAATAGAGGTGTCTGAGTTGTTCAATCCTATCTCCGTTCGGCAAATTCATATACACGTACTAGGTGATCATTTGTAAATTATCTTGTGAATATGCGGAAAAAAAATGTTAGCAATCATAGATGAAGATTTATTTCAAAACCAACAGGTCCGTATACTTGTAGTTACCCATGGGTCAACCCAAGACAGTCGCCTTGCTGGTTGCTCCAAGAATATAAAGGAATATACATGTAGGTAAAGACTTAACG
>OZ012692.1:17840826-17849318 GCA_963942565.1 Maea johnstoni
CTATTGAACCAGATCCTGCTCAAAGTTCCACGATTACACCACAAAGAAAGTCTTAGGGAAGTGCCCTCCCCCCCCCCCCCCCCCCATACAGTATTTTCCGAGGATTAGATGGAGTACCTTCCATTAGGATCTAGTCCCTTGACCTGAATGGATATGAGTAGCCTCAGAATATTGAACATAAAAATGTAGCGCGTCTTGAGTACGGCACATTTAAGGACTTGATAGAACCTTGCAGTTGACCTAACAAGCTTCAGCCGTGTTTGTAAATATCAAAGGCATCACTGTGGGTCGTGGATCCACACAGTGACAAGACAAATTATGAATGGAAATCCCATTAAATGAATTAAGGAAATTTTCTATGTATAACCACACGTTGGCATGGCCTATCAAAACGGTAGCGCATGTTTACATAGGAGGAAACGTTGTACTCTGTTTTTTCAATCCTCTATAAAACTGGGAAAGTATCAAGTAAATGAAAATATGTGAATATATTCAATTAAATAAACTTTCATAAATCATTTGCATTTTTCCCCATTTCCTATTTCATTTGCTAGAAGAGACCAATACTCTTCATATTTCATTTGGCTAAATACATTTGTAAAGATGTACCACGCAATCCATAAGCAGTCTATTTATTCCTGTCATTAAGGGCAATTATCCTGAATGCTTGCGTCATATCCTCTAATAGCATCCGTGAATGCCACAGCATATCGTCAACCAATGGTGGCCCCAGACCATTTTGACACGTCACGTACGTCACGTACGTCACGCCTGCGTTCTCCTCGTTCCCACAGTTTGATTAAGTTCAGTGTCCTCAGAGTATTTACGGACGTCATACTTTAGTTTTCTTACCTCTCACTAGAGGGCCGGTTAATCAGAACATGTAAACAGGTCCCACTGATCATTTCCAAATTTCACACAAAAGTTGCCATTTCATCCACTAGATGGCGGGTTATGTAAGGTGTAACATCTATCTGCCGACCGTCCAGTCCCCATCATATTATCATGATTATGCATCATATTTTCAAAATATGTACCTAGTTTTTCAATTTAGTGATGTTTCTATGTAATATCCAAGCAAGTGATGTATGACACCATACACGTATGATTAATTTGACTCGTCATTTCCTTCAAAAAGAAGACAGTGAATTAATTGACTGAAAACAATATTTTTAGAAAACAACAAAAAACACAAACGAGGAAAAAAGTTGCTGGAAATCTATTTCTTTCATTTAAATCATCATTGTTTGGAGCTTCCAATTCTCGTGCTATGATCTTTTTAGTCCACTCAATATTTTTTACCTCCATTATAATCATTTATAGTCCACTGACTGTTCTAATGTTAAGCAGTTACACACACATTGAAAAAAACTCGGATATTCTCTAAATATTTAGACAACATCTAAAACGAAAGTATGACGTCATGTCATGAAGGCGTCAAAATCTCTACGAAATTACACAACCTCTACGCGAGTGTGATGCTGTCGGAATAGTAAGTTACCTTGGGGAACCCATGACGTCACGTTATGCAGACGACAAAATTGCACCCAAAGACAAACATTTTCCTGATTTGGCCCTGACCTTTCACGGGCGATCTGTAGATTTGTCTTAGTATGCTATCACGACGCCTACTGAGATATTTATAGCTAACGCTATGCTATTTCCGCAAAACAGATACGAAGCTTACAGCAAACCATGACTTACCATTGTTTTCAAGCCTCGCAAGTTACCCTTGGTCACATTATATTGCTTATACAGTACAGACATTTAATTCCTGCACCAGTCGACCGGACGCCTGCCTGTGCCTTGTTGTCCACATAATTATGGATAACAATTGTAAAAAAGGCCAAGCATACCAATGGCCCACGTAGCTTGCCAATCAAAACTACGTTCAGTTGTGAGATAATCCTTGCATCTATGCCCAGGAAACTGGGTGGCAATCGGGCGTGCGGTCGTTCATCATGCCCGGGCTTCCCATGCATTTATTGCAGGAATTATGTGTCGGCACTGTACATTAAACTATGACAATCTGACGGAAGCAGTACCAGTTATCAAATCAAGAATAAGATATAAAACAACTCTGCGATCAGAAGGAACAATTATTTTCAAAAATTCTACAAATCCGTAGGCAAACAAAGTTTATTACACATATATGTAGTCATAAACAATTACATGAAGACATTTAAATTATGAGCAATTAGCAAGCAATTAACATCACAACAGCCACAACAAATAAAAAAACACATCACAACAGCTATTATTTCTCTCCCTAATAATTGTCAATTACATAACATTTCAGTCCTTTACGAACTGTAGGTATTTTAAAGGTAATATCTTCACACACCTAGTAATCTAATTGACTTCATTCAGACATGAAACGACTACATTTCCAAAAAGAAAAATAATGATAAACACAAAGTCAAATGCACTCTAAAACATCACACATTCTAATATAGCTCTAAACCATTTTGAATCATCCCAAAAATACGATATCTGTCATGATTTAAATAATCAAAGGTTAAACTTCATTAAAGCACTATGCAAATGTTGATTACTAGTATTACGTTTTACTTTCACGACCCACTACCATGCGAATGGGTATTGAAAGGTTATCGAGGTTGACTTCGCAGGAGCTTCTTATTCTTTATTTCTTGTTCCAGCAATGGCTAGATGAGCGAATCAAATGGGATCCAGACAGCTACAGTGGACTCAAGATCATCAGGATTCCTGCCAGCAAACTCTGGCTACCTGACATTGTGCTCTATAATAAGTAAGTACATGCCTGACATTGTGCTCTATAATTGGTAAGTTAATCCCTGACATTGTGCTCCATAATAAGTAAGTACATACCTGACATTGTGCTCTATAGTTGGTAAGTTATCCCCTGACATTATACTCTATAATAAGTAAGTACATACCTGACATTGTGCTCTATAATTGGTAAGTTAATCCCTGACATTGTGCTCTATAATAAGTAGGTCAATCCCTGACATTGTGCTCTATAATAAGTAAGTCAATCCCTGACATTGTGCTCTATAATAAGTAAATAAATACCTGACATTGTGCTCTATAATAAGTGAATAAATACCTGACATTGTGCCCTATAATAAGTAAGTTAATCCCTGACATTGTGCTCTATAATAAGTAAATAAATACCTGACATTGTGCTCTATAATAAGTAAATACATACCTGGCATTGTGCTCTATAATAAGTAAATAAAAACCTGACATTGTGCTCTATAATAAGTAAATAAATACCTGCCATTGTGCTCTATAATAGGTAAATAGATACCTGACATTGTGCTCTATAATAAGTAAATAAATACCTGACATTGTGCTCTATAGTAAGTAAGTCAATCCCTGACATTGGGCTCTATAATAAGTAAGTCCATCCCTGACATTGTGCTCTATAATAAGTAAGTCAATCCCTGACATTGGGCTCTATAATAAGTAAGTCCATCCCTGACATTGGGCTCTATAATAAGTAAGTCAATCCCTGACATTGGGCTCTATAATAAGTAAGTCAATCCCTGACATTGTGCTCTATAATACGCAAATAAATACCTGAAATTGTGCTCTATAATAAGTAAGTCAATCCCTGACATTGGGCTCTATAATAAGTAAGTCCATCCCTGACATTGTGCTCTATAATACGTAAGTCAATCCCTGACGTTGTTCTCTATAATAAGTAAGTCAATACCTGACATTGGGCTCTATAAAACGTAAGTCAATCCCTGACATTGTGCTCTATAATAAGTAAATAAATACCTGCCATTGTGGTCTATAATATGTAAATAGATACCTGACATTGTGCTCTATAATAAGTAAATAAATACCTGACATTGTGCTCTATAGTAAGTCCATCCCTGACATTGTGCTCTATAATAAGTAAGTTAATTCCTGACATTGTGCTCTATAATAAGTAAGTCAATCCCTGACATTGGGCTCTATAACAAGTAAGTCCATCCCTGACATTGTGCTCTATAATAAGTAAGTCAATCCCTGGCATTGTGCTCTATAATAAGTAAGTCAATCCCTGACATTGGGCTCTATAACAAGTAAGTCCATCCCTGACATTGTGCTCTATAATAAGTAAGTCAATCCCTGACATTGGGCTCTATAACAAGTAAGTCCATCCCTGACATTGTGCTCTATAATAAGTAAGTCAATCCCTGACATTGTGCTCTATAATAAGTAAGTCAATCCCTGACATTGGGCTCTATAACAAGTAAGTCCATCCCTGACATTGTGCTCTATAATAAGTAAGTCAATCCCTGACATTGGGCTCTATAACAAGTAAGTCCATCCCTGACATTGTGCTCTATAATAAGTAAGTCAATCCCTGACATTGTGCTCTATAATAAGTAAGTCAATACCTGACATTGTGCTCTATAATAAGTAAGTCAATCTCTGACATTGGGATCTATAATAAGTAAGTTAATCCCTGACATTGTGCTCTATAATAATTTATTCAATACCTGACATTGGGCTCTATAATACGTAAATAAATACCTGACATTGTGCTCTATAATAAGCAAGTCAATCTCTGACATTGGGATCTATAATAAGTAAGTTAATCCCTGACATTGTGCTCTATAATAATTTATTCAATACCTGACATTGTGCTCTATAATAAGTAAGTTAATCCCTGATATTGTGCTCTATAATAAGTAAGTTAATCCCTGACATTGTGCTCTATAATAAGTAAATACATACCTGACATTGTGTTCTATAATAAGTAAGTCAATCCTGCCAGAAAACTCTGGCTACCTGACATAGTGCTCTATGATAAGTGAGTGAATACCTGCACAAGCTTTGACCAACTAAGGCATTGCTTGACATTGAGTATGACAATTATGACTATCTGACAAATAAAAGTGCCGTATTATGAGTAATTGAATAATATCAGCACACTGTTTGGCCACATAATACCATGTTAAGAATTGGTGTATCATAACAGCAAACTGAGGGTACCTAATATACAGTACATACATTAAATTCCTGCACCAGTCGACCGCCTGTCTGCCATTGCCTGGTTGTACAAAAACCCATGGCTAACATGTAAAAAGAATAAGCCAAGCACACCGATGACCCACGTAGCTTGCAAATCAAAGTCACGTTCAGTTTTGAGGTCATCCATGCATCCATGCCCCGAAAGCTGGGTGGCAATCGGACGTGTAGTCGTGTATTATGCCCGGGTTGCCCGCGCATTCAGTGCAGGAATTCAATGTCGGCACTGTATATAGAGATGCATACTAGTATACATCCTGGCAGCAAGTTCGAGCTCCTTACTACATTTTACCTACAGTGCCAACATTTAATTCCTGCACTGAATGTGTGGGCAGCCCAGGCATGAAACACGACCGCACTCCCGGTTGCTACCACGTTTCCTTGGCATAGAAGCACGGATGACCTCACAAACGAATGTAGCTTTGATTCGCAAGCCACGTGGGTCTTTGATGTGCTTGGCCTATTTTTTGAAATGTTATATATGGGTCCTTGAAAAACAAGGCACAGACGTCCGGTCGACGGGTGCAGGAATTAAATGTATATACTGTACTTCCTAATGAGTGGATAAAACCTGTCAGCTATGGATACATGACATAGTGCAATATAATCGGTATAGAAATCCTGCCAGCAAAACATGCATATATAATACATTGGTTCATGATGGAAAACCAAATCCTTTCAGCAAACTGACTATGTCTAATAAGGCATTTATGAATAAGTAAATGCGTTCGGCTAATTTTATCTATAAGAAATAGTGCTTCATAATGAGTCGGTATTTTCTGCCAAGAATCAAGGACTACCGGACATAGTGGTGACGATGAGTATGTATATTCTTCCACTGAAAACAAATACATTTATTTAACTGAATAGGCGGTAGTGCTTGATAATAAGAAGTTGAATCTTTTCGACCAACAATCTACCTTAAACATTGCTTTATAATAAATTAAATATGTCACCAAACTGGTGACTGACCTGACATAATGCTATATAATAGGTCATTTCAGCTACCAAACAAGAGCTACCGTACATATATTTAATTCCTGCACCAGTCGACCGGGCGTCTGCCAGTACATGGTTAAACAAACACCCATGGGTTACGTCAAAAAAATACGCCGAACACATCAATGACATATCAAAGTGTGAATCAAAGCTACGTTCACTTTTGAGGTTATCCGTGCATCCATGACAAGGAAACTGGGTGGCAATCGGGTGTGCGGTCGTGTATTATGCCCGGGATGACCATGCATTTAGTGTAGGAAATAAATGTCGTCACTTGTACATATATCTAACAGTGCTTTGTAATAAGTTGATTCTGACAACAGACTGTATATACCTAATATGATGCTTTATAATAAGTAAGTTGTAATTGTTAGTAAATTAAATAGTTGCTTTTCTTGACATTTAGATTCGAAATTAGAAATGTAGTCGTAAGTGGGACATAAAAATCAACACCTAGCGATACAGTAGGTGTTCCAAATGACTCACAAAAAAGACCATCACCAATGATTCCGATAATAATAGTAATTGAAACGAATTACTTTGACAAGTAGTGGTAATTATTAAACCATGACAATAATTATATATTTATCGATTGCTTTTGTTTGTTAAGAAGAACCCCTAATTGACTTTGGTAATTGCAAAGCCGGTTCCAAATAACTTCCACCAATAGACATTTGCCTTTACTGTCTTGATGGCCCCACTACTATTTAATAGGAAATTACATGCTGGAAAGTCAGGAAGTAGTGTGGGCGAGAAGAGGGGGGGGGGGGGGGGGGGGGGGGTGGTAGTAAAAAGGGGTAGAAGGAAGCGTGGGCGAGACAATTGGGGGGGGGGGGGTAAGGAAAAGGGGCAATCTTCATCATCACGTGTGAATTCAATACAAACTGGCGCCTGCGTTGATTGAGCATTTGTGCGTGTCGCTGTGAGACTGGATGTAAGCATAGTAGTCTGCTGAGCAAAGGGTATGCATTAAGGCAATCAGATAGCACAAGATAACACTTAGTCTCACACGACAGGCTTTCAGCAGAATACTGCCTTTCCTATCATGTATTCTGGACTATCGTCTGATTTGTCCTTAAGGGCGTTGGTAGGTTTTCCTCGAGAGCGATGAAGGGAGGGTTGAAGGGAATGCCTTTGAGTTATTGGTGTAGACATTGCCTCTAAAAGCCTGACAAAAGCACTTAGTTTATTGAGAGATCCGAAGCACGTACGATCGACGACAGCAACAACAGTAATAACGATAGTTACACCCGTCTATAACTCTTATGTTGCTGGTGGCTAATTTGGTCATCACCAAATGATGGAAAAAAACTGAAAAATGGTTGAAATCCTGGCACATGGGTACTCATCCGAGAGTACTCAGTTAGAGCTATCATATGAATATCAAGATGACAGGGCTTAGATGATTTTCAGATATCTTTGCGTCCTTGTTCTTTCGACGAAAGTAGCTTCAGCATAGGAAGGGTTAACCCTTTAACACTAAAGCATATGTTCTGGCAATGTGAAGTCTAGTGATATTTCAAAGCAGTGTCACATACACACACACAAAATAACAAGAACACATATTGTAAACAGCAATGTATACTATTATATGAGAATATTTTAGAATATTATTGCTAGGATACCAGCAATAAACGGATGTCTGTTATTTCATTACATCTAGCACAAATAAGCATACACGTGTTAAGGTATTTGGTTAATGGAAAAATGACGCCAATACAGTAGGGAACACGACATAGAATCCAACCATCTTATACTACTAAAATAGAAACGTTGTTAGAATTAGACAGAATTCCGGGACAACTATTGCGAGATAAATGTATAAGCTGACAAATGAATTTTGATACTAAATAGAATGTTTCACAATGGGTTGCTATTCAAGACTTAGGTATTCCTGAGTAGTCGGAAATCACTTGTTGAAGATATAATTGCATGGCATTAAATTCCTGCACCAATCGACCGGACGTCTACCAGGGCCTGGTTGTACAAAAAACCATGGGGTAACATGTAAAAAATAAACCAAGCACTTCAATGACCAACGTAGCTTAGGAATCAATACTGCACTCAGTTGTGTGGTCATCCATGCATCCATACCCAGGGAACTGGTTGGGAATCGGGTGTGCCGTCGTGTATTATGCCCGGGCTGCCCTGACGCATTCAGTGCAAGAATCAAATGTTGGCACTATAGACTAAACTCACATTCCTTACATGACTTGTCCGTATATTCCATGTGGGACTAAGTCATAATTTGTGCAGGTAAGAGAAATTAAATTATACGTCAAAAAAGGTCGTAAACTGCAAAATGTAAGTGTTGTGCTACACGGTTTTAATCGGATAGCGAGGTGCCTATATAGAACTTAGCAAATGTAGTTACTTTGCAATCTGCAATGTGTTGAAGGTAAAATCTTCCTCAACTAAATAAACCTTAGTATGAGGTGAGCCTATTTTATTTTCCCTTTTCCTTTGTCAAAACGCAGGCGTTT
>OZ012692.1:17849518-17937018 GCA_963942565.1 Maea johnstoni
TATATATATATGTATATATATAAATATATATATATATATATGTATATATATATATATATATATACATATATATATATATATATTTATATATATATATATATATATATATATATATATATATATATATATATATATATATATATATACATATATATATATATATATATATATATATATATATATATATATATATATATATATATATATATATATATATATATATATATATATATATAATACTATATGATATTTGTTATAAGCAAAGTGATTTTTCGATCAACTATGGGCAAGATGAAGCAACAGGTTGTGTTGAGTTATATAACAGAACACATTCGGTTCTATAAATATCACAAGCGTGTGTATGTGTATGTTGTATTCATCCAACACATTTAGCTGGGTTTGGTAGACACATGCTTGGTGTTGAATAATGACCAGTGTCAGCCAACTAACATCCAGTAAGCACTGCGTGGTATGAAATAACACATAGGTTCAAGCAACGTAGTGTAGATATTGCACCTCTGTATGAGTAAAGAATGTCATGTCGATACCAAAATAGTTCAACAGGAGAAGCTCTTGTGCATGGCCACGTAGGGTATTTGTTCTTTAGCTACCTACACTAATAATTCAAAAGTAATGGTTTGACATTCTTAAAATGTGATGAAGAGTAACCTGATAATTTTGTAGTATTTCCCAAATTGATTAACACGTTTAGAAATATACATGTAGTTGTGGATTAGCATAAGAATATGTAGTATTCGACAAACAGGGTTGACAGTAAGTGAATTGAAAATCACATATATAGTTATTCATGAAGGTAGCAGTAGACTAAGTACGTAGTACGATTATAACCTGCCGAAGTAGATACATATCAAGAAGACATATGCACCATAAATAAAACTGCAACAGATGTTGGTCTCTCCAGTCGTCATTTAAGGAATCAAGATTTAAAAAAGATAAGTAACAATTATATTTCTTAGTATAGCTATTTTTATGAAAAATGCTTACCCAAACCTTACATGACTAAACATTGTCCATCAGGGCAAAAGAGTAGACAATGTCTGGAATAATAATGCTTTTTCATCATGGCTGGTACTGTATGTTCCTTATAATTTATTTCATCATATTTCTAAAACATGATGTTGGGGTATATGTAATTTTGGTTTATTTGAATGATACATATATATATATAAATATATATATATATATATATATATATATATATATATATATATATATATATATATATATATATATATATATATATATATTATATATATATATATATATATATATATATATATATATATATATATATATATATATATATATATATATATATATATATATATATATATATGTATATATATATATAAGGACACTCAAGCCTCAACATGTAGCATGAGTGAGGATCTTTTACCCTAAATGGTCTCTATAACGGCCTGAAGATTGCACAATCATGAAACCCAGGGTTGCCAACTTGAGACTGAGTATGTGACTTGCTCCTATATATATATATATATATATATGTATATATATATATATATATATATATATATATATATATATATATATATATATATATATATATATATATTATATATATATATATATATATATATATATATATATATATATATATATATATATATACATATATATATATATATATATATATATATATATATATACATAAATATACATACATATAAATGTATACACATATATAGATCTCTCTCTCTCTCTCTCTCTCTCTCTCTCTCTCTCTCTCTCTCTCTCTCTCTCTCTATATATATATATATATATATATATATATATATATATATATATATATATATATATATATATATATATATATATATATATATATATCTATCTATCTATCTATATCTATCTATCTATCTATCTATCTATCTATCTATCTATCTATCTATCTATCTATCTATCTATCTATCTATATATATATATATATATATATATATATATATATATATATATATATATATATATATATATATATATATATATATATATATATATATATATATATATATACATATATACAATCCACATACAAATGTATTCGTCCTAAAAAGGTAACTTCGGTTAAGTTCAAAACCATGACAGTAAGAAACTCGTATCAATGTCGTATCTCTTTACCGATACCATTTAACATACACATGTTCACTAAGGCTCATTATTGCGCACCGCATGGCCTCCCCTTCCGCCCTGCAGAGCAGTTCATGAATACAATTGGTGGAGAATCAAATGAACCCCCCACGTGGTGGAGATTATCAATAGTGACTGCTCCATATTGGTCCTATTGGCAGCCATCCTCACAGGTGGTGATCAGGGCCTATCCGTTCTAGCCTGATTGAGCGCTTCAGCAGGCAGCGGGTCTATTGATATTAACGTTTCACAGTTGGCAGCCACTCAACAGTAACTGTGGACTACATACAGTATTCTGCGTGTTAAGGCCAGCGCTTCAATGAGCAAGGGTTTGTCCCAACAACCGAGTGGTCTAGGACATTGTGATGACTGTTGGCTATATCTCAACACTCCCCGGTTTCGAAACCGGCGTTATATATAACCCAAGTGAACTGCATCTTTATTCTTAAATTTTACAAGTACTGTATGGGTCACAACCATTTTAATCCTTTGATAAGAGGATGTAAGGTTTTTTCCCTAATTTAAGTAGTCATGATAGCTGCAAGTCGGTATATTAGAATAGGCAACCGATAACTGTAGACCATGATCTATTGTTATACCAATTATACATGTGTTGGGTATGTATGTTAAGTGGAGGATTGTATATGGTGTTGTACATGTACATGGCCTATTCAGAGGCCCCCATTAGTCATGCGTAGTATGTGTGTAGCTGTGTGCAGGCAATCCATCATACTAAGGCACACCAGTGGCAAGAACACACAAGGGTAGCTCCTCTAATCAGTTTAGCAAGAAAACGAATTTCAAAATATCCTGACTAATATCCTCGTGGTCTCGTATGTTCTCATTCCCTTACTACCATTTCTGCCATCCATTACCCCTCCATTTCCTGTGTTCAACATAATTGGGTATAGACATAATTTAAGTTTACAATAAAATATGTGGGTTAAATTTGAAACCGTTACAAGAGCTATGTAAGCTTCCTTTTTTGATCAAAGGTTGTTTATATAGTTCTATTGTTCCATAGACATTATATAGTTGTACATACAGCTTGTGAAAATATAAAGTATTTGTATTTACAGTGCGATTTTCCCTTTATAATATCCTCGTGGTCTCATATGTTCTCATTTCCTTACAACCATTTCTGCCATCCATTCCCCTACCATTTCCTGTGTTCAACAAGTGTGGTTGGGTATAGACAAAATATGTGGGTTAAATTTAAAAGTGTTTCAAGAGCTATGTAATAAATAGATAGATAGATAATCTTTATTTCAAGTCGGTAATAATTTTACATAGTAACACGAGCTGCCAGGTCTCTTGGCCGACTACATGTAAGCTTCCTCTTTTGATCGAAGGTTGTTTTCTATAATTTTATTGTTCCGAAGACATATGTACTTGAACATATAGCTTGTGAAAATATAAAGTATTTGTACATGTAGTTGCAGTGCGATTTTCCCTTTATACATACCCCAGAGCAAAATAGAGGCTGGCCCATTTGCCCAAAGGGTCTTAGACCAATGGGATATACAATGCAGTATGTGCTTCAAAGATAATATAGGGCATACAGTACAGACCGAACGTTCACCAGTGCATGGTTGTACAAATGCACATGGATAAAAATGCTAAAAAGATGAGGCAAGAACATCAATGACTCATGTTACTTGCGAAGCAAAGCCACGTTGCGTTGTAGGGTCATCTATGCACCCATGCCCAGGAAACTGGGTGGCAATCGGGCGTGCGGAAGATTTTCTTTTGGGGGGAGGGGTCGAATTCTGAATTACTTTACCCAATGAGGTTAGATATGATTTCTGCTAGAAAGGATTTTAAATTACATTCCGTTCCTCCCGCCCCACCACACTTTTAAATGGAACGGCCCTCACTATTGTAAATCACTTAAGTATAGCGGGAACAATACGATAGCGATAATAGCGCTCTGGTCATATGCGCTATTATAAAATCTCCGTCCTTATTAAATTCTTAATTGAACTTGTTGCTGCTGTTCCCTTTCAGCGCTATACTTATATCACGCTATCCAGGCCAGTACTGTAATTGCGCTATATAATGTTCACGCCCTCTTTAAGTGATTTACAGTATTTAGCATGGTGCTCCTTGAGGACTGTCATGTTATTGCCTAAATCAGCAGCATGAATAAGCCATCATGTGAAGTGGGATAATCCATCCGTCCTAAACAAAAGAGGGTTTAATTTATGACACATCGTTGGCGATGACAAGTGAGAATTTTAGTTGATTACTAATATATCGCCTCAGGAAGTAAGTCTTGATTACTACAGGGGTACGATGTGTTGATGTAGCACCTACTGTTTTCCTATTTTTCTGTGGGGAATTTTGAATTCCCCACATAAAAATGATTCCTTTATTGAAGAGGAATATTTTGACAATTCTGTGATAAGAAAGCTACCATTCTAGTACATTGTATGTTTTATATACGATTTGGCCTATTCAGATTAACTTACACAAATAGAGATTGACTGAAGTCTATATCTTCTCTTTCTCCTTGACCTAGCAGGTGTCAGAATTTGACCTTTTTATAGACGTACCTAGGCCCTTCAATCATGGCAAGTAATACGGACAGAAATGTACCGAATCAACCCGTAAACTATTATACCTGTTGACGTTTCCTGCCATGACCTTAGTGCTCAGCTGACTGCAACAAATCGGACGCACATATATTCATACTGCACAGACAGCTGTAAGATATGGTCATAATAACACGTGTTTATGAGTTAATGGCTGTACGTTGGAAAACAGCCACGAACAAGCTATGCAATGTGCTGGTTGATACATGGTGGGGAAACATATACTGACACAATGGAAGATCTACATCGTGTAACACAGTTTGGTATCTACTTCATTGAGAGAGAGAGAGAGAGAGAGAGAGAGAGAGAGAGAGAGAGAGAGAGAGAGAGAGAGAGAGAGAGAGAGAGAGAGAGAGATTTACATTATCAAAGACACATGCGTTATGATGTTCATATAGTTTTTCCACATTGGGTGAGGGTGGATTCCAAGTCAGATAGGTTCTATTTAAAAAAAGGTGCATTCTAAAAAGACAGTATAAAAAATTATTACGAGGCATTGTTTTTCAATATGTGGTAGGCAATATCCCAAGACAATTTAAGGCTGCAGGTATTAAATTTCTCGTCTACTATGTAGTATTATTATCCTGATCTCTCTACAGAATGGTGGCCAAGTATGCATAAATTAGCCCATTAAACAGGTATTCAGTCTGTTTTGAACCAATATTACAGAATTGGCAAAGCCACCAACATTTTGAGAAATGTATATTTCACAGTTATGTCAATAATGGGTTAAGAATATACGTGAGTTGATCTAATATGCTATTCTGCACCTCGCTTTCAATACACCGCCCGATCGTAATAAAACTTCGTATGAAAATGCCTGCCTTTGAATACAACATTAGCCAATACCCCCGAGGGAGCCAACAGCGGAGGAAAGAAGACTCTCAGTAGTGTTTGAGCAAGGAGAGCAAGCAGTACTGTAGATTCACAATAAGATTGTGTAGGGTAAATTTTGCGAATTTACAGGAAATCGATTTTTGCGTTTTTTAACTCTGCGAATTGGCCGCAACATGAAGTGCAAGTTATACACTTAAAGTGGCAGCACTACATGTACTTGCGTCCGAGGCTAAACGAAAAAACACACACAAAGATTAAACTAACGCAATCTTTTCCGAAATTACAGTACTTAATATCCATGAGGCAATATGGTAAATTACATTGAATCCTAAATCAAACCAAAACTGTTCCAGCCGTCCTGACGTGCATTATGTAAGTCAAATGTTCATATAAGTTGTTTTTCAAAAGTGCTCAATCTATGCAAACTGCAGAACAATCTTTATGATAAAGTATAGGACATTCACATTACCGTCATTCACAATTAGACTGTATTCTATATGCAAAATGATATGGAATTTAGCAATAATAAAGAGACCCATTGATGTATTGAAATCGTCATTTTTTATCATATTGGTCTCCCTTTCTAAATAACAATAATTAATAGCAACATTGAAGTAAACTTACAGTGTAAAATTTGAATATCAATACATATATTTTCTTATAACTTTTATTGTTACAATATCAATTTATACACAGTGTACACATTAGATTGCGAGTTTTATACAGTATTACAGACATAATAGCATAGTATAGTGATTAATTCTTTTTTAGTTCATTATATAAGGCAGACCATTTGCCCAAGACTCTTTTTTCTTGTCCCGTAATCACTCCTATATATATTTCTAGGTTCATTTGGGTTTTTAGTATACATTTTATTTCTTTTAATTCTATTCTTCTATTCAGCCATCTTCTTTTGTATATTTCATGTTTTATAATATATATTATCTGGTTGATTATTATCATGCTTTAACTATTACCCAATATGATTGAGTTTTTGTCCATTTTAATCTTATGACCATAGTATTTCTTTAACCAACTTTCTGTATTTTCCCATATGTTTTTGACTGTCGGACATGCATAAAGGAGATGGCTGATATTTTCAATGTCCCCACAAAAGTCACATGTTTCATGATCAGTGAGATTGTACTGTACATGTAGGAGATTTTTATTTGTTATAAGAGATCTGTGAAGTATTTGAAATTGAAAATATTTCGTTCTTGGGTTGAGTTTGCACTTAAAGGGAAGAGGATATAGGTTGACCATTCGTTTTGTTCTGGTAGATATAGTTCTAGTGGCCATTTTGTTTGGCTTATAGGTGGTGTTTTTGCCTTTTCCATAGACCAGATTTTCCTTAAATTTGAACCTCCCTTCTTGTCTTTTGTTAACCATTCTATGATGGGTGGTAGGTATAGGTCTGTAGTTTTGGGCACAATTACAGTCCAGTTTCTAGGAATGTTATTCCAGAAGGCAAAATGGTTAATAATAGAAATACATATTAACATACATACAGACCACATGTGCTACATAGGCCAGAGCGTAGTGATAATGTTCGTGCTCACAGGTTACAATGACGTTACACGTACGTTTGTTTGTTGGTCTGTGTACGTTGAGGACTTTAACAGTAAACACTTCATTTTCATTTGTATGCAAATGGCCACATTGGTAACAGGATTTCGCTACTTAGAGTGTGGTTGTAATGTATCCAACACACTTACATTACGATTAAGATATTTTGTTATACCTCACCCTATATTAAGAGTCATTTCATAATTTACCCTATCTATCAGAAAAGGTGGAATAATAGCACAAGCAGGTGAATAATTTTGCCAGTCAATAATCTCCCCTATTCCATGTTTCTATGGTGGCTGGGCGCTTTTGATTCATAAAACAGGATAAAAGTTGTGGTGGGCAAGGTGACAACTAACTATCAATAAAAAACTAAAATAACTATGATATTAGCTTGCCGAAAAATTTATCAGGTGGTTATAGAAGTTCTTCAATGAATAAGGCGACTTCAATGATAGATTTCAGTATACTGTAGGGTGCACCGGTGCACCTATTTATCAGACCTGTTTATCAAATGAATGCAGTTTTTTCTGCCAAAACAAACAGATACATGCAGCTGGCAAAGATGTTTATTGCTGTTTTATTTACTTTTGGGGTCTTACTGAAGGAAAAAAGGTAAAGATCCATAACAGGACTAGTTGATTCTATATGAAGCCCAGGATATTTTCAATGAAATTTTGAGTAGTAGTGAGCGATAATAGAGTGAATTTTCATTCAAAAGACTGTCAAGCAGAGCAGCTTGGAGCACAGCATATTTTCAAAATGTCTCGGTTAGGCAGTGCTACCAAAGAAGATATTCAAGATTTACATGACCAAAAAGACAGTTTAAACACCAAAAAATCAGTTAATCATTCTGTTAAGGTTGTGTTGTGAAGGAGTACTGCAGGGAGAAAGGCAGCAATGTTGAGTTTGAGAAGTTGGATCCAAAGGAGATCGATTAGTATTAGAGTTATTCTACATGTATGTTGATCTCAGGAAGAAAGATGGCAAACTTTACAAGTCTAGTGCATTTAGCCTTCATATCAAAGTGATTATGGTATAATTGAAGTAATCCGTAGATGAGAAACTATGATATTCATACATTTTGTTATCATTAAAATATTGAAATCAGCTCTGGTCTTGTCTTATGATTTTGCCCCTTGTTGTAAAATGTTCGGTATAACAAAACAGTTATTGCCTGGCTTGTTGGTGGATAGTGCAGATTATCACCCCTCGAAGGAATTATTTCCCTCGGGCGTTGCCCTCGGGAAATAATTTCTTCTCGGGGTGATAATCTGCACTATCCACCAACAAGCCAGGCAATAACTGTTTATTATGATACACCATAGTTGATCAATGACTGCCATAACAATTAACTAGCGGCAGTATATTTTATATTTTTAGGGATGTACAAAATACCGAGAACATAAAGTTTTTTTACAAATGAACTATGCTTTTGAAAGGAACTATAAAAAAGTGATCGCCAGCCAAAGTATGATATAAAAAAATGGTTACTTAGCACGAATTGGGCTGTCGTTCATTCAACTCTTCAAAATGGACATCACCCTACATGTACATGTAGTCTACGTGTACATGTAATGTGTAATTCAAAGGTCATCCTGACACTGACCAGGAGTTTGTGAGGTGAATACAAATATTCCCAGACAGACACAGGTCATGTCAGGGGATAAACACTCACTAAGCGTATTGTATATGGGAACCTGGGGTGTTTCGTAAGATCTATTCGAAGTAGGGGAATGAATTCAAAGAAAGGTTTAAGTGAATTCGAAGAAAAGCCTTGCCCACTATTCACTTATCCTAAGTTGTTCTTTATCACCTAATCCTTAATCCCGAGGATCTTCAGATAATACACTATCCTAGTCCCTCGCTTTGATATGTTTAAAGTTGGAGAATGAATTCCAAGAAAAGTATAAATGTATTCCAAGAAAAGCTTCGCCGGTGGCTTGTGTTTTATACAACACTTATGCACTTATTTCTATTTTTCTATATCACCTAATCCTTAATCCAGAGGAAAGTAGATATGTCGGATAACTACCCTATCCTAGTCTTTTCCTATGGTATGTTTGAAATTGGAGAATGAATTCCAAGAAAAGTGTAGTAAGTGAATTCCAGGAAAAGCTTGCCTGTGACTCTGTGTATTTTAAACACCACATTATGTACTAATCCTTAGTTGTTCTTTATCACGTAATCCTTAATCCAGAGGAACGTAGACAGTCAAAGATTATTTCAGGGATTTAGACTCTCACCAAGCTGTTTGGATATGGAAACCTAGAGTGTTTTCTGTGATCTGTTTGAAGTTGAGGAATGAATTCCAAGAAAAGTAGAAGTGTATTCCAGAAAAGCCTCGCCTGTATCTCATGTTTAATACACCACATTATGTACTAATCCTTAGATGTTCTTTATCACCTAATCCTTAATCCAAAAGGAACGTAGAGATGAAATATAACTACACTATCACTTATAAGAAAAGACTTGCCTATGGCTCGTATTTAATGCACCACATTATGAACTTATCCTTAGTTGTCCTTTATCACCTAATCATTAATCCAGACGAACGTAGACGGACACAGGTCATTGCAGGGGATTTAAACTCTTACTAAGCTTGTTGGATATGGAACCTTTAGTGTTTCATAAGATCTGTTGGGGGATGAATTCCAATAGAAAAGTGAATTCCAAGAAAGCCTCGCCTGCGGCTCGTATTTTATACACCGCATTAGACACTTACAGGTATCCTTAGTTGTTCTTTATCACCTAATCCTTAATCTAGAGGAACGTAGACATGTCAGATAACCACACTATCATAGTCTCTCGCTATGACCTGTTTGAAATTGGAGAATGAATTCCACGAAAATTATATGTGAATTCCAAAGAAGCCTCGCCTGTTGCTCGTATTTTATACACCACATTAGGCACTTATCCTTAGTTGTTCCTTATCCCCTAATCCTTAATCCAGAGCAACGTAGACATGCCAGATAACCACACTATCCTAGTGTCTCGCTCGAGGCGTTAGGTTATTAGTGTAAGGCACCCTAAGCGATTTGTACGCCAATTTCATTTTCCATAGGACCCCTTTGCTACAGTCATGTCACCCAATCTTCCTAAATCCTGTTCATAGAATTTCACACATGGGTTGTGGCCAGCAGCCCAGATGTCAGCTATCCCTTAGGATATTACCATAGTCGAACTGCATGACGGGAGGTTTGCATGGATTTCCTACGTAGCTTATACCATAGGAATAGCATATGGGGCCATTTAGCTTAACCTACTGTTAGTTCAAAGTAGACACTACATGTAACTATTATTTTTGGAATTTCATGTGTCGCTAATTTTCTTTTATAATTTATGATATGTTAAACAGGGTATGTGACATTCCAATGCCAAGAAGATTTGTATATTTTGAACGCATGTCCCCTGTGTTGAATGAGCAAATAAATTCAGACTATTATGAGTACTACTACTACTACTACTACTACTACTACTACTACTACTACTACTACCACCACTACTACTACTACTACTACTACTACTACTACTACTACTACTACTACTACTACTACTACTACTACTACTACTACTACTACTACCACTATCACTACTACTACTACTACTACTACTACTACTACTACTACTACTACTACTACTACTACTAGAATGTACTGAACTTTAATTTCCCGGTCGATACCAGCTTGGTGACCACTTATTTAAAAGAAATTTGTTAAATGATGTTAAGGCTCTGCGACCGCGGTTACGGTATGTAGGCAATTGCTGAGCATTATCGCGAAGCAATATGCTTCGATTCCTGGCCAAGATGATAATCTCACTTTTTTCCTAAACGAGCGACGATTTATAAGCGAGAAAAAAACGTACTAACCAATCTCTATTCATAGCGAGAGGGGAAAATCATTTGTGAGTCAGCGCGAGTAAGGTCGACATGATGCAGAGTCCAGCGCCGAAATTGCCACTTCTTGTAGGAACACACTAAAATCAATAAAGGCAGGGTGGACGTAAATATTAGATCGACCCTATGCGTATAGTTATGCTAAACGAATGCATTAGGGGATAGTAGGGGGTGGTACTATTTCAAGACTTAAAGGGGGAGGTTGACCATATGATCGACCCTATGCGTAGAGTTATGCTAAACGAATGTATTAGGGGATGGTAGGGGGTGGGACTATTTCCAGACTTAAAGGGAGGTTGACCATATGATCGACCCTATGCGTATAGTTATGCTAAACGAATGTATTAGGGGAATAGAGGGGGGCACTATTTCCAGATATAAGGGGGAGGTGCCACGTTAGGTATAAACTGCGTATACATGTAGCTTATAACTTACAGCCCCTGTATATGGGTGTGTGTATACAGATATAGATGAGGGTTCACACATCACGCGTAAATAGTAGGTTGACCCTATGCCTATAGTTATGGTAAATGACTGTATTTGGGGAAGGGGGGGGGGATTTTTCTAGATATAAGTTGAGGTTGACCCTGTGCTGAATGAGTGTATTTTGTGATGGAGGTACTACTTCCAGGTATAAGGGGAGATGACATTACAGTTAGTCTTGACTTTCTAGATTTGGTGAAAGCGATCCCCTTAATGTCGGAGGGGGTGGGGGGGGGGGGTATGTATATATGAGGGCTTACTTATCATCTGTATTGCTATAAACAGGGGGTTAGTTTATTAATTATTGAAACATAAAAACGTTTTGAAGACACTTGAAAGATAAGACGACTTACTTAGAACTTGATTAAATTCGAATTAGAATAGGAATGGTCGGAATAAGACTGTAAAAGAGTATACCTGATGGCAAAGTTGGTATGGGCGCCATTGCTCCAATCTTGTTATTAAGTAGCTTACTGTTTTGCGAGGTTTCCGCAGAAAGAAATACAGGTACAGTGCCGATATTTCATTCCTGTATTAAATGCGTGGGCAGCCAGGCATTATACATTGCACACGACCGCACGCCAGAATGACACACACTTTCCTGGGCATAGATGAATGGATGACCTCAAAGCTGAACGTAGCTTTGGCTCGCAAACAACGTGGGTCATTCATGTGCTTGACCTTTTTTGGCGTGTTATCCGTGGGTGTTTGTACAACCAGGCACTGACAGACGTCCGGTCGACTAGTGCATGAATTAAATGTCTGTACTTAAAATGTCACAGGCCCTCAAGAAGAGGCCCTATGGTTTTTCGGTTCCAGTGGACTACCCTCCACGAATATTAACCTAGTAAACCCTAAAAAAAAGTTAATGTCTTATTGCCGATTCGTTTGGGACAAATTCATTTGGCATCATGGAACTCTAGCTGAGCTGCATGCCATTGAATGCTTTAGGAGACTTAAAGGAACCATGCGGTCAGTTAGTGTCAATACCATTAGTGAAAACAAATACTCGGATCATCAAGACTACCGTTCCTTTAACGCATTCATATCTGGAGCGAAGTAATGATCTGACATTTATGTAAATATTTTGATAACAAAAGAATATTTTGAGAAATATTTCACTGAAAGTTGTCGTTCATGTTAAGTTCAACAATCCGTCTTGAAATATTTTTCAAATTTTAATAAAATTAGTGAATTTTTTAAAAAATCGTCAGACTGTGTGTACGTTTCTGATGTGAATGGGTTAATATTACCATTACTAGTCCCTACCATGTTCACGCAACACGATATGTGCTTTACTGTATAGACTCTGTTGACACAAGGTTGTTAGAAGCCGACACTCTTCCTACTCAAACAGAGACCCAATGATCATTTAGGAATTCTAGTGGCTTTCCAAATGGGACAATCATTTAGCCCTCCCCGCCCGCGCATGCGCAGTGTGCAGATTGCTCTTTTACTCGCAGCAGAGAAAAGGCGCCATCTAGTGACTGCTAATGAGTTTTTTACGAGACGACGGGGCCATTCACATCAGCGGCACTTTCTAACAATATGGCATCGTTTATTTTTGCAAACAGAGGTCTCTGAGTTGTCCAATCCTATCTCCGTTCGGCAAATTCATATACACGTACTAGGTGATGATTTGTAGATTATCTTGTGAATATGCGGAAAAAATGTTAGCAATCATAGATGAAGATTTATTTCAAAACCAACAGGTCCGTATACTTGTAGTTACCCATGAGTCAACCCAAGACACGCCTTGCTGGTTGCTCCAATATTTATATAAAGGAGGGGAGCTGGGTCCCTGTTGTACATATAGGTAAAGACTTACCTTTAAAAATTGTTTTACATGTAGCTTACATAATTAAACTTCTCGGAAAACAAGCACTGATGGTGTATAAGAAAATATTTTCCGATTACAATTTATTTCGGGAGCAACAGCGAACACATGTACTTTTGAAAAAAGTGCAAATATATATATATACATATATATAAATATATATATATATATATATATATATATATATATATATATATATATATATATATATATATATATATATATATATATATATATATATATATATATATATATTTATATATATATATATATATTTAGTGTGTATGTACATTGGGTTGCACTGCAGATATTGCGTACTCTGATCATTTGAAAAACCTAAATTACAATTGAGTTGCGCGGGACTCAATCGTTTACCACCATTTTCACCTCAATTTGCAACACCCTTGCGTAGCAAAACACATTTTGGACTCATAAGAAATTTAGCAAAACTCTCAAAACGACGGAAATACATGTGACCTAACAATCTATAAGTGATCACGACCCACCCACCTGCAGTGCCGACATTTAATTCATGTACTATGTGAGTGGAAAATAGAATTACGCGACGGCATTCCTGATTGCCACCCAGTTTCCTGGGCATGGATGCGGCCACACTGGTCCCTGCCTCACAATTGAACATACCTTTAATTCCCAAGCTATGCGGTTCATTAATGTCAGGTTTATATGTTGACATGTTATTCATGGTGTTGTACAACCCGGCACCGACAGACGTCCGGTAGTTTGGTGAAGGAAATAAATATCTGTACTGTAAAGCGTTACAGTACGGCAGTAAAGCACATGCTATCAGTGTATTGACTGACAGGCACGGTCATGGTAGCTCTGAGAGAGAGAGAGAGAGAGAGAGAGAGAGAGAGAGAGAGAGAGAGAGAGAGAGAGAGAGATAGGGGGGGGAGAGAGAGAGTAAAGCACATGCCGTCAGTGTATTGACTGTTAGACACGGTGATGGTAGCTCTGAGAGAGAGAGAGAGAGAGAGAGAGAGAGAGAGAGAGAGAGAGAGAGAGAGAGATAGGGGGGGAGAGAGAGAGTAAAGCACATGCCGTCAGTGTATTGACTGTTAGACACGGTGATGGTAGCTCTGAGAGAGAGAGAGAGAGAGAGAGAGAGAGAGAGAGAGAGAGAGAGACCTAAAGCATCACAGCAAGACAGTAAAGCACATGTCGTCAGTGTATTGACTGACAGACACGTTGATGGCAGCAGCAGCTCTGATAGGGACCCCCATCATGTAGAGTCAGATAAGCCTATCTGATTTTTAAGCTGCAGCTAGCTTCATCAGTTAACCCCTTGCTCTCTGACTGCGCACGCAGATGGGGGCATGAGATAACTAGAGTACAGTGATGACAGGGCAACTGTTATGATAAGAGGGCCTCCTCTCGCGGTTCTTCGACCTTCATCTAGATACTACTACTAATAGATCACGTTATCAGTAGCCTAACAGGCAATAGCAGCAAGTGTGACACCCAATAAAGTTCAAAATAACCATGCTGCAAGAATAATTCATTCTCATATTCATTATTTTCCTAGTGAATTCTGACCCTAATCTTCTTGCTATCAGTATTATTATTATTATTATTATTATTATTATTATTATTATTATTATTATTCTTTTATTATTATCATTATTATTATTATTATTATTATCATTATTATTATTATTATTATTATTATTATTATTGTTATTATTATTATTATTAGTAGTAGTAGTAGTAGTAGTAGTAGTAGTAGTAGTAGTAGTAGTAGTAGTAGTAGTAGAAGTAGTAGTAGCAGTATCATCATCATCATGAGCATGGTCATCTTTATATTTATCTTTAATATTATCACAAGAATTGTTAGCAATATTATCATTGTTAATACCTTTATCATTATCATTATCTTTATCATTATCTTTATCATTATTATTATTATTTATTGTTATTATTATCATTATTATCATTATTATTATCATTGTTATTATTATTATCATTTTTATTATCATTGTCATTATAATAAGTTTCATGTTGCTAGCATGCATAAAATGTTTATAAGTAAAGATCACAATAAGATACATGTATCAATAACAACTTTACAAAAAGGTACATGTACACCCGATATCATTTCATTGAATTTGTGTGAAACATATTGACAAAAATGAATGATAAAACACGCATTCGTCGATTGCAAACAATGATCAAGAGGCCAATTCCATTCGGGATTTCCTACGCGAAAGGATAACTTTTTGGGAAAAAATGGGGAAGAACTGTGCAAATAATACGTGCACAAACGGGGGTAGCAGAAAGATCTAACGAAGAATATTGCATTCTCAACATGAGTGTTTCACACTGTTAGTATCATCTATTGTGTTTTCCTTGACAGTAACACAAAAAATCATCATTATCATCGTATATCATCATTATCTGCTTTAACACCATAAACTTTACAACTATCATTCACATGATTGATGACACCTCATAATACATCAAACCTACCATTACTACGATCAGAATGACTGTATCAGAGGAAATGCAACTAAGCGGCCAATAAATGCCTCTTAAGAAAGATATGCATCTTGTTTGTGAGGAGTTGGGATGACTATAATGGGAGATGATTGCTATGTTGTTTGACCTTTATCAAGATAACTATGTAAAAAGGTAATATTTGGAACATCTTTATTTGTGGCACCCAGCAAGAACCTGTAATGAGTATTGTTAATCATTGACGATCTTATTTTCCCTCTTCTACCCTCTTGCGTAGTAGTAGTAGTAGTAGTAGTAGTAGTAGTAGTAGCAGCAGCAGCAGCAGCAGCAGCAGCAGCAGTAGTAGTAGTAGTAGTAGTAGTAGTAGTAGTAGTGGTAATAGTAGCAGCAGCAGCAGTAATAGTCGTAGTAGTAGTAGTAGTAGCAGCAGCAGCAGCAGCAGCAGCAGCAGTAGTAGTAGTAGTAGTAGTAGGCAGGCCTGGTGGCAGCTGGCCGACGTAGCTCCGGGCCTAATGAAAGCCTGTGAGTGTATGGCTAGGCTAGTATGTCACGCCAGTAGGCTAAAGTGCGATGACGTCAGTCTTAAGGGGCAAGATCTCAGTATCAGAACGTGTTCTAATCGTAACTCATACGCATCTGAAACCCTTAGACACGTACTGATGCAGTGTCCCCTTAACCAGGAAGATTTTGGATCTATGATTGACGACATCTGTAAGGAGTGCCCCAACATTGCGCTCCTGTTTCAAAATGAACCATCTGAGATATTTTGCTGGATCCTGGGTAAGCAAGTACCCGGCATTGACGTTGATGAACTTACTGCAATGAGAGTTATTGCAGCAATCAGAATCTGTATGATATATAGTAAGGTGTTATCTACACGTGAAGGAATTGGGTAGAACTCAAGGCTTTCTCCCGGAGTACGCCAACCCAGGTTTCAGACAGGTCCATATATCTATGTATGTTTTTGGGCATTAAGCTCAGTGGCTCACTCAGGGCAACCTTCCCAGCCCTGTAGTACAATGTCACCAGTTGTTATGTTATTTTAGTTTTTCTGTTTTTCTTTGTTCTGTTTGTTATTAGTCCAGTTTCAAGGCTAATTTATCACTATTGTTATTATTTGTATCATATCTTTTGTACACGTGTATTTGGTATCTTGCGATACTGTCAATAAATATACAATACAATACAGTAGTAGTAGCAGCAGCAGCAGCAGCAGTAATAGTCATAGTAGTAGTAGTAGTAGTAGTAGTAGAAGTAGTAGCAGCAGCAGCAGTAGTAGTAATAGTAGTAGTAGTAGCAGCAGCAGCAGTAGTAGTAGTAATGGTAGTACATGTACAATGTAGTAGTAGTAGTAGTAGTAGTAGTAGTAGTAGTAGTAGTAGTAGTAGTACATGTCGTAGTAGTAGTAGCAGCAGCAGCAGCAGCAGTAGTAGTAGTAGCAGCAGCAGCAGCAGTATTATTCGTAGTAGTAGTAGTAGCAGCTGTAGTAGTAAAGTAGTAGTAGTAAAGTAGTAGTAGTAAAGTAGTAGTAGTAGTAGTAATAGTGGTGATGTTGATAAGGATGATGTTGATGATGATAATAAAAATGATGATGATACTAATACTACCACTACTGCTACTACTACTCATACTACTACTACTACTACTACTACTACTACTACTACTACTACTACTACTACTACTACTATTACAACTACTACTACAACTACTACTACTACTACTACTACTACTACTACTACTACTACTACTACTACTGGTCCATCACTGCTCCCCAAAGAAGGATACCTACATGTATTCTGTTTACCCCAGTCTCTGTGTTGATTAAGTAATTCCTCCCTCTCACTCTGCAATGACTAACAAATGGGCCGACGGAATAATTTTTCCATCGAAATCTAGTCTTACTGTCACTACATAGAATACGTGAGAGCGTCTTGTGGAAACTATCGGCATAGCATCAATAGGGCTAGAATGTCTACCCGGAATATCGACTAAGAAGAAAGAATGTGTTTCTGGCTGATGGGGATTTGGCCAGAGCGTTAATCTGCGTTTTAGTTTTCATCGCCAGTTTCCCCATAAATGGAATACCCATTCTAAGGAGTTATATAATCAATACGCACCGCTGTTCATTGCAAATGCCTTGTACACATACAGTGCCGACATTTAATTCCTGCACTAAATGCGTGGGCAGCCCGGGCATGAAACACGACCGCACGCCCGATCGCCATCCAGTTGTCTGGGCATGGAAGCGTAGATGACCTCGCAGCTGAACATGGATTTGATTCAAAGCTACGTTGGCCTTTGATGTGCTTGGCTTATTTTTTTGACATTCAATCCATTGGTGTTTATACAACCAGGCACTGGCAGACGTCCGGTCGACTGGTGCAGGAATTAAATGTCTGTACTATATAGTATGGTGTGAAAAGCGCTAAAGGAAAGAAACAGCTAACAAAAATACAACCAGCACTGTTATGCAAAAACTGTAAAAGTGCAGACTAAGTACAATATGAATGAGTAAAAAAGCATATCCGTAAAGGTATCACCAATTACAAAATAAAGAATGAACTAAATAGCTCTATATTGCACAATATAGAACCCAAAAATTGTAAAAGGAAAAATTTAGGAATTTATCAGGAACATACTAATTTTGATGTTTATTTCTATTTGTAGGATGAGAAGAATCAGGTCTTGGTTACAAATGTCTGGCTGGAACACGTGAGTTACTTTCTAGTTATAGTAATCCTGTTTGTTGTTTTTCTTTTTCTATCCATCTATCTAAGTATCCGTCTACCTGTCTATCTATCTATCTATCTTTCTACATGTATCTATCTATCTATGTCTGTCTGTCTGTCGTTATCTATATATCTACATATCTATATGAGTGTAAAAGTCTAACATATATAAACAGCTTATCATATATATAGAGAGGTAACCATTCCAGGAAATTGTGTATATATATATATATATATATATATATATATATATATATATATATATATATATATATATATATATATATATATATATATATATATATATATATATATATATATATATATATATATATTTATTTAGATATATATATATAGATATAGATAGATAGATAGATAGATATAGATAGATATAGATATAGACATATATATATATATATATATATATATATATATATATATATATATATATATATATATATATATATATATATATATATATATATATATATATATATATATATTATATATATATAGATAGATAGATAGATAGATATAGATAGATATATATGGATAGATTTAGATAGATATAGATAGATAGATAGATATATTAAATTATTTGGTTTCAGCGAGTTGGTCGCCATACAAATATGCCGCGTTGAGCAAAACTGTCCATGGAGCTTTTGGAACTGAAATATCTGTAATTCTATTTATCCTTACTCTTTCTGCCATATCGGGAATAATAAATGGCCAGCCAGTTGCAAGCGATGGTTAGAAGCCGAGTATTAACTGGCACCACCTTGGACCACTCAGCAATCTGGGTAGGCCCCCGCAACTATATTACCCTGAGGTGCTACTCAAAAAAGAGAAAAGAATTTCTTTTACGTCCCGTTTTTTTCTTGTCTAAGATTTTTAAAACTATCTAATTCCTATCGAACCAGATTCTACTCAAAGTTCCACGATTACACCACAAAGAAAGTATTAGAGAAGTGCCCTCCCCCCCTTACAGTATTTTCCGAGGATTAGATGGAGAACTTTCCATTAGGATCTAGTCCCTTGACCTTAATGAATATGAGTAGCCTCAGAATATTGAACATAAAAATGTAGCGCGTCTTGAGTACGGCACATTTAAGGACTTGATAGAACCTTGCAGTTGACCTAACAAGCTTCAGCCGTGTTTGTAAATATCAAAGGCATCACTGTGGGTCGTGGATCCACACAGTGACAAGACAAATTATGAATGGAAATCCCATTAAATGAATTAAGGAAATGTTCTATGTATAACCACACGTTGGCATGGCCTACCAAAACGGTAGCAATTTAACATTGCGTATGTTTACATCAGATGAAACGTTGTACTCTGCCTTTTTAATTCTCTGGTAAACCATGAAAGCAGCATATAAATGAAAATGTGTGGATATATCCAATTAAATAAACTTTCATAAATCATTTGCATTTTTCCCCATGTCCTATTTCATTTGCTAGAAGAGACCAATACTCTTCATATTTCGTTTGGCTAAATACATTTGTAAACGCCTAAACTGCTTAAAGAGAGCAAGATGTACCACGCAATCCATAAACAGTCCTATTTATTCCTGTCATTAAGGGCAATTATCCCGAATGCTTGCGTCATATCCTCTAATAGCATCCGTGAATGCCACAGTATATCGTCAAACCAATGGTGGCCCCCAGGACCATTTTTGACACGTCCACGTACGTCACGCCTGCGCTCTCCTCGTTCCCACAGTTTGATTAAGTTCAGTGTCATCAGAGTATTTTACTGACGTCATACCTTAGTTTTCCTACCTCTCGTTGGAGGGCGGGTTAATCAGAACATGTAAACAGGTGCCACTGATCATTTCCAAATTTCACACAAAAGTTGCCATTTTGTCCACTAGAAGGCGGTTATGTAATGTGTAACATCTATCTGCCGACCGTCCAGTTCCCATCATATTATGATGATTATGCATCATATTTTCAAAATATGTACCTAGTTTTTCAATTTAGTGATGTTTCTATGTAATATCCAAGCAAGTGATGTATGAGACGTTTACACTTATGATTAATTTGACTCATCATTTCCTTCAAAAGGAACACAGTCAATTAATTGACTGAAAACAAATTCAACTGTCAAAATATTTTTAGAAAATTTTCAGTCAACAACAAAAAACACATACTTGGAAAAAAGTTGTTTTCAATCTATTTCTTTCATTTAAATCATCATTGTTTGGAGCTTCCAGTTCTCGTGGTATGATCATTATAGTCCACTCAATATGTTCTACCTCCATTCTAATTCCTTTATAATCAACTTACTTTTCTAATATTTATCAGTTACACACACACAATGCAAAAAACATGGATATTCTCTGAATATTTAGACAACATCTAAAACGAAAGTATGACGTCATGTCATGAAGGCGTCAAAATCTCTAAGAAATTACACAACCTTTACGCGAGTATGATGCTGTAGGAATACTAAGGTACCTCAGGGAACCCATGACGTCACGTTATGCAGACGACAAAATTGCACCCAAAGACAAACAGTTTCCTGATTTGGCCCTGACCTTTCACGGGCGATCTGTAGATTTGTCTTAGTATGCTATCACGACGCCTACTAAGATATTTATAGCTAACGCTATGCTATTTCCGCAAAACAGACACGAAGCTTACAGCAAACCATGACTTACCATTGTTTTCAAGCCTCGCACGTTACCTTTGGTCACATTTGTTTATACATTAAACTATGACAATCTGACGGAAGCAGTATCAGTTATCAAATCAAGAATATAACATAAAACAACTCTGTTATCGAAAAGAACATTACACATATGTTTAGTCATAAACAAATACACGATGACATTTGAATTATGAGCAATTAAGAAAGCAATTAACATCACAACAGCGACAACAAATAACGAAAAACAACACAACATCGATTATTTCTCTCCCTAATGATTGTCAATTCTATAACATTTGTCCTTTACGAATTGTAGGTATTTTTAAAGGTAACATCTTCACACACCTCCTAGTAATCTAATTAACTTCATTTAGACATGGAACGACTACATTTCCAAAAAGAAAATAATAAACACTTTCGAAAACAAAGTCAAATGCCCTCTAAAACATCAAACATTTTAATAAAGCTCTGAACCATTTTGAATGATCCCAAAAATACGATATCTGTCATGATTCAAATAATCAAAGGTTAAAATTCATTAAAGCACTATGCAAATGTTGATTACTAGTATTACGTTTTACTTTCACGACCCACTACCATGCGAATGGGTATTGAAAGTTATCGAGGTTGACTTCGCAGGAGCTTTTTATTCTTTATTTCTTGTTCCAGCAATGGCTAGATGAGCGAATCAAGTGGGATCCAGACAGCTACAGTGGACTCAAGATCATCAGGATACCTGCCAGCAAACTCTGGCTACCTGACATTGTGCTCTATAATAAGTAAGTACATACCTGACATTGTGCTCTGTAATTAGTAAGTTAATCTCTAACATTGTGCTCTATAATAAGTAAGTACATACCTGACACTGTGCTCTATAATTGGTAAGTTAATCCCTAACATTGTGCTCTATAATAAGTAAGTACATACCTGACATTGTGCTCTATAATTGGTAAGTCGATACCTGACATTGTGCTCTATAATAAGTAAGTCAATCCCTGACATTGTGCTCTATAATAAGTTTATAAATACCTGACGTTGTGCTCTATAATAAGTGAATAAATACCTGACATTGTGCTCTATAATAATTAAATAAATACCTGACATTGTGCTCTATAATAAGTAAATAAATACCTGACATTGTGCTCTATAATAAGTAAATAAAAACCTGACATTGTGCTCTATAATACGTAAATACATACCTGACATTGTGCTCTATAATAGGTAAATAGATACCTGACATTGTGCTCTATAATAAGTAAATAAATACCTGACATTGTGCTCTATAATAAGTTAGTCAATACTTGACATTGTGCTCTATAATAAGTTAGTCAATCCCTGACATTGTGCTGTATAATAAGTAAATAAATACCTGACATTGTGCTCTATAATAAGTAAATAAATACCTGACATTGTGCTGTATAATAAGTAAATAAATACCTGACATTGTGCTCTATAATAAGTAAGTCAATCCTGCCAGAAAACTCTGGCTACCTGACATAGTGCTCTATGATAAGTAAGTAAATACCTGCACATGGTTTGACTAACTAACACACTGCTTGACATTGTGTATGACAATTATGACTATCTGACAAATAAAAGTGCCGTATTATGAGTAATTGAATAATGTCAGCAAACTGTTTGGCCACATATTACAATGTTAAGAATTGGTGTATCATAACAGCAAACTGAGGGTACCTAATATAGAGATGCATACTACTATACAGTACAGATATTTAATTTCTGCACCAGTCGACCGGACGTCTGCCATTGCCTGGTTGTTCAAACGACCATGGGTGACACGTCAGCCAAGCAAATCAATGACACACATAACGTGCAAACCAAAGCTTCGTTCAGTTTTGAGGTAATCCATGTATCAATGCCCTGGAAACTGGGTTGCAATCGAGCATGCGGTTGCGTATTATGCTCGGGCTGTCCACGCATTTATTGCAGGAATTAAATGTCCGCACTGTACATCCTGGCAGCAAGTTCGAGCTCCTTACTACATTGTACCTACAGTGCCCACATTTAATTCCTGCACTAAATGTGTGGGCAGCCCAGGCATGAAACACGACCGCACGCCCGGTTGCTACCACGTTTCCTTGGCATAGAATCATGGATGACCTCACAAATGAATGTAGCTTTGATTCGCAAGCTACGTGGGTTTTTGATGTGCTTGGACTATTTTTTGACATGTTATAAATGGGTCCTTGAAAAACAAGGCACTGACAGAAGTCCGGTCGACGGGTGCAGGAATTAAATGTATATACTGTACTTTCTAATGAGTGGATAAAACCTGTCAGCCACATGTATGGATACATGACATAGTGCAATATAATCGGTATAGAAATCCTGCCAGCCAGACATGCATATCTAATACATTGGTTCACGATGGAAAACCAAATCCTTTCAGCAAACTGACTATGTCTAATTAGGCATTTATGAATAAGTAAAAGCGTTCGGCTTATTTTACTCATATACAATAGTGCTTCAGTATGAGTCGGTATTTTCTGCCAACCAACAAGGACTACCGGACATAGCGGTGACGATGAGTTTGTATATTCTTCCACTAAAAACAAATACATATATTTACCTGAATAGGCGGTAGTGATTGATAATAAGACGTTAAATCTTTTCGACAAACAATCTCTCTGCTTTATAATAAATCAATTATGTCACCAAACTGGTGACTGACCTGATATAATGCTATATGATATATCATTTCTGCTACCAAACAAGAGCTATCTGACAGTGGTTTGTAAACGTTGAGCCTGCCAACAAACTGTAAATATCGAATATAAGGCTGTATACTAAGAAAGTAATTATTATTAGTGAACTAAATATTCGTTTTTCTTGACATCTAAACTCTAGATTTGAAATATAGTCGTAAGTGGGACATAAAAATCAACACCTAGCGATACAGTAGGTGTTCCAAATGACTTACAAAATAAGATCATTACCAATGATTCCGATAATAATAGTAATTGAAACGAATTACTTTGACAAGTAGTGGTAATTATTAAACCATGATAATAAATATATATTTATCGATTGCTTTTGTTTGTTAAGAAGAACCCCAAATTAACTTTGGTAATTGCAAAGCCGGTTCCAAATAACTTCCACCAATAGACATTGGCCTTTTCTGTCTCGATGGTCCACACTATTAGTTTTATTTGATAGGAAGTGCCAAGCTGGAAAGTCAGGAAGTAGCGTGGGCGAGGAGTGGGGGTGGTAAAAAAGGGTAGTAGGAAGCGTGGGCGAGATAATTGGGGGGGGGGGGGGGGGGGGGGGGTAAGGAAAAGGGGCAATCTTCATCATCACGTGTGAATCCAATACAAACTGGCGCCTGCGCTGATTGAGCATTTGTGCGTGTCACTGTGAGTATGGATGTAAGCATAGTAGTCTGCTGAGCAAAGGCTAGGCATTAAGGCAATCAGATAGCACAAGATAACACTTAGTCTCACACGACAGGCTTTCAACAGAATACTGCCTTTCCTATTATGTGTTCTAGACTATCGCCTGATTTGTCCTTAAGGGCGTTGGTAGGTTTTCCTCGAGAGCGATGAAGGGAGGGTTGAAGGGACTATCTTTGAGTTATTGGTGTAGACATTGCCTCTAAAAGCCTGACAAAAGCACTTAGTTTATTGAGAGATCCAAAGCACGGACGATTGACGACAGTAACAACAGTAATAACGATAGTTACACCCGTCTATAACTCTTATGTTGCTGGTGGCTTATTTGGTAATTACAAAATGATGGAAAAAAACTGAAAAATGATTGAAATCGTGGCACATGGGTACTCATCCGAGAGTACTCAGCTAGAGCTATCATATGAATACCAACATGACAGCGTTTAGATGATTTTCAAATATCTTTGCGTCCTTGTTCTTTCGACGAAATTAGCCTCAGAATAGGGAGGGTTAACTCTTTCACACTAAAGTATATGTTCTGGCAATATGAAGTCTAGTGACATTTCAAAACAGTATAAAAAACAAACAAACAGATAACAAGAACAAATATTGAAAAACAGCCACGTAGATTATTATTTGAGAATATCTAGGATGTTATTGCTAGGATACCAGCAATAAACGCATTCCTGTTATTTCATCACATCAAGCGGAATCAGCACAAGTGTTAAGGTATTTGCTTAATGGAAAAATGATGCCAATGCGGTAGGGAACACGACATAAAATCCAACCATTATAGACTACTAAAATAGAAACTTTGATAGATAATATATAAGCTGACAAATAAAACTGTTTTTCACAATGGGTTGTTATTCATGACTTATTCCTGAGTAGTCATATATCACTTGCTGAGGATGCAATTGTATCGATGAGAGATACACACTATACTCACATTCCTTGCATGACGTGTCTGTATGTTTCATGTTGGAGTGACGTAAGCCATAATTTATGCAGGTTTAAGAAATTGAATCATACGTCAAAAAAGGTCGTAAACTCCAAAATGTAATCGTGGTAGTCCACAGTTTTAATGGAATGTCGAGGTGCCTATATAGGAATTTGGAAGTGTAGTTATTTTGAAATCTACAATGCAGTGAAGATAAGCTCTTCTTCAACTAAGTAATCTATGAAGATTTCCCCTTCCTTTTTCATTTTCCCTTGTCTAATTTCAAAACGCAGACGTTTGAATTGCGAAAAACAGAATGCAGATAAAGCATGAAGCGATTGACTTCATTTCTTCTGTCTTTTCAGTGCGGACGACTACACAACAGGCTATATGCCCAGCAACGCCATGGTCAGCCATGATGGAACCGTCTTCTGGTCCCCTCCCGCGCGCCTGCGCAGTTCCTGCAAAGTGGATATCACCTTTTTCCCCTTCGACGGCCAACTGTGCAAAATGAAATTCGGTTCGTGGACCTACGACCAGGCCCAAGTGGATATAACAAACAAATCGACCATGGTGGACATGTCAAATTACGTCACTAACGGCGAATGGGAACTTCTGAGTACCGATATCATGCGCAATGAGGTCGTGTATCCGATTAGCGACGCGGTGTACCCGGATGTGACCGTCAGCTTTCATATCTACCGCCGGATCCTCTACTACATCCTGAACATAATCTTTCCCTGTGTGTGGCTGAACATCCTGAGTCTGTTGGCCTTCTGCCTGCCCTGCGACTCGGGCGAGAAGATAACGCTTGGCATCACAGTGCTACTGTCCTATTCCGTCTTCATGTTACTCATCGCCGAAAACATGCCTCCTACGTCCGAGTTCGTCCCGCTGATTGGTGAGCACAAATCATCTCTCTCTCCTAGTTCAGTAATGATCAACGCCGCCACCGCCACCGCCACACACAAAAATCTGCTTCACTTTTTTTCACGTTTACTCTTCAAGATCTCCATATTCACTCCTCAAGTTCTCCATATGTTCTCTTCGAGGTCTCCATATCTACACCTCAAAGTTTCCATATTTAATCCTTAAGATCCCAATATTTTGTCCTCAAGCCCATGTTTTGTCCTCAAGATCTCCACAATTTCTCCCTAAGATCTCCACATTTACTCCTCAGGATCCCCTTATGTATTCCTCAAAATATCCATATTTCTCCCTAAGATCTCCACATTTCCTTCACAGGATCCCTATATTTACCCCTTAAAACCCCCTTATTTATCCCCCAAGATATATATATTTATTCCCCAAGATCTCCATATTTACTTCTCAGGATCTCCATATTCATTCCTCAAGATCTCCGTGTTTATTCTTCAAGATGTCAATATTTGCTCCTCAATATCACCATATTTACCCCTCAAGAATCCTTTATTTATTCCTCAAGATTTCTACATTCACACCCCAAGATCCCCATATTTACTCCCTTACCTTAGGGTGGGCTAAAAGAAGCAATCAAAAGTGTCCCATCACCTCTTTCGAGAAATTGTCCTTTTTTGCATTTTTCTATTGTGCGTTGGGAGGCATTGTTAACATAAGTTGGAATTGGTCAGGCACGCGTGACAGAATCATCGAAGGAGTCAAATATGCTTCTGACCTTTTTTGTATTGCTTGAATCCTTCCTAATCTCTCTCATGCTATCACAACATACCCTGCACTGCTTGGCGGCAATTGTCACACACAGTACACAAATGCTCTCACGCAACTAGGGTGAATTTGTTAGGTAGGTACACAATACAAACTTAGGGCAGTAAGGGTGTTTGACTTCTATTTCCTGCTTGATTTGATAACGCTGGATGTTACACTTCCATATATGGAGGTAAGTGGGAATCATGGAAAGTGAATTCAATCAAGCGAACGGACACTAAACGTTTGACTGACACGCCATCTGCTTCATTCCGATCGCTGCGTTCGTCACTCGGAATGCAATGCGCACCATTGCAACTACCAAAAGGAAACATCTTACCACAGCAACGCGGACGGGGTCTAAGGAAGCTAATTTCGTTCTGTGTTGTGGTTAGATGTTCAGTAGCGTTCGTTTCCAAAACTAGTGGTAGCCTAAAACCTGAGTAGTTACCTAATGTAAAGGCTGCGTTCATAGTGCCATTTTTCGGAAGTTGATGTAGTTTTCTTAATAACATAACATTTCACCATTAACATTTTATATCCCTGTTCAGACATTACGTCTTCAGGTTCCATACATATGTGTGTGTGTGTGTCTGTGGTTATTTGCGCGTGACGGTTGCCAATATATTCATGCAAACATTGCAATTAACAAAATGCAATAGCATCCTTTACTAACGTCTTACGCTAATTGTTCTAATAGTAACGTTTCATTATGTTCACACTTTTGAATGCAATAACGAAATGTCGTGTGATCAATTGACTGTTTGGTTATTAGGAAAACCTTCCAAAATATGCCTTCAAAATGCGTTATTTTTTTACCTTCTATTTCCACTTGCTTGTGCTTTAGTTTCCATTACTCAACTAAGTTAGCTATGGTACGCAGGGAAAAAATCACGAGCTCGCACTAGCACAACATATTCTCCTGGCCCAATTAAGCTGAGACCGGTGCCGAACCGACCAACTTCGGCCCTGCTATATTCCTGGTGAATTTTGCGAGACCCTTTAATTTTTCTCGGGCCTGTACGAGCCTGGAAAGTTAAAATGTATCATCGTAACCACCATCAGCTAATGCAGGCGTTGAAATTTCTGCAGCAGCAATGACTGAAAAAATCGGTCCTAATTTTCATACTTGTACGAGCCCGGAGTTCTGGTCCCAGACTTTTGATGGGTGAAAAATTGGCGATATCGGGCTCGAAATGTGGAGCATGTGCAAGCCCGTGATTTTTTTACTGTGTACAAAACTACTACAATAGCGTCATTGCATCGAATACCTAATTCATATTCTCGACTTCTGACCAATGTAAAAGTACACTCATTTCGGCATGTATGGCGTAAAGATGCAAGTCTAAGTAAACTGAGCAATTAAGGAAGTGCAATGGTCATTAATACACTGATAATTGACAAAAAGAGACCCTTTCTTTTTCTTACGTTGACTATTTCCCAGCAGATTTCTCTTAACCTACATACTGGCAAACCAAATACAATAGTGTTTGATATGTATGCCATATTTCAAATTGAATTAACTAAATATGTTATATTTGCATTGCTAAGATTTGTGCCTGTTTTAAGTGTTTACTACAAGAACACAGAATGCTGAATAATATGATTAACCTTGACATTTTTAAACAATCAGTGGCATTCTACTTTGCATATAGAATCAAACTATCTGAACTTTGCGCTGCATAATAAACCATACTAACCAATATAAATCACAAATATAGTCATAAAATAAAATCAATAGGCATTTATTTAAGTACATGTATCTTTCTTAATTTCTCATCTTCTTGATAAGTATATACATTTTAAAAAATAATTTATTGAATCTTTTTTTATTTTTGAAAACTCTTTTATTCAACCGCATTGATAAGTATATACATGTAGAATGCCATTTTCCCTTTTTCCTGTTGGGAAATAAAGAAAGAAATTATTTGAAAATAAAACAAATTTCCTTTAACAATGTCACTCAAATTCTTTTCAAACAAAATGTGTATGCCCTTGAGTGGTTGTAAAAAGAACAAAACCATACAACTAGATTTTAGCAACAATTGAGAAAAATGCTTATTATGATTATCATGAAATCGACGGAAATTTTCTATCTCTCTTTTAACGTAACTCCTAAAATAGAGCCCTTCTCTTGATCTGGCTACTGGACTATATTTCTCCATGGCGAAACGACCTCTGAAATGACAATTGATATTAGATGACAAAGGTATGATTTTCCCTCTTGATCCTTTGCAGGAATTTACTTGACAATATCTATGGCTGTGACGTCCATATCTGTGATCCTCACAGTCTTCGTGCTCAAGATTCACCACGGAGCGCCGAACCAGAGAGAGGTGCCAAGATGGATTCGCTTCCTGGTCCTCAAGGTACTGGCCAGACTTGTGGGCTGCCAATGTCTCCCTACGCACAAGAAACGTCCACGCAAAGCCAAGCCCAAGCTGACCAAGAAGGAGAAGACCCAGCAGGAGCAGGCGGAGGTCTGCCTCAGGCTAGTGAGTGACATGAACACGTTTAACCACACCGAGATGGACAGGAGGCCGTCGCGTCACGGTCACGTGACCGCGCATGCGCACGGCGGCGGAGTGGTGAGTCCCGAGTTCATTCCCGACTCGCGCCCGGATATAAACGCCGAGCCGGCCCGAAGCAAAACTCTTGACGAAATTTTGAAATATCTGAAGATCATGGTTGCGAAGAGGGACGATGATGACAGTGAAACGGAAGTGATGAACGAATGGCGTCATGTCGCACAGGTGGTGGACAGGTTCCTATTTTGGCTGTTTCTCTTAACAACTCTCTTCTCAACACTCATCATAATGGTCTTCATTCCACTCTGGAGGCCGAGGACATAGTCTCTCAAGGTCAAGGTCATAGTCTCAAAGACGCCATTTTGTTTGGAGTGGAGAGGAGGCCTTAAGTTTTGTACTCTCGAGGCCATTTTCCTACGATTTGAATCCCTCCGTTACCATTCGTAACCAACCATTGCATCGGATGTAGACCGAGCTAATTATCTCTCTCATACAGTACCGGCTTTTAATTCCTGCACTAAATGCGTGGGCAAATACACGACCGCATGCCCGATTGCCACCCAGTTTATTGGGCATGGTTGCGACCACTGGTCCCTGACCTCACAACTGAAAGTAGCTTTGATTCGCAAGCTACGTGGGTCATTGATGTGATTGGCTTATATTTCTAACATGCTATCCTTGGGTGTTTGTACAACAAGGCACTGGCAGACGTCCGGTCGACTGGTGCAGGAATTAAATGGCTGTACTGTAGTAATGAAATGTTACTCATTGAGGCCAGTTTCATCCAAGCGTGCTTGCCAAATTACAATTGATTGCATTTTCAAAAATTGAATTTTAGTGGATTTGGAATTGGAATCTCAATTTTCGTCACATTTACGTCAATTGTGGTTAATTCGTGAATAGCTAGTTGTAAGTAGTGGAGAAAACCGGAGTAACCGGCGAAAGTCACCAGCTAACCCCACGTCACTGACAACTTTCTCACATGCTTTCGTGTAAGTTGTTTAAATGCTTTGTCTAACAGGGTCATTCTCACTAAATTATCAAATTGGCGTAGATTTTGATTATTCCAAAAAGAATGGAGTAACAAAACAAAATGCGTGTAACATTCAGAACCGAGTACCTGAAACTGGCCGAAAATGTGGTGTTTACAATAGATGAAGTCATTTGACAAGTACACTATTTTGTATTTGAAAGCTTTTTTACAACTCGTAAAAGAAACTTGGAGGTAAAAGTACAGTGTCGACATTTAATTCCTGCACTGAATGTGTGGGTATCCCTGGCAAAATATACGACCACACACCAGATTGCCATCCAGTTTCCTGGGCATGGATGACCTTACAACTGAACGTAGCTTTGATTTGCAATCAATTTGGGTCATAGATGTGCTTTGCCTGTATTTTCACATGTAATCCATGGGTGTCTGTACAACCAGGCGCTGGCAGACATCCGGTCGACTGGGCAGGAATTAAATGTCTGTAATGTGGTTGTCGCACAAGCTGTGTTGCAAGCAAGGAATCTGATCATACCAAAACGATACAGATATATATCACAGTACATGGAACAGGATTATCTTAATGTGTAATGTCGATTATGTGTTTATAGCATCAGTAGAAAAGAGCCCAAGAGCTAGTTTATGTAGTACGAACAGATTGGAATACTGTAATCACTTAAGTATAGCGGGAACAATAAGATAGCGATAATAGCGCTCTGCCCATATGCGCTATTATAAAATCGCCGTTTTAATTCTTAATTGCAATTGTTACTGCTTTTCCCGTTCACCGCTATACTTCGATCACGCTATCCAGGGCAGTACCGTAATTGCGCTGTATAATGTTCACGCCATAGTTAAGTGATTTACAGTATACCATTCTTCGTGGGAGCGAATAAATCCTGTGGATTCAAAAGCAAACTCGTGTGCTAAGGATACTATCGAGTGATGCAAATAAAATGGTTTGTATGGTTGGATATTTATTGGTAGTGCTACTTTCAATACCTGTACATTGATACTGCTTGGTGTCAAACAACTTTTAATTATATCCCATAAGATATGTTATATGATATTTTGGTGTACTATGCACGCTGATGGAATTTTGTGCCTGTAGTTAATGTGTTATAATAATATTCGAGTTATAACCCCACTGCTTTAGATTATCGTATATATATATATATATATATATATATATATATGTATATATATATATATATATATATATATATATATATATATATATATATATATATATATATATATATGTATATATATATATATGTATATATATATATATATATATTTATATATATATATATATATATATATATATATATATATATATATATATATATATATATATATATATATGTATATGTATATATATATATATATATATATATATATATATATATATATATATATATATATATATATATATATATATATATACGTTCTTACATACATGTATGTCTGTTCGTACTTACTTGCATGTATATATGTGCATACAAATGCGCATGCGTGCACTCATGTACATGTATCATTTACTTTCTCATAACCAAACCTCGAAATAACTTACATGATATTCAATCAAAGCAAACCTGATATTCGTGTTATCTAAAAAGTATCAATGAATGCACCTTGTCATGTGTAGTTATATCAATATCAACACAAAGAAATGCAGCCTCGAAAAAGATTGAAGAGGAAATAAATGCACTTAAGCTTTCTCATGTGTCATTTGAATGTTTTTGAATTTGTTGACGTTTGTTTGTGTATTCTTTGTTTTTCAAACAATCCATATTCTGCACGTACTGTAAATCACTTAATTATAGCGGTAGCGCTCTGCCCATATGCGCTATTGTAATTTCCCTGTCTTTATTAAATTCTTAATTGAACTTCCTGCTGCTGTTCCCGTTCACCGCTATACTTAGATCACGCTATATGATGCTCACGCCATATTTAAGGGATTTACAGTATTAATTATACTGCTGCTAACTCCTCATCATAATCATATCATGAAGCATACAAAGGCATTGCAAGAGAAAAACAGGGCCATGGCTTTGTACTGAAAGGCCGGAATGAAGTCGTATTATTAATAAATATCACTACACAGTGCCGACTTCTAATTCCTGCACTAAATGCGTCGGCAGCCCTGGGAGAATACACGACCATACGCCCGATTGCCACCCAATTTTCCTTGGCATGGATGTATGTATGACCTCACAACTGACCCTAGCTTTGATTTGCAAGCTACGTGGTTCATCGATGTGCTTGGCCTATTTGACGTTATTCATGGGTGTCTGTAAAACCAGGCATTGGCAGACGCCCGGTCGACTGGTGCAGGAATTAAATGCCTGTACTGTAGGAAAACACATAATTTAACGAGGAGATCCATTTAGCGTATTAATGACACTCCTCCCGGGTTTTCATTCTTTGTTTATTTAAATCACACCCACGCATCGACGTAATTTCATTTGTTGTAACATTGGTAAGAGATCACTTTATATTATCCACTCGGCGACGGTCAAGTCTTGTCTAGTTCTCAATAATGTCTATCACTCTGGTAATACTCATAATCGTGAGAGATATTATACATGGATTATCTTATAAAATCCATTCAATATTTGATTGTCTATTGGAGTGTGGAGATACTATTGTGATCTGAGAAAAAATCTTTGCTGCACATGAGAAGCGTTAAAATGTTATACGTGCTGGTAATTGTAGGTAGAGTAATATTCTTTACGGATTCATGTTGTTTTGTTTGCCAGGAAAAGGTATTTGAGACTGACATGCACAGTCGTGGTATATTTCTTTCATTTATCAAAATGATGTTTAAAATCAGAACACTTATTTCAAAAATCGTATGGCTACTCATTTCACCATGCACATAGTATAGTTTATAACTGTAATGAAATGAGTCCATGGAAGTCCGAATCACTTTCTTGTTGTAGAATCACTTAAACGTTAGATTACTTTATCGATATTTAGTTTACCGTCGTGCTACACTTTTTTGACGATATTTGCTATAAGAAGCTGCCTAGGCTACCATATATATATATATATATATATATATATATATATATATATATATATATATATATATATATATATATATATATATATATATATATATATATATATATATATATATATATATATATATATATATATATATATAAAATATATATATATATATATATATATATATATATATATATATATATATATATATATATATATATATATATATATATATATATATATATATATATATATATATATATATATATATATATATATATACGTAAACGGGAGCATTGTTAGCATACGGATTAGAAACTTTGCCTTACTAAAAGAAATATGTATTCGTTCTTGTTCCATTCGCGATATTTTTTCGGACATAAAGATCTGGACATTTAACTTGACATATGAAAGTTTGCAAGGGGTCTCGAGAAATGCTTATTATCCAAGGTCAACATAATTAGAAATTTGGAATTATCTCAGTTGAACAATTGCCATCTTTGTTGCATTTCGTATTTTGAAATACATCGCCGATATTTGATTCTCGCACTGCATTCGTGGGTAGTCCGGACATATTAAACGACTGCTTGCCCGATTGCCATCCAGTTTTCTGGGCACGGATGCATGGTTGACCTCACAACTGAACCTAGCTTTAATTTGAAAGCTACGTGGTTCATTGATGTGCTTGGCTTTTTTCTGACATGTTATCCGTGGGTGTTTGTACTACCAGGCACTGGCAAACGTTCGGTCGACTGATGCAGGAGTTAGATATATGTACTGTAGGTTATTTAACCCAAAAGTGAGATCAAGATTCAATCTAATAACATCCAACCCATTCCTTCGAAAATGTTGTCTGGATCGATGATACTTTTGATTATGAATTTGAAATTAAGATCAGTTTTACAAAATATTTGAAGGAGAGGTGTGTGTAATGTCCGTACTAGCCTTTCTCGTTTAATCTCTTTGAAACTTTGCCTGTGTATGAAATATTTAATCGGATTTGTCAGGCTGTCTCGGTCGTTGGGAGCATATACGGGTTAAGAAATTTAGACGTGTGTCAAGTCATGTGTTCACGCAAGATGTGAACAGGTTGATTTTAGGTTTTCGAAAAAAAACACTGTCATATATGATCACTCATCAACATGTAGAAACACATCACTTAGTGTATTGCTTCATTCATGAAATGAACAGAAGATTTTATATGATATCCTAAGTATTTGTAATTTATAGGAAGTTATTCAGCGTATGTACACACAAGAAATTGTGCACTGATAGATAATGAAAATACATGTATTAATAGCATTTCGTTCGTCTCTTTTATGTATGTATGTAATAAGTATGTATGTATGTTTGTGTTTGTGTATGTGTGTATACGTGTATGTATTTATGTATGTATTGTATGTATGCATGCATGCATGGATGGATGTATTTATGCATGTTTACTAAGTATTTGTAATTTATAGGAATTTATTAAGCTTATGTACACACAGGGAATTGTGCTCTGATAAATTATGGAAATACGTATACTAGTATTAATAGCAATACGTTATCAATTCTCTTCTAAGAATGTATCTATTTATGTATGCATGTATGTATGTAAGTATATGCGTGTATGTATGCAGGTATATATGTAACTAAGTATGTATGTAGGTAAGTAGGTACGAAGATAGATATATCTATGTATGATTATTGACTTACTCTTCAAATCATAAACTCATATTTATATATCAAGATGATAGGAGATTTAAAACGCGAAGAGGAAAGAAAAATATTTGATAGGAGACTAAAGTACATCAGGAGCCAAAAGATATCTATACAGGCAACAGCATAAAAGTTACTTAATCAAGAGATCACTCATTTTCGCAGTACCTTTAAAATATGTTCATAAGACTGTATAATACTAGTTTGGTAAATTGTGCTTGTAAAATATGTTAATTTGCTAGAAAGATGTTTCGAAATATTTCACCAAGGAATTATAATATACATTTCAAAATGAAACATGCAAACAAGGCACTTAGAGTAAATGTCGTGTTGCCATAATGACAATTTCAAGTGGCACACATTGGTTCCAATATAAGCATTATTTATTTAGTATTATTACTATTAATATCACCGTTCGATATTCACTCAAAGGGCTTTAAGTATACAGGCACCCTTAAGTTAAGTCACTCGATATCATAACCATGACCAGGGGCATTGTATAAACGGAAACGTACTATATTTAACAGTTATTGCCTGGCTTGTTGGTGGCTAGTGCAGATTATCACCCCGAGAATGAATTTTTTCCCGAGGGCAACGCCCGAGGGAAATAATTCCCTTCGAGGGGTGATAATCTGCGCTATCCACCAACAAGCCAGGCAATAACTGTGTTGTTATGCCGAACATTTTATAGGCCTAATAATCGTCAAAATCGTAAGACAGGACCAGAGCTTATTTCGATGTTTAGCCACAGCATTCATTTAATAAACCGGCTAATGAATCGGTGCACCGGTGAACCATGCAGTGTACTTAAAATTATTTGTAATCGCCATATCCGTTGAAGAACTCTTGGAATCACCTGATAAATGTTTCGGCAAGCTAATGTCATTGTTACTTCAGTTTGACTAATAAGTAGTTGTCAACCGTCGAATTCTTAATTATCTTCCGTTCTTCCCCTCCCCCACACTTTCAAATGGAACGGCCCTAAGTTAAAAGTACTCTCCACAATGTAAAACTAGGCTATACAAGGATTGTCTCTTGTGTGTAGGTCTTTTCCCAATATATTAGCAGTTAAGAGCAACTCTCAAAGAATAATACTCTTTGCACCCAATATGTTCAATGGGAGGAAGAGGATATGCTATTGGCTATTGGTTCGTCCATCTGGTTCCTAAGCGGCTGGGCAAGTCAATGTTTGACCGTCATAACTACAGTGCCAACATTTAATTCTTGCACTGAATGCGTGGGCAGCCCGGGCATAATACACGACCGTACGCCCGATTCCCACCCTATTTCCTGGGTATGGATGCACGGATGACCACACAACTGAGTGCAGTATTGATTTCTAAGCTACGTGGGTCATTGATGCGGTTAGCTTATTATTTACATGTTACCCCATGGGTTTTTGTACAACCAGGCCCTGGTAGACGTCCGGTCGATTGGTGCAGGAATGTAATGCCTGTACTGTAAATTGAATTTGTGGCTTACAAATGTGCTGAGAGGCGATGTTTAAGGTGCCATTACAACGGAAAGACCCATCTAGAATATTTTCAAAGAGCATGGAATTTCCTCCTGGTTTGGGGTTTCTATCTCGTTGCAATATGAGCAAAACTGTTGAAAAAACCTATCGTAAGGTCGCTTTGGGGGGTAATTTCTTTCCAGACGCGAATGAGTAAATATAAAAGCGCATTTCATCTAGGGATTAACTTTTTTTATAGCCACGCATTCCTCCACAATCGTCCATTTTGATGATGATAGTAGAAGGGTACAATTTATTATAGACCTTATGGGAAACCCTCCATATATCTACTTTTTAAAAAACACTGCTGAAATGCATTTCTGGCATGGTCGGCGAAATATTCAGCCTTCGAGTTTATTAAATTCATTAAATTCAAATCCTAGGTTAACATGATTATCTGTTCTGAAATGAATGTCCCACGTCAAAACTGGTTACCACAGTCTTTAACCTTATTGTGTCTTAATTGGATTACTTCTGCTTTTCTTCTGCTAGGGACCATCGTCCATTTTTTCAACCACAAATAAAAAGCATCTAACATTATTTGGAACTCCTCTGCTAATGCTGCAAACACTATTAAATCATCAGCATAAATGATCTATTTTATTTTTATCAGATATTTCCCTGCTTAGACCAAGCTGTTTGGTTGGTTTTGGAAGTTTATGATGCATTATGAAAAACAAGGGATTGATGAGTCTTTTTTTCATACCAGTGTCTACATCAAACCATTCTCTACGAATGCCATTAAAGCGTAGTGAATACTGAGGGTCATGATAAATACAGTACAGAATTCTTAAGAATTTATTATCAATATGTTTCATCCTAATTAATAAAACCTTTCAACTGGAATAATACTCTTAGACCAGCCTGCATCTATGCATACTGTTCCAAAATATCACTTCCGAATAAACCACCACCAAATGAAAACCTTCACGAAAATACCAAAACCTGATAAAACCTTTACATGAAAAACTAAAACACCACCTGCTAATACCTGTACCAGAAGACACCATCACCGGATAGTACCAGCATCGTTTAATATCCACAGGGATAACCCAAGAATATCCCAAATGAGAATATCATCGCCCACCATAGTACCACCACATATTGAAACAAAAACCATCTGATGATGACACCATACGCTTATGATACCCCACCTGATTGCATAGAATAGTTCTATAATACCTCCTCCTCCTCCTCCTGCTACTATTATCACTACTAAAATACTACTATTACAACAACAACAACTACTACTACTACTACTACTACTACTACTACTACTACTACTACTACTACTACTACTACTACTACTAAAATACTACTACTACTACTACTACTACTACTACTACTACTACTACTACTACTACTACTACTACTACTGCTACTACTACTACATAAACTAAATAAACTAAAATAAACTAAAATACTATTACTACTACTACTACTACTACTACTACTACTACTACTACTAAAATACTACTACTACTACTACTACTACTACTACTACTACTACTTCTACTACTACTACTACTACTACTACTACTACTACTACTACTACTACTATAAAGTTACTACTACTACTATAACTACTACTACTACTACTACTACTACTACTACTACTACTACTACTACTACTACTACTACTACTACTAAGCTACTACTACTACTACTGCTACTACTACTACTACTACTACTACTACTACTACTACTACTACTACTACTACTACTACTGCTACTACTACTACATAAACTAAATAAACAAGAACTGAATGAAGAGTAACTTTTCAGAATTATCATAACTATGTCGCGGAAAATCTTTGTGACTATCTCGCCAATGTTGATAATTATAAATTGTACTCGACCTCGATGACCGGTAATGACAGCTTTGCAGGGGGAAGGCCTTCTTTGCCTACCTTTGATTAATTGTCTAGTCCATAAAGCAGACAACGCTTAACCCTTTCAATGCTGAAGCTACTTTCGTCCAAAGCATAATGAAGCAAGGATTTTTGAGAAACCATCAAAACCCTGTCATGTTGGTATTACTTGGATAGCTCTCGCTGAGTACTTTCAGATGAGTACCCATTTGCCAGGGTTTCAGTCAATTTTCAGGTTTTCGCATTCGCTTGTATTGGCCAAATAAGGGTTGGCAGCATAAGGGTTAAGCATAATTTTCCCAGCAACCTTATTACATTCCTTTACCCCCTGTCGCTATAGTGACAACTGAAGGCAGTGTGGCAGTCTCATCTCACGCGTCATGTTGAGTGGCTATACATCGATAACAAAAAAAAGTATAACACGGTATAAAATATATGCCACTTCAAGCTGTGCGTTATTAAGTGCACTTTATACCGTTCGGAAATGGTCAGTGTATAAAATAGTGTTTGCATTGGCAGGACCATTACTAGTGTCCATTTTATCATATATGTATGCTATTTTCCCGTGAGAAAAGTTTCATGCATGAAAAATCGTGGTATGAAAATGAAATTTATATGGATGGAAATGAAAATGAAATTTCCATGCATGAAAATGACATTCCCATGCATGAAAATGAAAATGATGCCCCCAAAATGTTCATAGCTAAGAGTTCCATGCATGAAATTGTGTACAGCCCAAATACCCATGAAAATATATGTGGCCACAAAATCATCCCAGGGGCAGATATTCCATTTTCATGCATGGAAATATCAATGCATGCATATATGTACATGTATGTATATTTATGAATGTATGTATGCATGCAATATATGTATGTATGTATGTATGTATGTATGTATGTATGTATGTATATATGTATGTAATATATGTATGTATGTATGTATGAATGAATGGCTCTATCTATTATGGTATTTTGTTACTAGAAACTACCAGACTAGTATCACTCTAAAGCACATTATCTAAACTGTTTAAAAGGGCTATAATGACAACGGTAATTTCCCTGGGTGCCTTACAACTAACGACCCCTAAATTGTAACTCTACAGTAGACCTATCAGGGGTTGACACCGTCACTTGTATTATAGAATTCCTCGAGTGTGTCCATAGAAGATAATCGACATTCCTGATTGGCAGCTGTAGGTCATGTGATATAGGGCTAGGGTGGCCCCAGTAGCAGTCAATTTAAGGCGATAGATTAACTCTGTAGTTATCTTCCTTAACAGTGCAATCCACATGGGGAGTGTGACGGTTACCAATACTATAGGGATCCGGAGTATAATACTCTGGCACCCTCGCGTTCCAGGGGAGCTGCAATGACATTGTCAGGATTTAGCAGGAATTTCGTCTTCCGTCACTTTTTCTGCCATATTGCGGCTAAAGTGTGACTTGCCCGTTATAACTGCTGGAGGTAACTAGAGTACACGGCGAAAAGCACCACCTAACCCCAAGTCACTGTTTCAAGTTTCCTCATCAACCTCTCTCTAGGATTGTTTTCGTGCTGTTTTTCTCTGCTCTGTATTACTTATTCTTGCACGGCAGTTTGGCAAAATACTCTTTGTTCCGATTCATAGCGATTTCAGAAACCTACCGAATAAATAGACGGAATGGCATGCATACTTTATCGAAATATAGATGTCGCCACAATCCAGAGAACAATGCACCTCGCTGAATGCAAAATGAATAGTTTCAAATTCACACGAAAGATGGCATGCTTCTACGTGTACTAGCGATACACGCATTCGGATGCTTTATATTGCGACTCGGCACCATACTTAAGATGATGACGATGGCGATGCTTTAACACGGTATTTCATATACATTACTAACAGCGAGGTGCTACTCTCAGAAACAGGCACACCCTAGGACCATTACATACACTCAAATAACGCTCATTAAAGGTCTCTAAACCTCTTAACACTTACATCTTTTACAATCTTCTTGGGGATCGCGGAATTCATTACGAACAGCAGGACGACAAGTGCATTAATGGTGTATGGTTGACAAGGTCATAACACTTCACACATTCTTATATGACGATGACAATTATGGGGATGTTTTTGTTGTTGATGATGATAATGATCATGATAAAAAAATATGATGATGATGATGATAATAACAATAATAATAATAATAATAATAATGATAATAATGAAAATGGTTACTACTACTACTAATGATAATGATAATAATAATGGTACTACTACTACTACCACTACTACTACTACTACTACTGCTGCTGCTGCTGCTGCTGCTACTACTACTACTACTACTACTACTACTACTACTACTACTACTACTACTACTACTACTGATAATACTAATAATAATAGTTATAATGATAACAAAAATGATGATGATGACGATAAAGATAATAATGATAATAATGATAATAATAATAATAATAATAATAATAATAATAATAATAATGATAATGAAAATAATAATAATAATATTTATCATGATGATAATAATAATAATTATAAATCAAACTACACTAATAGGAGATAGAAAAGGGGGAACTGAAACCTAAATCTAACGTCAAAGCAAATATGTTGGTGTTTTCCATGTCATATTCGCACTGGATAAATTATAGAAATTAAAAAAAGGCAAATCATAGCATACTTTGAAAACTTTACTGACATGTGATTTAGGATATTATTATGTAGCATTGTCCGCTCACAACTGCCATGGCCCGCCCTAAATCCAATCGTTATTGCATGGAATCTCTACTTATAGTACTCTCTCAGTTTCCTTTACATGTTAGAAATAACGCAAACACTACATGTAGATAGTCACACATATATATATATATATATATATATATATATATATATATATATATATATATATATATATATATATATCCATCCATCAATCCATTCATACATACATACATACATACATACATACATACATACATACATACATACATACATACATACATACATACATACATACATATATATATATATATATATATATATATATATATATATATATATATATATATATATATATATATATATATAGCAACAACATCACATAACGCCAACCATGTAGATAACGACACCACATATATCGACATTCTAGTAATTCATACTACAAATACCGACTAACTGAGATGGATCCACCAGGACTCAATTACGAGTGCCAGCAATTGCAGTAGCAGCAGTGGTATTCATTTGGTGGATTGACAAAAGAAAACTATCTGAATTGCTAAGGCAGAAAAGCTAGTTTATTGGCAAAATGTGTCAGCGCACGTTTGTGAGCCTTAGATGTGTTCACACGTATGTATGGTCTCTTTGATTACCTGCAGTTCACCGACCTGTCTTCTCCTTTAGATGTCACTGTCTATATTGCGGTACTACGTGCAGCTCTTAAGGTAAAGAGACCATTTGCGTAGGACATTCAACCTGCTTTACACCACCAATAGCCCCTTCGCGTTCGACAGAGGAGAGGTTGAAGTGTTTCCTGATTGTCCTAGCACTCAAAACCTTCATTTCAATGAAAGATGATCACTCTTTTGACATTATCTGCTGGCCTTAGATAAATATTTCCTTACTTTAGTAAAGCGTTCATATCCACAGTACTTATCAAACGTAAGGGAATGGAAACGTTGACGTTACTGTATCAAGTGTTTTTAAAGACGTTCCAGGATACAAACGCTTTTCTTTGATCGAATTGCAGATTCATGTATTTCCTCCTCCCCCCCCCCTTCGTCTTCTTCTTCCTCCATTATCCCTCATTCTCTTCATCTGTATAACCACAATTACCTCTGGTGAATGTATCATTTACCCTGTCGATCTGACCAACTCTCTCTCTCTCTCTCTCTCTCTCTCTCTCTCTCTCTCTCTCTCTCTCTCTCTCTCTCTCTCTCTCTCGGTTACCTGATTAACTTAGTCGGTTTCAAGACCAGTTTCAACACTAAGTTCTTCTATCTGACCACCACTTCCTCTGGTGGTGACATAAGTAATTTCTTCAGTCTGAACCCCCTCCCCTACTCTTTATTCTGAACTCCTCCACTTCATACACCTGGTGGTAAAATTATTAACTTCGTCAGTCTGAGCACCACTCCATCTGGTGGTGACATATATTACTTCTTCAGCGTCTCCTTCTCGGTCTCTCGGTCTGTCTGTCTGTCTGTCTCTCTCTCTCGGTCTTTCTCTTGGTTATCTAATTGACTCCGTCAGTCTACTAAACAACATTCCCTTTAGTGGTGACCTCATTAACTTCGTCAGTTCACACAACGCCACTGCATTTGCTAGCAACCTAGTTAAATTCGTCGGTCTCACCACCACTACTTTAGGTGGAGACATCAGTAACTTCTTTACTCTCTCTCTCTCTCTCTCTCTCTCTCTCTCTCTCTCTCTCTCTCTCTCTCTCTCTCTCTTGTTGTTCGTACATGTACTAACTTCATCAATATAGCCTACACTCTCTCTGGTGGTGACCTTATTACCAAAACCTGGCCACGTCAGAGTAATCCTTCCCATATGCCCATAGTGGTCCACTCAGTTCACGGAATTTAATTCCAATGGCAAATATGGAAGCATTGGGTTACACACTATTTGCAAAGCATTTCTACCTTGCGTCACCGTATGAATTATACATTTCCCAAAGTATCACAGCATGAAAGGTTGAGTTCAGATTACATCAAACCTAATTACATTTGGCGTTAAAGCTAACTGTAATGTAAATGTGAAGTTGATATTAGTAAGCCAAACTTAAAATATCACAGTATTTACTTTTAGTATGATTTGCAGTAAATAATCTAGTTTAATCTTGATAGTAAATCAAAAGCTTATTTTTGGTAGAGTATTGATAACCTGTGAATTTGATAGGCAGATTAACTTTAACTTTGAATTAAGAAATCATAATGTATTGTTGAGGTATTTACAATTATTTACAATTTAAGATCAGGAAAACATGCAAGTGAAGGCAAAGCAGTAAATAAAGGCTAAATTCAAAGCTTACTTTTCATTAACTTGTAATGGTTTATTTAACAGTTGACACATTACCTTACACATGATGCTAGCTTTGAAGTTTACTTTCTGTAGACCTCCATTACATACTGAGGTACCTATTAAAATGTTTAAAGCCTTGGACTTTGAAGTTTGATAAGAGGGTTCTTAGTAAAAAAAAGTTTGAATGAAAATTATCTATGCGTAATCACAGTTCACTTTATAAACTATAAAATTTAAATGAAAATGCAAACATGACATTTTCTTACCTTAGGTGAAAATGTAAACATTACATATTCTTAAAATTTGGTGCCCCCCTAAACTTTTGCCCGAGATGTGGAATTGTGATCCCCACTTCCCTTCCTGTTCTGACTATGCTGCCCACACATGGCTGGATTTTGTTATTCATTATGGATACATATACATCTTTGGAACCAAGTACATTGCTAGAAATTCAAGGTATTGGAGACAAATTTAGAAAAAAAAACGAAATATCTTAAAGGACTCTATTTGAATATATTGAGATAGAAACAATCATCATTGTTTAACTGAGCGATAGTAGGGAGCATGGTACAGAGAGCTTTTCAAGTCAGTGAGAAAAAATCACAGATTAAAGCATGTTCTTTAGATCAGATTAGAAGAACACACATTTGATTTTTCAGATTTTTTGTTCCGTTAGTTAATCTGTTAGATAAACAAAATAAGCAAGTTAACAATATTTCACAAAGTCAAACCTACTGCTTAAAGTTTACTGTTTGAAGAACAGAAGAGAGGATTAGTAAGGGGAGACGGGCTTTTAATGCTATTACAAGTGTCGGCATTAAAAGGAAAGGAACTAGCATAAAAGTCTGCTTTACACTTTTCTGGTCCATAATTGCACCCATCGTCACTTATGGATGCGAGGTGTGGGTACTCAGAAGTAATGAAATTGAGCTTCTGAGGAAATTCCAGCGCATGATAGGCAGGAGGTGCCAAAGACTCCCGCCTATTTCTCCGAACTATAGTGCTTATACACCCGTAGGATTGATGAGCCTTGACAGATTTATTTAAGGAAAGAAACTGCTGTTACTTAGAACGATCCTAGTACTTGACGATAATGCCATTTGTAAGAAGGTTTTGAGAAGTCGCTCGCCGGAATTTGCTCAGGATTGCAATAAATCAAAATTAAACGAATTTGATAGCCCACTGTTCGATCTGTTGATCACCTCCTATGACGTTGGACTCTATGAGTCATGTATACATATGATTCATAAAGACCATCTATACTCTGAGACACAGTGGAAAAAGCTGGTGTGGGATGCTGTATGGTCTAAGGAAGACGGAGATTGTCATACCTTATACAAGAATATGAGTGAAATACCAACTTTGTTAAAGATAATAGACAAGACTTGCTACTTAATATGTTGGATATTATCAGAAAACATACCGAGTTTGATGGGGGTATGTGAGAAAATGGCCGCTTTAGTGAGTGATTCCAGTCTTCTAAAAGCTCACGATGTAAGACTAAAAAGGGAGTCATTTTGGTTGAAAACCTGTGGTCAGTGTGATTTCAGCATTTTAGAAGATACTCGTCATATAGTCATGCAATGCCCCTTTTATGAGAGAAAAAGAAGAGAGATGTATGATGAAATAGCGAAACTGGAATGTGAGGAGCTAAATGAAGCTATTGCAATCCCACACAATGTATTCCACCTGATATTGGGAAAGCAACCTGAGAATATATCACTGAACAATATGCTCAGATTATGTTCTATTACGGGCAAACACAAAGTAGGCATATATGATAGTGTGTTGGTGAGATAATATAGCCTAGTGGGTAGGCATGTATTTAAAGACAGTCCCGCAACCACTTTATTACATGCTCCCATGCCGATCTCCCTTAAGGTAGATCTTAGTACTATGCCTCTAAAGGCGTCTCTAAAAGATAGTTAATAAGTCTTTTGGACGCTTTGTAATATAAGTTAATACGTCCATCTCACGTTTTGAGGTATTTTATGGTGCTTTTAAAAAAAGTATGCAAAGTCAATCTCTTTTTGCGGCAGACAATTGTGTAAGTCTCCGTTTTTGTATAAAGCCGCACCGATGACAGTATAAGTTTATGTGTTTAATTTGTATTTTCTCCTAAGTTATGTTATGTTCCGATTTATGTGCTATAATTTGTAAAAGTATACGTATGATTTTGTCCCTTTGTGTATCGTCAATAAACATACATACATTCCTTTCTAAACAAATTTCAGAATACGTATGCATTAAACATGTATATCTATGATGAACATAAAATACATTGACAGTTAAAATGAAAAATACAGTAGTATATATTGGACATACAAGATAATAATAATAAAAATAATAATAATAATAATAATAATAATAATAATTTTATTGACTATTAATCTTTGTTTTAAGGAAAAAAGGTTAATTTATCATACACTCTGTGTTTATCTGATATTTTCTAAGAGTTCAATAAAGAGTTTGATATGCCATATTGCCAAATAAATCAAGAAAAAACATGGAATTTACCAAGACAATATGTCCAGTAAAATTCTTGTTAAAAAGTTTGAGGAAGGACTTTTGATGATAAACTTAGGATTTATTGACTATGTAAACCAGCATTAAATTCTATAGTTTATGGAAAGCTAAACTACAAGTGGGTCATGAGTGAGTTGCATGGTTTACGGACAATGTACACTATAAGTAAACAATAATCTAACTTTGGATTTCCATTTAGTTTGTGACTCATCAAATGGCAGGAAACTAAGGATTTAATTATGTTTATAGGAGGTTTACTTAAAACATTAAATTTGTTTCTTCGTGCAGTGTATGGTGGTTTTCAAGTTTGCTATTGACTTTAAAAGTAAGTAACTTTAATTGTTCTCTTGATTTCCATATAATTAGTCAATCTTTTATAAATTTATTCCGGAAAAGCATTTTATCCAGGACACATGCTGCGATTTTGTAATCATTGGACAGAACACGACATTTAAACGTTAAGATAACTGGTCTCTTGCTGTTTTTAGACATCACGCAGGAAATCCAAGTAAGACCCGTGATGAGGTGGTGTTGACAAGGTGTCAATGATTCAATAATGAGTTTCTTGATGAGCTTGTGGAAGGGCATTCCCTTAACATTCAATCACCTGTAACCTGGCTTATGTAATTGTAACTTACGACCAAAACATCCCCATCTTTCAGAATCCGCAGCCGTGATATCGATTTAAAAGTCTAGACAAGAGTTAGTATGTAAAGTGCAGGGAAAAAAGCATCAAATTTTTTAAAAGATCGTCCATGCATAGCATGTGTGCTTGATGAACACAATTTGAAAAATCCGGGTAGAGGAAATTCCCTTATAAGATGCCTATCTGTCTAATGAAAAGATAAAAAGGCTGAAGAATTATCACAATGCCACTTATGTACTTAATTCTTGATCAATACATAGGATTATTATGGTAGAAAAGTGACCATAAAACGATTTACGATGTTCTTCATCAATAGCTAAATCCACAAAAACAACAATAATAACAAAAACAACAAAACCATATAAACCAACAAAATCAAACAAAACACCCTAGAGAGCAAAGGCCCTGATTGGTTTTCCTTTGAATGGTGTCTGGAAAATTGTACTGACACACACACACGTAGCATATGGTTAATGCTGCAAGGGATGCACACTAGAGGCTGTAGTAAACTTCCACTGAGTAGGTTGCTGCTTCCCAGGTGCTAGCGAACAGACCACAAGGAATGTCCAACTTGAAATTGCATTACAGAGGGGCAGGAACACCTGGGAGAGATAAATAATTCATAAACAGTGTTCCACCTGGCGGTCAACAACCCCTATCTAAAACACCTGTCTTTGTCAATATGATGGACTGTGGGGTCAGACAATAAATGGCCATCTTGTTTTGCTAGATGTTAAGGTAGATAAGGGGCTAATTACTTAGACTAAGTTCTCCCTCTGCCCTGCTTTCATTTGACAATTTATCCGATACAAAGTATAAAGAGCCATATAAGGTCTTCTGATGAGGAACACATTAAACATATAAGCATCCTCACAGTAGGGTGTACGATTTTCTTGGGAAAAGGTAAAAGAACATGTATAGTGTTTTTAAATGGAGCTCCTACACACAAGACTAGTATGGACCGAGGAACTTCAAATTTCAGAAATGTGGGGGAAGATTAATATGGAGGGAAACATAAAAGTTTTTTCTATTTTGACTCCGCTCAAATGTTATAACCATTTTCGAGTTTTTGTTGAAAATGAAAAAAAGACCATTTTTCAAATTTAAGGTTGCATAACTTTTGAACAAAGTCAAATACTAACAGATTAGCTATGAAGAAAAGGGACAAGCACATTTCCTACTTGTGTGCGAGCCTATAGGAGCTTTTGTTATTGCTGGACACTTACTCAGCTCAGTAATGGTCAGACATTCACAGTTGATTTGATTAAGAGGAACAGATTATGAGGGTGTAGGCTTAAACATATATTAAAAATCTCAAAATGACCCAAAATTCACAAACTAACCCAATAAGCCACTTTAATATTGTTTCTAAAGTAAAGCAAGTTCATGTATTACACGGCTAATACTGATGCTTTTACTGATGAATCAATAATAATTGCTAAGTATTTTAAGAAATGCTTCTTATTATTGCTGAACAATCCAGTTTACATTGCCAATATGATGAACTACTAAGCAAACTCATTTGCATTTATATGAAAGAAGAGGCAGGGTACCCAGGGGACGCTCGAATATCAGATGGCACATGCGCTCGTAACGATTTTCGCGAAGTATGGGGTATTTTTCAGCAACTTCGCATGTCCACGAAAAAAGAAAGATAGGGTGTCTTAAACCCTATGCCAGAGATGGTCTATTTTTGAAGAATGTCAGTGGAATGGTTATCTTTCACACGGGTTCCTGTTAGTTTCCAGATGCCCCATCAAGTGTTTATCAAGGCTTTTCTGCGTTTTTACCCGCGTTTTCATATTTTCAAAAGCTGTGTTGAACAGTGAAACACTTTTTGTAGAAATATAGTAAATCACTTTAAAATAATTCTTTGCTTAAGCCATCAAAACGCTCCATTATACAAATATGACATCCCAATGGGGGTAACCTGATGGATGGTGCAAGGCCCAGGGCAACCATCTGGTCGTTGATGGGGGGAAAAGACTGTCTGTTGTTTCGGATGAGGTCAAGGTCACATATGACTGATGACTCGCACTAGGCGTCACCAGAACTTTAGGGGTGTCACATCAGCATGGAATGGTGAATCTCAGTTAGCCAATCACGACGTACGATGTTCACGCGAGGTAGAATAATGTTGAATGCATTCATGACATAGCAGAATGGGAATTGAAAAGGAAGAAAAAAATTGCGCGCATTGTCTACATATTGATCAAAGGTATTGTTCTTTAAACTTACGTTAGCATGTACAGTAATTAAAGACATGTATGAGTACTCTAGAAGCCTGGCTCCCAAGCGTGATTTCGCAGGTTCGAGTCTCCGCTGGATCAACAAGCGGGTTGGCCTGGTTGCTCTATAAATGTGCGGCGTTGTGGAAGGCTGTCTATGGTCCTTCTTCAACTGAAAGACTCCTTGGAATTATTCGTGAACAGAAGGAAATTACTTCCCGGTTCCGTGTTTCTATCTCGTCTCAATATGACGCTGTTGGAAGCGACGTGAAACCCCAGTCCTTCCTTTCTTCCTTCATATCCTACCCTTACAGCTGTCACATCAGTTTTATTTGGATATCACCATTTTTGTATTCTGTGAGTTTGAGTACTATACCCTTCAGTTGCTATAAGTGCACACTGCTGAAATGATACATTCTGGAGGACATCTCTATCTAGATCTTGACATAATTTGAACGATGCCATTGCTTTTTGTTGTTGCATTGGCCTTTATTTCAATCGGATTGTGCTAAGGCTTTTAGGACCATCACAACTGCTCTGCCCAGTCAAAAGTATGTATAACCCTTAAGCTGCTGGTGGCTAATTTAGTCAATACAAAATAATGTGAAAAAGGCTGCAAATGTCTGAAACACTGGCAAATGGGTACTCAAATGAAAGTGCTCAATGAGAGCTTTCAAGTGAATACCAACTTGACAGGATTTAGATGAATTTCGAAAATTTTTGAGTTTTTTGCCTCAGACGAAAGTAGCCTCAGCATTGAAAGGGATAAGGTCCCCCGCCCTTTTGTAGAGTACTAATCGTGATGAGTAGGAAGATTCCCAGGCGTCAAGTGAGAGACTACTCTACTTAGGAAACACTTGGTCACACCCCCCCCTCTCACCCATGTGTACTGGGCGTGTCAAGGAGGTCAGGAGAGGATAGGACATGACCCGGAAGCAGTTAATCCATTCTGCCCATGCAGCATGGGAGGTAGAAAGCTTATCCACTTTATTTAACCATCTCTACTAGATAAAATACTTTTTTTCAATGTCTTCATAATTTTGTATGTAGAAATATTAGTTAGCATCTCCCTTATTTCAAGGTAATCGCGCCTAACCTCCGGTTCCTATAGGAGAAATGCTCCATTGCTATTATTATTTTTATTATCATTATTATAATTATTATTATTATTATTATTATTATTATTATTATTATTATCATTAGTAGTAGTAGTAGTTTTTTACTCATCATTATCCTTTTCATTTCATCATCCTTATCATATTATCATCATTATCATCACAATTAGTATTCTTATTTCTAGTAGTATTCGCATTATTATTATTATTACTATTATCATTAGTAGTAGTAGTAGTAGTAGTAGTAGTAGTAGTAGTAGTAGTAGTAGTAGTAGTAGTAGTAGTAGAAGAAGAAGAAGTAGTAGTAGTAGTAGTAGTAGTAGTAGTAGTAGTAGTAGTAGTAGTAGTAGTAGTAGTATAATTCCACATGTATTCTTTATTTGGAATAAGTAATGACGTACAATTCATCTACTAGTACTTAACATCGAAAGCTACCTTTTTACTTTTGACAAAATCCCTTTGAGTTCCATTTAGCCTGCCATACCTTCTATCATACAGTCTGCAGGTTGAGATCTCGTAGAGCTCCCTTTTGGAGCCACATTGTGCAAGACAGATAACAATTTATCAAGACCTATACCAAAACACTGCAAATCAAGTCTGCACATCCACATGTACCTGTATTAAAGTATAATGAAGTGTCAAAATGAATTTGGACTCATGTGGGGAATCAGTGTTGGATATTTAATTAAAACAAGATTCTTCGCCTGCTGGGCACTGTGTGTGCTTTATTACTGTTATAAGGTGTTTTCTGGGGTCTGATAACGGACAGTGTTATTTATTGGATGTGATAAATCATTCCGCTTCCCCAGCTGAGCGACAGAGAATTGAACAATTATTAAACGGGCTGTTTGATTAAAGGCGTTATCGGAAGATCACATCCTATCGTTTACGTTTAACCTGAAGTAACAGGGCCTTTAGATTAATTTTTTTTATCGTATGTCATACAAATTAACGACAGAAGACAAAAGAAACATAATACATGTAGTACATGCAACTCTGCTTTATCCGGACTGATGTGGACCCTAATTTATTGTCCGGATTAGGCAAAATCCGAATTTTGCGCATAGGAATTATATGTATAGGAAGGGACTGGGATCTTCCAATCTGTCCGGCTTAGACGAAAATCCGGATTACACATGTCCGGATTGAGCAGTTGCCTGTATTCGCAATCTAAATTGCATATTGGGGAAAAGTCATCAGGCAATCACGGAAAATAATTGGAGTTCATAAAGTTACATCATTGATGAATCTAGAATCACACGAGCGCATAAAGAAAAGTAAACATAGTTGAATAAGATAAAGTTAATAATCATTTATGTGTTGCCTTTTCTTAAAACAATAGAATAGTGTTAGTCCTATTGTCCAGAGTATACTATACTATTGTATACTATATTTTCCACCATGCAAAGCAGTTTTTTTAAACAGCCCGCTACGTTTTCCAACTTATTTTTGTAAGTGCTCATTGTGTTAAAGATGTCATATATGTATATTATGGGGCATGTGAAAAGGTTGCTAGTGACTTGGGGTTAGGCGGTGTTTTAAGTTTTTAGTTTCATTCGCCACAGACGACTGACTAGTAAAGCTGCTCTCACACTGAGCACGAAGCCAACCAGACTGTACGCGAAGTTGCTAAACTCCACTTCTTGTTCACTTCGCGGACAATATGTAAATTTAGAAGGTAATCAACCATACCATACGAAGTCAACACGTACACAACACGCATATGTACGAAGGAAGCCAGTAGATAACACAAAGTCTATGAGAAGTGTACATGATCTCTGCAGAAGCTTACAAGAAGGCAAAAACACCAACACGACTAAACACGAAGACAATGAGATGGTAATATGAACTTAATGTGTTGTCTTCGCGCTACTACGGGTTGTCTTCGCGGTCACTTCATGGTCAATCGTGTTGGAAATTTGATGAAGAAGTCAACACGAAGTGAACCAGTAGAACGCGAAGTGAACCAGTAGAACGCGAAGTCAACCAGTAGAACGCGAAGTCAACCAGTAGTGTATACGTAGTGGACAAGAATGTATGTAGGTCAATCTTCGTGTTGAAATTTTTGGAATGTTCAAAAATTTCCGCGGCGGCCACGAAGTGACCACATAGTATGGCGAAGTGGACACGCTTAAGTACGAAGACAACCAGAAGCTCCGCGAAGTTAACCAGTAGTGGAATTTGCATACTTCGCGTACAGTCTGGTTGGCTTCGTGCTCAGTGTGAGAGCAGCTTAACGACCCAGACGCAATATGGCAGAAAAAAGTGACCATAAACGAAATCCAAATTTCTAACTTTAATTTGTATAAGAATGTTGCATAAGCCATTATGGTAAAGAGACGAACATGCACATGTCATTGTCCGCTAATTGTGCTCTCCAGACATCTCACCCGCACTTGGTCTCCTTGGTAACTTAACAATGACGTCATCAGCGACACCTGGCTCAAATGTGCACGTGACACGTGGGCACACTGAGAGGTCTCGAAGAACCCCTGAAGAACCCCTAAACTCCAAACCGTGCGTTATTCCTCCAGTCCTAAGTACCCATAGGTCAAGTCTCGCGAGGTTTGGCGAAGCGCGAGTATTGACGTGACAAAATAAGCATTAGCTCTTACATTCCCAACCAGACCTGGACCATTTGTTTCCCGCAAGTTAATTCAAGTCTCGCGAGATATCTATGCGAGAGTTTGCATATATATGCAATGCACCTGAAGAGAACTGCTATCCTCAAATCTAAAAACCAACTGTAATGAGCCAATAACTGTATATTTTAATTGCATGTTGTCTAATGTAACTTTAGTTTTAGCACCACTCTATAGCTGCACTATTCTACAGCTCTTAGATAGGAGGAAATATCATCAAAGAAGAAGCATGGGGCACGTGACGACGATGCGATCTTCCAAATTTCGTTGCAAGTGTGGCTCTTAAAATCTAACATCTATAGACACGTTTTCATGTCAATAGCCTCAAAAGGTTAATGCTCGCGATACTTGATCGAGTATACAAGTGTGGAGTGATGAAGACCGGCGGTACAATTCGATGTGTGTGGTGAATATGTTTCAGTCAATTATAACCTACAGTTAAGATATTCAATTCATGCACCAGTCAACAGGTCGCATTCACACTTAGAGATACTCTAGAAAGTATCATCTGCTACTCTCATACTTTTGAAAATAACTTGGGAATAATGCAAAAGTTAACAAAATATTTGAAGGAGAGTTGTTGTTTGGCTTCTGATCAACATTTCCCCTTCAAATGTTTTCCAGGAAATGCTTCTGTAGGTAAAATATTTCCAAAATTGTCAGGTCTGTTTTGGCTGCTCTGAGTGTTAATGGGTTAAGTAGGAGGGGTTGTGGCGGTACATACATGTATGCCCAGGCATCCGAGCCGCAATCGGTTGTGTGGTCAATATTGAATATGGTTTCTTTCCGCAGAGTTGGTAGCTACTTACATTTCTTTATTGCATTAAAAGTCTAGCGAACCTTTAGCTACAGTTTCAACAAAACAAGTGATACTTTACCTTAAATGGTGCACCATTCAAAACAACTTACTAAAACCACTCCACCTGGTAGATGCAATAAAATCCTATCCCTCAAGTGCCTTAGAAATAACTGTAACATGTGCAAGACAAACGAAAACAACAAAGATATACATCTCCCTCGTGGATTAAATGTCCAAAACCGATCCCATACACTCCTTGCAAATTTCGTGTGAACTGCATATGTATAATTGATTGCGGCGATTTTTTTTTCTTTTCGAACTATTTATGTTTTAAGGTTTTTAACCACTCGTCACAGGTCGGTTGGTAGTAATCTCGCACCTCTGAAGGTCTATTGGTACTAAGAGCGAGAGTTTGGGTGTGTAAAGTGCCTACAACAAGAGGCTACAATGCATAAAACTACAGCAACACCAAAAGACCACTTGTGAAGATGACACTAGCCTCCTTTGTCAAATCTCGCGAGATTTAGGCGAGATTATGATTTACTTGCTTGGCGAGTATATGCTGAAACGTTCTCTCACCTAGCGCAGTTGAATGTTTCGGCAAAGCACATCAATCGATTCGTGCAATATGAATTTTCTTGACCAATCCAATCTCGTGAGGAAGATCAATACCACATGCTCATAGTTAACACTGCAAACTAAACGATCGTGTTCATTGTGATCATTTTTGCACTGATCTGATACAAACCAGTTTTTCAACCCTTCCATTGCTAAGGCTAATTTTATTCAAAGCACAAAAATGCTAATATTTTTGAAAAACATCCAAACCTTGTCATGGTAGTATTCATCAGAAAGCTCTCACCGAGTACTCACAGATGAGTACCCGTACACTATGGCTTCCGTCATATTTTCAGTTGTTTTGCATCATTTTTGTGTTGGCAGAATTTAAGCCACCACCAGCATAAGTTTTAACGATGATCTTAAGGCATGTTATACGTCTCAATTTTGAAAATTGCTTGCATAATTAGCTTAATGTGTCTACTTCAAATAAACGTGTTTGGACTAAACATACATATGGATAACATCAAATACCGCTGATGATTGGAATGTAAGAAGAACTTAATTCATTTTATTTTACAATGGGTAATCTCCTCTTCACAGTAAGAGCAAATAAATCATGTATATTTATGAAAGTATCGACAGTAATACTCAGAAGCCATTGTTAAAAAGCTATCACCAGGACAATGGCCTCATTGGGTAACGCTATACGTATATTATTCCTTTCGTTCGAATTAAAACCGGGGCATGTGAGACAGTTGCCAGGAACTTGGAATAAGCCGGTGATTTTCACCGGGTACTACAGTTTCCTCCATCAGTTACATCTGACTAGTCAAGGCTTAGCCGCAATATGGTAGAAATAGTGACAAAAACAAATCTAGTAGTAGTAGTGGTAGTAGTAGTAGTAGTAGTAGTAGTAGTAGTAGTAGTAGTAGTAGTAGTAGTAGTAGTAGTAGTAGCAACAGCAGCAGTGGTAATTGTAGTAGGATCAGCAGCAGCAGTAGTAGAATAGTAGTAGTAGTAGTAGTAGTAGTAGTAGTAGTAGTAGTAGTAGTAGTAGTAGTAGTATCAGTAGCAGCAGCAGCAGTGGTAATAGTAGTAGTAGCAGCAGCAGCAGCAGCAGTAAAAGTAGTAGTAGTAGTAGTAGTAGTGGTAGTAGTAGTTTTTTCATTGCTGTTTTTTCTTAAATCATCTGGGCGTTGGTGGGTTATTATAAACCCGCCCTGAAAAAAGCATAACTGAGCAAGCAGCGAGACAGCAGGTGTCATGGTGACACATTTGGCCTCAGGTCACGGCAAAAAATTACCCGTCATGCCCGGCGTTTCCGGCACGTGCTCTTGCGGCGCTGCGGGCCGGGTAATTGGTCCACACTGGCAAGGTAAACAAGTCCCGGGACGCGGCGTACGTACGCCGTGGGACGCGACAGCGAGAGCGTGGTGGTTATAGCTATAAATTGCCGTGACATTTCGCCAATGTTCAACATGGGATCACTGGAGATATGAGAAAAAGACTTCCCAAGTTGTCTGCCAGGATAGTGTACCTCTTAAAATTCCACTGGCAGGTCTTGGGAATGGCAGTCTTTTGCACTCTAATGTTTAGGGTGTAGAAACGGTAGCAATATTCTGAACTTATTGCCTATCGCATGCGTATTGCCTAGGCGTTGTAGTTAGTTGGTGGTTTCCCCAGGAACACCGGGCTTCCGCCAATAGAAAAGCCTTATACGAGTAGAAAAGAGGATGATAAAATACTCTAAATTCGGAAAAGATTGCGTTAGTTTAATTTTAGCGTCTAGCCTCGGAAGCAACATTTAAATTCGCAATGATTAGTGCTGCCACTTTAAGTGTATAGCTGGCACTCCATGTTGCGGCCATTTCACAAAAATCGTTAAAACCCGCAAAAATTGATTTATTGTAAATTCGCAAAATTTACTCTACGCAATATTTTGTGAATCTACAGTACATTTTCAAATTTATATCGGTATATGACATTTACAGCAATGGTAGTGTCTGTAGAAGATGGCTCTTCTATCTCTAATCTGTGATATTAATTTGTTATGGCTCAGCTTAGCATAATGCTCGCTTCTAAGTGTTCAGATTGGAAAGGATATCATGACCGTTCCTGCTTAGGAAAGCTATCTGTAAAGTAATGGATGACACCCTAACAATGGGGGAAGAAAGATATATTTGAACAGTGACATTGGAATTAAATCCAGTGTTTACTGTACGTTTTTCTTTCCAGAGTTTGCCGAGTGGGAAAGTACTCTGTTGAACGTCTTAAAGTAATATGCTGATATGGTTTGTTTGACTGCCCAATAACACATAAGCATACAATACAAATCAATGCGATCACAATCCAAATGCTGACAATATATTAGTGGTTGTTGGGCTTATGTGTGGTTGGGGAGGGCTTAGTGAGCCTATGTATGGCTTATAAATATATATATATATATATATAAATATATATATATATATATATATATATATATATATATATATATATATATACATATATATATATATATATGTATATATATATATGTATATATATATATGTATATATATATATATATATATATATATATATATATATATATATATATATATATATATATATATATATATATTTTATATAATATATATTTATACCATACATTTCCAGCGTCTCTGTGCTTTACACGTACCTGGCAAGAAAACCCATACCCCTGCACTTTGTGGATGTCAAAGGTTCTATCAGCTGTTATGACAGCCTCTCACAAAACTCACCGTCTCGTATTATCCTCTCTCCCAGAGAGATGTTCTCGCTCTCTACATGATATTATCATTAGCTACCTACTAGACATCATTTCCAGGTGGGAGGGAGATACACACATTGGTTTGCTTTATTGGGAATGACTACGACACCCTGACGACGTGTATGTACTAGTGCACATATTTTACACATTTCTCATGTAATGTATGTGTACATGTACTTAATTCATGCATGTTTTCATATTTATCACATTTCTCATGTAATGTATGTGTACATGGACCTAATCCATGCATGTTTTCATATTTATCACATTTCTCATGTTATGTATGTGTTCATGGACCTAATTCATGCCTGTTTTCATTTCAAATCATACTGAACTGCCCGTAATATGAATTGCAAACGGTGATCATTCTAGATATATCTGCATGTAATGTAGATACGTGGTTTGATAAGTGGTTTGAACATGGATGTATTGACTTTTGTGATCCATAAACTATAATCATGTAACGATAGCATGCAATTGTGTTATACATAAACGACAAAGAAAAAGATCGTTAATGTTGAAACTAAGAATAAACATCAATTTCCTACGTCATATACGCCAAGTAAACGAAACTGTTGTTGATGATAATCTGTCCCTTGCAAAAAAGTACTATGGAAAAAGTGGTTTGAACATGGGAATATTGAATTTTGTGATCCATAAACTATAATCATGTAACGATAGCATGCAATTGTGTTATACATAAACGACAAAGAAAAAGATCGTTAATTTTGAAACTTAGAGTACAAATCAATTTCCTACGTCATATACGCAAAGTAAACAAAACTGTTTTTGGTGATAATCTGTAAAAAAGTACTATGGGAAAAGTGTCGTGTGTACATTTGTATTCTTGACTACAGTTTCAGCTCTTCCAGACATATGTCTGGTATGATTCACGTATCCACACCCACCCCTGACGTAATTTATGATATAAAGTTATCTGACCTTGACTTTCACGACTATCCATACTCTACAGGCAGATTTCTTTCAGAAAAAACGCATGCATCTCATGATAAGGGTAAACAATTTGTAACTTCACCGACCATAGGCGTGATTGGAAACGGTTTTATCACATCAGTTTTTAAAATACAGCAGAATTATTATGTTTTGTCATTGTCTTTTTCAACTATGACAGAATACCACTTATTTGATAATATGTTATTACACTAAATGGCCTCTGTGTGCCGATGTGCCTTTAAACCCTCATTCATTCACTCATTCAAACCCATCAGTGTATCTCAAGTTATATTAATAGTGGCTAAACTATTGTCATTTGTCATTCTGTATAATCTGCAGTTGTTCCAGAATCAATGGATATATATATATATATATATATATATATATATATATATATATATATATATATATATATATATATATATATATATATATATATATATATATATATATATATATATATATGCAGGCTGGCCCTATTGGAGTTAAGAATTGAAAAATAAAGCATACAGCAATATCCTGTATAAAGTTAACGCAAAACCATAATACATTAAAAGCAAAATAGAAGATAAAACACCAATGAAAAAAATAACAAGGTGTATGACCATATCTGCCGTGATGCATGCTGGGAAATGTGTGTCGTCTGTTCCTGAGTCGTGCTGCAAGATTTTGGATCACGTGGTCATAGTGTATCTGTGTTATTCTCGCCTATCAGTCAGAACCCCCTGGGTGGCTGGCGAGATGACGGGATCATGACGAACACGTATTGTACATTACGAATATCGTATCAGGCCAGGGAGGGTTATGAAATGTTAGCCTAGTCTAGTTTAGGACTGGATTGCACGAGAGACAGAGACACTAACGGAGACAGTGAGAAAGTACTTTGGAAAACATAAACCTATTCTATTTACACTAATAGTTAATCCCGTAAGCCTTTATATCAGTCTGCTCTAGTGATCATGATTATAATTTTTGGTTACTAGTGCCCACTTTCACTTAAGTTCTAGTTTTTATTTATGATGTTCCCAGGCTCACTTGTATATTAACAGTTTCAGCGAGATAAGTGAGACTGCCCTTTTTTGTTAATGTTTGAATATCTAACTTATCTGCTTATGTTCACACGAAAAGAATGTTATGTATGTATTCACTTTTGTAATTCCCATTACAGTCAATAAAGAATATATATATATATATATATATATATATATATATATATATATATATATATATATATATATATATATATATATATATATATATATATATATATATATATATATAAATAAAATGCGTCTCCTCCCAAGTATGTAACTCATTTAAAGTTTTACATAAGACGAACTTTTTTGTTATAATCAGTAGCTCTCTTTAAGATTCGTCGTACACACACACACACACACACACACACACACACACACACAGAGGACCCATACCTTCTCGAATGCTTTTTAGCATATCATTAACTATAGGGGTACTGATATTCTACTCGATTATACTTGTAATTAGAAAACTATGCAAACTATAGAAGCAAGTATTTACCTTCTCATGTTTCACCAAGTCCAGTTTTTGCAATAGATGACAAAAGTCATGTTGGTTAATAATAACCATCTGCTGATATGGCGTAGGTACTTAAACAGGAAAGTGATATGTCAGGGGGATGAATAAATGCACAACATATTTCTGACAACCCCGGTTAGCTACTTAATGTCTTCCCCCAATCTATTACGACCAGTGCGGAGTTGCCTTAAATACGTGTAATATCTAAACATGTTCGAGTTGACCGTTATAGGACAATATCACCATGAATAAAACATAGGCCCACATGGTTTCTTAGGGTATTCTCTACTTAAATCTACGTTCAAACCACTGCCGATCTTCACACAAGAAGTATATTGCTGTTTAAACACAGCATAACATACAACACATGGAGGTACTGGGAGTGGCCATTTTAAGTCCATTAATAGCTTAATCAGGCTGTTTGGTACCCATATGTCATTAGCAGTAAGGTAGCAGTAAGGTAACCTATGTTTTGTTCATGGTGTAATTGTCCTTTAAATATAAGCCTCCGGTCAAAATGTTATCTTGATAGTGAGATATTTGTCCGCGTGTTAATGCATATGTATGCTCTAATGTGTGAACGGGTTAAACAATTGATGCTTAGGAGCCTTTTGGAAAATGTTGTCTGAATCTTTGATGATTTTGTCATTAACTTAGGAGTTTAACAATGATTTTACAACATTTTGAAGGAGAGTTGTTGCTTGTGTTCTGAACACTACTTCTCCTTCAACTATTTTCCAAACCTTGCTTTCGTCTGTTGTATTATATTGAAATGTTGTTCCAACGTACATTTGGCCGCTATGAGTATTGAAGGGTTAACCAGACTTACACAGGCCATTGCCCTGTGTCCGGATCACATGATCACATGATCACATGGACATCATTGTTACGTTTTCCGAGCTTTAGGGCATGGACAGGAGTGACTCTGTAGGCACCAGTATGTGAAAGAAAATGATCAAGCGTTAATCTTGTGGATTTAATCTTACTATTCAACCGTATCAGATTTCAGGTAAAGTGGGTGGGACTGAGTTTGGTGTCGTTTCACTAACCTCACGAGGTAGGAAACTTATCCCAGCTGCTTTCAGAGGTCCACAAGCGAAGCAGCTAGTTAGTACCAGATGCTATGGGCAAAACAAATGGGTAAGTTTCTAAGTAAAGCTACATTTTAGACCATTATTCATAGTGGCTGAGTGAACAAGCGGTTTAGGGATTACTTTATTTCAACATCGTAACACGGCTTGGATCACATCAGGGGCATTGACCTGCACGCAGGTTAACCCTTGTCCTGCTGAATTGCTGGAAGTAACATACCCTCCAACTTCATTGTTTTAGTATATGTGGACAACATTGACCATTGGGGATTTACCTTTGACTTGCTATATGTCAAAATGAAGATCTAGTAAGGGGATTTCGAAATAGAGCTGCTCTGGGTCATGTACAGGCTCTGTGTGGGGTCCTATACCCTAACTCATACGAATTGTCATTAGCAGGTCAGCAAGTGCATCCAGATATTTCCTGGCTACGCACAGCAGGTTAGTTAGTGTCTCCCAGATATTTCTGGGTTCAGCAGGACCCGAGGGTTAACAAAGAATGTGCAAATATTGCACATTAACAGTAATGCTAATACATACCGAACATGTATTTTGTAAAGGTAAACTATGCAAAGCAAACCCCTATAAAACAATACTGTAAATCACTCAAGTATAGCGGGAACAATAAGATAGCGATAATAGCGCTCTGCCCATATGCGCCATTGTAAAATCCCCGTCTTTATTAAATTCTTAATTGAACTTGCTGCTGCTGTTCCCGATCACGCTATCCATGGCAGTACAGTAATTGCGCTATATAATGTATCCGCCATGTTTAGGTGATTTACAGTAACTATTGCGAAGGGCTAGGACGATTTGTTGGTATGATTGAGCGGGCGGAGAAATCTGGGCACAGTTTTCCTAGAGTGTTACAGTACAGACATTTAATTCCTGCTCCAGTTGACCGGACGTCTGCCAGTGCCTTGTCGTATAAACACTTATGAATAACGTGTCAAAAATAAGCCAAGCACAGAGTAGCTTGCGAACCAAAACTACGTTCAGTTGTGAGGTCGTACATGCATCCATGTCCAGGAAACTGGGTGGCAATTTGGCGTGCGGTCGTGTACTATGCCCTAGCTGCCCACGCATTTAGTGCAGGCATTAAATGTCGGCAGTGTATCTCTTCAGCGCAGCACAGGAGCGTTGCAAAGTTGTAGCGTGTGGTTTCTATCTTGTAATGGTCGTACATACTACTGCTGGGTAATGTATTAACGTAAAATATGTGAGACGGTACACCTCTCTGAACGTTAGAATTTTTTCTGCAATTTATTCTGTCTCTTTTAAAGCTATGTCTCAAATCTCTTTATATAGTGCATCTCTAAAAGTGCCTCATACAGAAACTACTCCAGATCGCAAAGGCTTTTAACGGGGACAGTTTATTGCTGTCAGGAAGTGCTCTTTGTGCAACAACACATGTGGCCAGAGACTTTATGGGTGATATATGTTTATTGACTGTTGATCACACAGAACATAAACCATATTCCAAGTTAATTTGCTGTTGAGGAAAAGCAGGTCTTTAGCAGTTATATTCACACTCCGTTCTCAGAATTTACTTCGATGTTACACACTGAATAGAATCAAATAAAGGGCAAAGCTGTCATTTATTTGTATTTTGTATCATTTTGCCGTATCAAAGCAATAGGCAATCGTTGGAACTCATTACATTGCCTTTGATGTTCTAAAAAACCCTGCTCGTTCCAATATTGCATATGGCATTGCCCTGTGGGGAAGGTACATTATATACCACTAACCTTTTTATAACCGGAGAACCCATACGTATTCCGATATGCAGTTATGTCTATTCTGTTGTGAATGAAATTTACAACGAAAGACGACAACATAGTCTAACGAATGAATATATATATATATATATATATATATATATATATATATATATATATATATATATATATATATATATATATATGTATATATATATATATATATATATATATATATATATAAATATATATATATATATATATATATATATATATATATATATATATATATATATATATATATATATATATATATATATATATATATATATATATATATATATATATATATATATATATATAAATATATATATATATATATATATATATATATATATATATATATATATAAATATATATATAAATATATATATATATATATATATATATATATATATATATATATATATATATATATAAATATATATATATATATATATATATATATATATATATATATATATATATATATATATATATATATATATATATATATATATAAATATCTATATATATATTATATATATATATGTATATTTATATGACCCCATGAAAGGCTTACATTATACCAAACACACACACACTCACACACAAAGAGCATTGGAAATCACTTAAAATTCCTGTCGTGTTTAATTAGTGCATTGAAAACACATGATGTTTATGATACAATTCAGTACAAACATTCCCGAGATTTCAAGACGAGAGAAGCGCAGTGCTTAATGATGATTCTGCGCCTTAATGATCCTATAAAGTGAGATGAGCTGGAACATGGTCCCTCTGGAACCAGCCTTATAGATATTACACACCATAAAAAAAGCTTACATCTCATCAAAGACACCCTGATTTCCACATGGAGTACATTAGACTTCATTTAAAGACATACATGCGTAAAATTAGGTTTTCGGCGTTTCAACACCTTATTGCCGAGAAACACACACACGCACACACACACACACTGACACACTGACATGAATTTATTCTAAACGTACACAGTTGATCCTCCATTTCCTCCTCTTCTCTGCAATTTTGTTTTTCTACTACTACTACTACTACTACTACTACTACTACTACTACTACTACTACTACTACTACTATACTACTACTACTACTACTACTACTACTACTACTACTACTACTACTACTACTACTAACAATAAAAATGCTGCTACTACTACTACCACTACTACAACTTATAATAATAATAATAATAATAATAATAATGATAATAATAATGATAATAATAATACTACTAATAAAAATAAAGTAATAATACATGTAATAATAATAATAATAATAATAATAATAATAATAATAATAATAATAATAATAAAAATAATTATAATTATAATAATAATGATAATAATTATAGTAATAATAATAATAATAATAATAATAATAATAATAATAATAATAATAATAATGATAATAATAATACTGGTACTGCTGCTGCTTCTCGTCCTCCTTATCATCCTTCTACTATTACAACAACAATAACTTCTACTACTACTACTGCAACAATTCATCATACTACTACTACTACTGCTGCTACTACTACTACTACTACTACTACTACTACTACTACTACTACTACTACTTCTACTACTACTACTACTACTACTACTACTACTACTACTACTACTACTACTGCAACAACTTCTACTACTGCTACTGCTACTGCTACTATTACTACTACTACTACTACTACTACTACTACTACTACTACTACTACTACTACTACTAACGTAACAATATACAGATTCCTCGTGAAGAAAGAGTGTGTTTGAATTGTTTTAAAAATGGATTTATTGAAACGGAAAGTGAAGAACACTTTCTTTTGCGCTGTCTGCACCCTGACCTCAAAGTACTTAGAGAAAACCTTTTGCTTAAGGCTTGCACAGTCTTGCCGTCCTTTATTTATTTAAATGACACTGATAAATTGATGTTCCTACTGTCCAACTGTGATATTATCTTTTTCAGTGCCAAAACCTGTTCTAAAATGCTAAACATCAGAACAGATGTGTCCCGGACTGATTTTATATTATTATTTCATTTTAAAATTGTATATTTCTCTTTGTTCATATTGTATGGTCTCTCGTAGGTCAAAGTTGACCGTCCTTTGTTTTATCTTGTCTTGTATGTATTATTTATCTATGGGTGAGACCTTAATAAAAAAAATTATCTTATCTTTTACTACTACTACTACTACTACTACTACTACTACTACTACTACTACTACTATTATTATTATTCATTAGTGTAACATAAAGGTGTCATTATTTTTAAAAAACAGTGAAATGTACACAGCTGGTGAATACACTAATTCAAAGCGTCGAATTTACGCACGCTTGTAACAACACCAAATGTAATAACTTACACCAAATGTAATACCAACCACAAATGTAATAAAAAATTTACACCAAATGTAATACCAACCGCAAATGTTATAAAAAAATTACACCAAATGTAATATCAACCGTAAATGTAATAAAAAAATTACACCAAATGTAATATCAACCACAAATGTAATAACAAATTTACACCAAATGTAATAACTGACCGTACGAACAGTCAACCACAAATGTAATAAAAAATTTACACCAAATGTAATATCAACCACAAATATAATAAAAAAATTACACCAAATGTAATAAGTTTCAATGAAGTAATTATGTCCATGCAGCAATATATCTTAACAAATATAACTACTAGATCTAGTAGTAGTCCGGCACAGAATGATGGATTTTGGGCTGAACCTTTTCTTTTAGATATAGTTTTTTTTAACTGATTCTGGTAGCCAAGGGTACCCATTTAAAGAATCTGCCGGGTGTCGGGCTGGCACCCTTGGGCAATTTGAGATATTGACCCATCTTTGCCACCCCCCATGGTACATAAAATGGACAAATTGGGCTTTCTCCGGTGTTGGTTGATCCAGATATTGAAATCTAAGAGACTTACAGATCAATAACGTTACATAGGCTCAATTTAGATAGCAAATAGATAAACGTTTGTATTTGAACATCCATAGGTACATTTATTGCTGAGAACAGGGGTCAAGAAGTAGGTTATTTAGATAGTATATACCAATTTTCGCGTGATTTTGCTAATATTTGAGCATCATTAAATCACAATAGAAGAGTCCGTAACTATTCTAATTCTAAATATGACTTATTCAGGTAGCAAATAAATTGACATATGTAGTTGACCAACGTTAGGTGCCCGCTATGCTGAGAACAGGGGTCTACGGACTACTAGTTATATGTGTTAAGATATATTGCTGCATGGACATATACTTCATTGAAACTTATTACATTTGGTGTAAAATTTTTATTACATTTGTGGTTGATATTACATTTGGTGTAAATTTTTTATTACATTTGTGGTTGACTGTTTGTACGGTCAGTTATTACATTTGGTGTAATTTTTTTATTACATTTGTGGTTGATATTACATTTGGTGTAAATTTTTTATTACATTTACGGTTGATATTACATTTGGTGTAAATTTTTTATAACATTTGTGGTTGGTATTACATTTGGTGTAAATTTTTTATTACATTTGTGGTTGGTATTACATTTGGTGTAAGTTATTACATTTGGTGTTGTTACACACGCTGTTGCATGGTACAGTAACCCATTGCTGTCAAGAGTTATAGAGCAATGTGTGGAATTGACAAGAGTGATTTGTGCCTAATAACTGGAGAAGGGCTAGCCATATAACTTCATTAGCGGGGAACGCACCTGTGACCGCTACTTGTAGGAGCCTATTGGCGTTTTAAGTGAAAATATAGATATCAAGAACGTGATTAGAGCAGTCTACACCTTTTTTGGGATGAAGACGCATATAGTTTTACCTGAAGATAAAAGCTATTGGGGTGTGAAGCACATCACTTGCCAAAATGACGAGGAAATCAAGAATTCAATAGCTGAAAGTCAGTCTGTGAGTACATCTAGATATCAAGAACGAGACTAGAACTTTCTTCACCGACTTCGGATGAAGACGCATACAGTGTCTTGTGAAGATAAAGGCTATTGGGTTTTAAAGCATATCACTCGCCAAAATGACGAGAAAATCAAGAATTCAATAGCTGGAAGTCTGTCTGTGAGTACATCTAGCTTAGAAACCACCCGCGGGTACAATATAAGCATTCCTGGGACTCTGCGGAGATGACAGTTACCTTAATGACCTCAAATCAGCTCCGCTAGTGATATCAACATGTCGCGGAATGTGCACATTTCAGAATGTGTAGGTTTCAGTAATAGGCACCGCGCCGTATCAGCGACGCTGTAACTTACCACATTCTTTCCACTCCGTGAAGGGGACCGCCCGTCGCTGCGGGGAAACACTACAGGTTACCCGAGAAGCAATTCGCGAGATCTCGCCGCGTGACCGCCATCAAACTGTCGGGCACGTGACGAGATTTGACAGCCCCCGGGGGCAGGATGGACGTCTGGAGGGGAACGTGGGCGGGAGGTGACATAGAATGTGGTGTTAGGTATAATTGGTGTTAATTTCATTGACATCACCTTAGACCCCGCTCGCCTTCTGAATGACGCTGGACAAATTGCTACAGTGTAGCAGCCGTATAGTTACAGAGACCGTGATGCAAGGTTAAAGTGTTTCACGTGTCACCTGGGTGACATGTGAAGGTGTTTCACGTGTGACCTGAGTGACATGTGAAGACGTTTCACGTGTCACCTGGGTGATATGTGAAACCACGAAAAAGCGGTCAGGGCATAATGTTGCTCATCTTTTTTCTCATCGACAAATACATAGGATGTCATGGGAAGTGAAGTTTCTTTGACGTGCGACACAACGTACGTATGGTTTCATGAAATGTCAATAGATTTGTTTACATTTAAGTTTACATTGAACTTTGGTCACTTGAACATAAGTATACCACTCCACATAAGAAACATAACCACAGCCACTTCATTTACTAGTATATAAACACTTATGCCGTATACTTTTGTTTGTTTCATGATACCGTATAGTACATGTATATTCAATTCTTTGTTTTGCTAACCAGTCTCTTATTCCAATAGTACAAATATGCATACATACACGCCTATACTAGTATAAACAATGGCACAATGAAAAAAGAACAATAGCATTTTCAGGCTAGATGATGACACCTCGTCCCTCATGAAGCGAGGCAGGCGCAACCAGAAGTGATCTACTTGATTGAGATCAGTTCAAGAAGCCCTGCTCCAGGTTAAGCTATCTCAATTGGCGGCGCCTGCCATCCATCAGGGGACACGTCAGCGTTGAATTACTCATAGGCGCCCTTCTTACAAAGTGAATTAGTTTCTTTGCTACGAGAGTGAAAGTAAAGTATTTGCTTACTAGATACATGTTATGTTACTTTGTTTGATTATTTGCGTGTGTTGTACTTCAGATTAAGTGAGGACAAATCTTTATGAAATAACGAAAGTGCATTAGTTCCTTTACTAAGAGAGTGTAAGAAATGTAGATCAACTACTGGAAATCACTTAAGTATAGCGGGAACAATAAGATAGCGATAATAGCGCTCTGCTCATATGCGCTATTATAAAATCCCCGCCTTTATTTAATTCTTAATTGAACTTGCTGCTGTTGTTCCCCTTCACCGCTATACTTAGATCACGCTATCCAGGACAATACTGTAATTGCGCTGTATAATGTTCACGCCATATTTAAGTGATTTACAGTACATGTTCTCTCGTTTGATTATGAGGTCAAATCCTTATGAAATAACGATAATGAATTCGTTCATTTGCTACGAGAGTGTAAGGAATGTAGATACACAGTATGTTCATTTGTTTGATTATTTGCTTATGTTATACATCAGCCGAGGGTAGGTGTGGTCAAATCCTTATGGAATAACATTAGTGAATTATTTCCTTTGCTACGAGTGTAACAAATGTAGATAAAGGTTATGTTCTTTTGTCTGATTACTGTAAGTCGTATGGCGTGAACATTATATAGCGCAATTACGGTACTGCCCCGGATAGCGTGATCTAACTATAGCGTTGAACGGGAACAGCAGCAGCAATTTCAATTAAGAATTTAATAAAGACGGGGATTTTATAATAGCGCATATGGGCAGAGTTCTATTATCGCTATCTTATTGCTCCCGCTATACATAATTGATTTACAGTATTTGCTTGTGTTATACACCAGAGTAAGTGAGGTTAGATTTTTATGAAATGTAGACCAAAGTCATGTTCCTTTGCTTGATTATATGCTTGTGTTATACATCAACTTCTTATGAAATAACGATATCATATTTTATGGCTAGGAGAGTGTAAGAAATGTAGATAAAGGTTATGTTTTTATGTTTGATTATTTGCTTGTATTATACATCATATTACCTGAGGTCAGCTCCTTATGAAATAACGATATCATAATGAATGGCTACAAGGGTGTAAGAAAGGTAGATCAACGTTATGTTCATTTGTTTGATTATTTGCTTGTGTTGTACATCAGGTTACGTGAGGTCAAATCCTTTTGATATAACAATAGTGAATTAGTTCTTTTGCTACGAGTGTGTGAGAAATGTAGATCTACGTTGTGTTCCATTGTTGGATTATTTGTTTGTGTTATAGGTTAGGTGAGGTCAAGTCATAATCAAATTATAATGCGACGAAGGATTATTCAATGTCTCATCGGACTTTATTTGAGTGAGGACTAACCAAATGAGATTTTAGCATCATGCTGATTGGTTAAAATACATAATTCACACACACACACACACACACACACACACACACACACACACACATATATATATATATATATATATATATATATATATATATATATATATATATATATATATATATATTGTTGCAAGCATGGCTATCTGTGCAGGGACTGTGCTAGACTGTGTGGTTTATAGCATTGTGTTGAGCCTAAGTGACATATGAGCTTCGCGCAGTTTCATAATGGAACTTCCCAATAATCCTACATTTATATAAAAAGAAATAACGAAACAATGACGTAAATCAACATATTACAGTCAGGACACAACATAAATATAGCTCAATACACACATCTGGCATCATGTTTAAATCTTCATTCACATAGAACATCAAGTGTTAGTTTCCCCATTACTCAGAAAATGATATTATTTGATAAACTAGCAATTTTCCGAATTGCTCATTTCTTTATTGGTGATGGGAACAAGTTTCCATTTCTAGATTGGGAGACATAGTATAATGACACGATTACTTGCAATTTTGTTGTATACACAAGCTATTATCTAAATTACTCATTTCGCTCTGAGGATTAAATGGGTTTACTTTGTAATGATGTACTGCATGACAGTCTAAATGTTGAATTGCCTGAATGGCACGCTATCATAAAACATCAAGCACTACTTAAGTATTAATACTAATTAAGGCACTGATTGGTGCAATGGATACAATTGTATTGGATACGTTATCAGCTGATCTTTTAGCAGTGGTAAACAATTACTGGTAAGTGGCACTACTACATGTACTACTACTACTACTACTACTACTACTACTACTACTGCTACTACTACTACTACTACTACTACTACTACTACAATTACTACTACTACTACTACTACTACTACTACTACTACTACTACAATTACTACTACTACTACTACTACTACTACTACTACTACTACTACAATTACTACTACTACTACTACTACTACTACTACTACTACTTTTACTACTACTACTACTACTACTACTACTACTTCTACTACTACTACTACTACTACTACTGCTACTACTGCTACTACTGCTACTACTACTACTACTACTACTACTGACCATACCTCGCGACATGAAAAATATATATGCATTTTAACACAAGAATTAACACAAAATCACATGAGGCGATTGATTAGATTTTTCCAAGGTAATCTCATAGATGTGGTTAACAACTGCTACAAAGGCTGTGGATTCTTTTTAGGCTAACCTCACTATGGTGCGCCACAACTACTACATACGTTGCAGACATAATGTATCATCTATAAGTGGACCTCCGAGCAGTACTCAACAGGTACAGTAATACAGATGATGTAGATAAAGTGAAACCTCGGGATGTGAACACCCCTAAAGTGTGAACACCCCCTATAGTGAACACTTTTCCACAGTCCCAGTTTTTTTCTAATGCATTTTAGTTTTATGAAGAGTGAACACCCCCTTATCCGAACAGTGAACACTTTTTTTGGTAGAAAATGGTCCTGAGAACCTCCTATATGTGAACACCAGTGTACAAGTAGGCCAGAGTCAATTGCATTTTGTGCGAGGTTTTACTGTTTTGACCTGCCCTTAGAGAAGATGGTGAAGCCAATCCACCACCATGGCAGTGGGAAAAACCGGATATCACTAACTACAGCTCAGGTGATTGACATTTGTGGCTACAGAGTTCATTTTTTTTGTTTTAAAGTGCTTATCTATGTCTGCTAATGAATTATGATTCTCTATAAGAATCAGGTTCTATGTATCTATTGTAGAATGACAAGGTGAATATATGCGTTACGCCATGTCTCTCTAGTGGTCCAACTTGCAAAAACCCAAAAGTGTGAACACCCCCTATAGTGAACGTTTTGGCTACCGGTCCCAATGCGTTCACTCTTTCAAAGTTTCACTGTATACTAGATTCTCTGCAGGCTGCTTTACAAATGCCACAAACTGTGTGTGTGTGTGTGAACCGAAATTATTTACAATTCGTTCACAAGAAGAGCCATGTGGCTATTACCAACTGTTGTTGGGGACATGGCTGCTACTACTACTACTACTACTGCTACTACTACTACTACTACTACTACTACTACTACTACTACTACTACTACTACTACTACTACTGATAATAATAGGAATACTAATGATAATGATGCTACTACTACTACTACTACTACTACTACTACTACTACTACTACTACTACTACTACTACTAATAATAATAATAATAATAATATTAATAATATCAAAATCTTTATTAAAAGTCTCACTCAATGTGAATAGACACTTTACAGATAGCCTCAGGTATGCATGCTCAATATACTGACCACTTTAAAAAGAGTTATGAGGGACATTAAAGCAAAGTATCAGTACACATCACACAGAGATGTTAATTGATTAACACATTTTTTAAAAAGTTTACACAGACACACTCAATGAAAGGGAGTCTAAAAAATAAAAGGATGCAATAGTTTTCAGACTCGTAGAAAGTATACACCCAAGACAGCTACAGTACATACATTAACTTCCTGCACCAGTCGACCGGCTGTCTGCCATTGCCTGGTTGTACAAACACCCATGGCTTACATGTCAAAAGAATAAGCCAACCACACCAATGACCCACGTAGCTTGCAAGTCGAAGCTACCTTCAGTTTTGAGGTCATCCGTGCATCGATGCCCCGGAAGCCGGGTGTCAATCGGACGTGTAGTCGTGTATTATGCCGGGTTACCCGCGCATTCAGTGCAGGAATTAAATGTCGGCACTGTACTGTCGTCGACCCTTTTCCCCACACCGCGGGCCACGTGGCTGCAATGAAGATGGGGCTAATTGGTACAGATCACACGTCATACATCATGGTGGAGTCCTCCTTCTCTCTCTCTCTCACCCTGCCATCACCTTGCACCACCACAACACGTAAGAGCTCCTCCAGTAATCATAGGCAACTGCTTATCTTACCCAGTTGAGTTATTATCTCAAGCAATGCGTGTAGAGGTACATACGTAGAGGGCCTGCCCTGATGGCGGAGTGGTCTGAGGTATTGCTGCCGACTGCTCGTTGTCGATCACCATGCCTGGGTTCGAAACCAGGTCTAGGTATGTTAGAAAGTTGCCAGTGACTTTGGGCTCAGCTATTTATTTTCGCAAGACACCCCGGTTTCATTCATCAATAACAGCTGATAACTGGCTAGTTGCGATTTGGCCTAGATATGTCAGAAAAGTGACGAAAATTGAAAATTCCTAAATAAGGATGCAGTTTTCGAGACTTTCGCTACTCTCAAACCAGGGTGTACTTCAACACTGATAGACTTTCACAAAATATATTCATCCAAATTCGATCATACAAATACAATAAAAACTTATCAATTATTTCAATTGACATCTACAGCGGGCGAAAACGTGGCAATCATATAGCATGTAAAACAGTAACATTGCTGTGAAAAAATCGTCATGATGTCAGAGCTTCATTACCTTTTAGATTTCTCCACATGGTGGTGTTAACATATATGTTCTTTTGAGAAATTAAGCATCTATTCACACTGAACACTTTATCTGCAGTCGTACAGAATACACACACACACACACACACACACACACACACACACACATATATATATATATATATATATATATATATATATATATATATATATATATATATATATATATATATATATATATATATATACATTTTCCGAAATGACTGCTAATGTCCCCTCAATACCCATGAAGTGACCCCGGTTATTTTATTCGTATTATAACACATACTAAATCAGCTATGCATTGAAACGACATGGTGGAAATGATGAGCTTTAACAATATCGAGTACATATAAATATGTTACATAATCCATACTCTCCCTAAGGGTTTGGTAATAACAATGATCATGACTATCGATTACCTGTGCTATCAAGGTTATCTTATTAATATTTTCCACTTCAGAGAATAGAGATGCACGCATAGTGACCTCCAGGGCAATCCAACCCCCTTATACTACATAACCCAATACTTAGTATAATGTAAGGGCATGCCCAAATAACTAAGTGAACTAGGATATTGTGAAGTGTCTGTCTCCCAGAACTTCCCGGTTTCTTATGCATTCGAGGTTGACCGCAAGTTGCCAATATACAAATATGACACCCCACAGGGATGTCATATCTGTTTTATTATACCGAACAAAATGCAAAACACAAAATGGGAAACAATTACAAACAGAGATGTTGGGTAAATACTCGCAGTCTGCCTTGTTGAACTAGTTTCACCGGTAGGTCACTCGGCAAACTCCGTAGGTGTTCGTGGGTATTCTTCGGGCTAGCGGTAACTATTCTTCGGGCTAGCGGTAACTAATCAATTAGTACATAGCTGTTAAGGACAACAGCCTGTCGCGAAGGAGTCAGGAAAACATGGCGATTAATCCATGGCCCTTGAACAACCAGAATCAAGAATCTTCACGTGAGGTATAATTATACAATATAATATAGTTAAGCCCCGGAACTACACTATGACAACCGTCTAGTTACAAATTAAAAGCAATATGCCTAAAAAAATGAATATAGCCTAAATTCCAAAATACTCCCAAGCCCTGTTTTCGTGGACTAAGATTTGTCCAAGGCAGCATTACACTGTACTTATATGCATTCCGATCAAAAGTTGTAGTTCTAGAAGTGCTGAAATAATTGAGTTGTCCATACATAGCCTACCTTTAAACCTTTTTGATTTTTTGGTGTTATATCATTGTACTTACAATCTTTAAAACGTGGTCCAAAAATTTCAATGGTTATTTGAAATCTTTTTAAATGAATTTTGATTACTTATCTTTAATTTTCGTCAGCGTCCTCAACAGATAAGAGACTCAAGCCATTGACCTTCTTCATTCTGCTTTTGAATTAGACCACAACCGGCAATCGACGAGGCTTCATTATTTGATTGTTATATTTGTGAATTTTCTTAAGTAAATCTTTCCATCTCAAATCGTTTCCACATGTGACAAACTCCGGAGGTGAATAACCTGAGTAAGTCTATTACCTCAAGTGTTCAATGTGTGCCTACGTTCTGAATCCAATGATGGCAATCAGAGCCAGGCAAATGCTGTGATAAAGGTTTGGGGGCCAGTGGCAGTATAAACGGCTAATGAGCCAAGCGTGTGTTCAATGAGGTATATGTGCAAGGCAATATCGTTGCAAGACCGACAGTTCTGCTGAAGTCAGATGGAAACGGACAAGGCAAAATACACCGACTATACGATATCTGATTTGTAAATATGGCAGGATATTAAATAAATGATATATACATATATATATATATATATATAAATATATATATATATATATATATATATATATATATATATATATATATATATATATATATATATATATATATATATATATATATACTATATATATATATATAATATATATATATATATATATATATATATATATATATATATATATATATATATATATATATATATTATCATCAGTTCCACAGTGATAGTCGCAGCTGATTGGTCAATTGCTGTTGGATACTGAAATTGAGGCTCCCACTCTCAATGTTTTATCCCACTCTCAAATTGAGGCTCCCTCTCAATGTTATATCCTACTTCGCCATGGTTTGACCTCGAGTTTACAGGTCACAGCCTCGTTTTTTATATCACAAGACACACAAAAAGAATAAAAAAAAACAAAATAAGAAATAAAAAAAATTAAATTAAAATCAAAAAAATTAAAAAACCAGCTGAGGTAGTGAATTTGCTGCATTTTGCAAGATACAAACTTGAATATCTCAGTCAATTTGCGGAGTACAATTATAATCAAGGTGTCCTGAGAAAGGTGACATTGAGCTCTACAACATATCTTTTTTAACTTTGAAGGTGGAGTTACACTTTAAGGTAACTTATAGTTTGCGTTTGTACAGCGCTCTTCCGACTTCGAATTGTAAGTGCACCTTACTGTTTACGTACTTTCTCATCACAAGAGAGACACTTAGCCGAATTGTTAGCACAGTTCACTACCTCAGCTGGTTCATGGAGGCACCATCTTGGAGCTTATCAGAGACAGGAAGTGACATCATACTGCTACATGCAGGCTGGAGCTCTGGAGCTCTCCAGAACTGAATACACTAGCACATGCTCTTATAAGTATATGATTTGCAAAGAGGAAAGTGGTGTATCAGACAACAAACAGAGGCACTGTGTCTCAGTGTGTACCTGTCTATTCTAGAGGTATACCAGGCTTTGGCAAAAGCAATGAGGGAAAGAGACCTGTAGTAAAAGGGTTATGGATGAGCTTTAGGGCTCAAGAAATTCTACCTGTTTATAAAATAGACTGGCATTTACTATTTCCTACAATGTTCTGACATTGTAATCTTGTGGTGAAAGTTTTCAATTTGTAAGCTGTGAGTGTATTGTCAACGTTAGCCTCTAAGGAATTGACTGCAATACACTTTATTCTCAAAGGCATTTAATGTACTCTGGTATCCTAAGCTTTATACCCAGGAGGTAACTGCAATACACATCCTCTGGGCACAGCTACTACAAATTGCAGTCAGGCTAGCTACTGGTACGAAACCACAAGCAAATGAATTACAATTATGAAACCAGAAAGCCAAGAAACCACCTACTAATTGTACTGTAATATTGGTATTTTAATACTAATTCATAATAGCTATTAACTTGATTACTCATTTACAACAGGTAAAGGATTTTATTCATTTAAGCAGAGACATTCGTGGGGACAACCTCTATTTGTGTGCCTCATTCTTAGTGGATTTACAGGCAGATATGGAAAACCTCCTTGGCAGTGGCCTTTTACTGTGTCACACAAACACATAAAATTATATCAATGGTATATTCAACTTATTTTACAAGATGCTAATGCTAATCTACATCTACTTCTAAACTAATGCCTACAGTTTACAGAGAAATACAGCAAATATAACACATTTTGAATTTTGCTATTGACCGTATATTGATCATGTTTCAATGGTACATGCGCTTATTTGGAGAATCATAGTTGCATCCAAAAGCTTGACAATTCACCGTCTTTGCGCTCAAGTTGTGAGCTGTCCACATTCTCAGGGTTCATCTTTCCAAGGGGCAATATGCCCCTAGATTTTGCTGTGGGCTCCTAGATTTTTCAAACTAGGGGCCCAAAATAGTATGTATAATAACCAGAAATCCTATTTTTGGCCAATAGTTTTTGTCAAAAGACCTTTTCTGGCCCCTAGCCTGAAATCTAAGTGTCAGACCCTGGGCCCACTAGAGCTAGCCCCTAAGCTCCCTCACTAGGCAGGAAGTCACAGCATTACGTCACACGCATCTAATTAACATCACTAATTAGGCTCCCTCTGAATAAACATGGCAGCCCCCATAAAGTTACCTTTAAATGGTATTATCTCAGTTTATCTGCAGAGTACAATTGTAATCAAGGTGTCCTATGAAAGGTGAGATTGAGCTCTACAACATATCTTTTTTAGTTTTGAAGGAGGAGTTACACTTTGAATATACTGTAAATTCTGAAAAGATTGCATTAGTTTAATTTTTTGTGTTTTTTAGCGTTAAGCCTCTGATGCAAAAAAGAAAATTCGCAATGATTAGTTTCTATACTGGGTCTTCGCCTACTTTAAGAAACCAGTCACTTCTACCACCCACCCCGTTTAAATTTATTCATGGACTTTTCCCCTGTAACAAGAGGGATATATATATACACAATGCCGATAATTGAAGAAAATTGTAGGATTGACTTTTATATCTATAGTTGGCGCCTAGCGTTTTGATATGCTAAAATAGTATTATAAACTTGATTATAACGGTCGATTCAAAGATATTCAAATAAATAGTGTGGACATTTCTTTGTGGTTTCGGTGTATTCTTCTAAATTCGACCTCAGAAAGAAACAAAACATGAACAAAAGGATTCTTCATGAAAATACTTTACTCACAAGAAAATAACTTTCTCGTGTAGCAAAAGAACTAATTCACTCTGTGGAAATGCTTCTCTAGTAATCTAACGCTGACGTGTCCCCTGATGGATGGCAGACGCGGCCAATTGAGATAGCTTAACCTGGAGCAACGCTTCTTGAACTGAACTTAATCAAGTAGACCACTTCTCGAAACGCCCCTCGACGCCATATGAGGTAAAATACATCATGATACGTCCTAAACATGTTATTATTTCTTTAACCCACTAATGCTTAAGAGATTTGCTTGAAATTTTCGTCTGGATCTATGATACTTTTGATAATAACTTTTGAATTCTGAAAGATTTTACAAAATATTTGAAGGAGAGTTGTATTATTCTGAATAACATTCCTCCTTCAAATATTTTTCTAACTTGGCTTTTGCCTACAAGATTTTGTCAAAATCGTCAGGCAGTTTTGGCCGCTGTGAGCATTAATGGGTTAAATTGTTTGTATATTCGTTTATGTCTAGGTACTTGTGATATGTGCAACTAGCAGCATGGCTAGTAAAACCATATACTGTGGAACCCCACGAGGTGACCATCCATTTAAGTTGACCACCCCTCCAATTAAAAGTGACAAGTTTTTGCCAGCCACAAAAGTTCTCCAATTAGTTTTATAGTATAAGGTACTCCTCTAAGATGACGACCCCTGTAAGTTGAACAGTTGTGGCCGGTCCCACAGCTTGTCACTATAGAGTGGTTACACTGTAATGCATACGGCATTATGAAACAAACACTATACATAAAGTTAACAACCATACGTGTTTATGATTGCTATGATTTTAAGTTGGATTTCATTAAGAGCACCGATAGAAACATTAGAAAATACTTTAAACGTTGTCCCCGCTGAACGAGAACATACCATTAAACATTACGGACTAGTGAACGCACACATATGATCTCAAATTTTCTTAAATCATATTTGATGACATAATTGATGTTGTACCTCATGTGAAGATTGTAAGCCGTGAACGGTTAACTGAGGTTTATAATTCCATGCTGTTGTGCTCACAGGGCAATGTGACACCTCCGCGGTACACATTCTCCGACATCTCATGAAAAGTTCCATCCCGCTACTAGTGACACCAGACAGGGAGAGTGCTAGTCATCAGTCATCAGTCATCTGTGACCTTGACCTCATCCAAAACATCAGACGGTCTCTTCCCGCATCAGCGACCAGCAGTGGTTTTATATCTTGTGTTGGGTTCATTGATATTTTACCATTGTTGGGGTTGTTTGGTATAATAAAACAAATATGGCATCCCAGCGGGGGTAACATGATGAAATGGAAAACCCGCGGGAGGGTGGTCTTTCTCGGACCTCGCCCTTGGGAAAACATCTTCCCTCGGGGATCCATTCCATCATGTTACCCCCACTGGGATGTCATATGTATATATTGTATTTACATTGGCTTAAATAAGGTGCCCCCACCTGTTCACGCAGCTGTCTGGCTATCATACACTATTTGGGTGGCTTAGATGCTAACTAAGGTTAAAACAACAACACCGCAAATCCCCACATCCTTCTCCCAAAGGTCAGGAGTTCTGCATCTTCTGCCAAATATTCATGCTTACGTCATAAAGCACTCTAAAACATCCACTCGGTACACAGACTTGCTGGTCCGTGACGAAGCATGAGAAACGTCATCCTATGCCCTCTGACTCGTAAGATATGGTCTCAGGATAGATGGAGGTCCCGTATGTAAATACCAGCTCTGTGGAGTAGGCCTTTGACGAGCTTTTTTACCAACAATTCTGTCGTCGCTTAAGTTGTGCATATGTTATTTCCCGTCGTCTTACTCCAAGTTCCTGTACTCGCATATTACGGATCCCGACTATTATAATATTTTTCAATGTGTATGTGTGTACCGTATCTTTATTAACTTTTATAAAGTACAAGCAATATCAAACAGAAATGTTGAAAATAATTATAGAAACAGAAAATTTAATTACTATACGGAATTAGTGTTAAGTAATAAAATTAATCCAAAACAGATAATACATGCTTAGTATTGGTTCATCAAATTTTGTTGGAGGGCAGTCTGTCCTAAATATACGTTCTTATCTTAACATCTTCTCCTAAAGCCTTCTCCCATAAACCTTTGCATAGCTCCATGTGAGATGTTCAGGTGACCAGTAGCAACTAAAGATTCCTTGTGCAATTTTGTTGATAAATAGCTATTAGATTTCTTCTCCGTTATTGATTTCTCCTGGCGATTCTACAGTACAGACATTAAATTCCTGCACCAGTCGACCGACTATCTGTCATTGCCTGGTTGTACAAACACCCAGGCTAGCATGTCAAAAGAATAAGCCAAACACAATAATGACCCACGTAGCTTGCACATCAAAGCTACGTTCAGTTTTGAGGTCATCCATGCATCCATGCCCCGGAAGCTGGGTGGCAATCAGACGTGTAGTCGTGTTTTATGCCCGGGTTCCCCGCCCATTCAGTGCAGGAATTAAATGTCGGCACTGTAGGCTTTAATGTGTATAGTAAGTCCATTGGTTTCAAAAGCTAAACCTGTCGCCCTTAGACAATTCCCGCCCCCCCCCCTTCCCTCCCCCACTCTTCCTTCGTTAACTTTACTTTTACAAGTATTCTTTACTCACGAATCCTTCTTCACTGTTTCTCCAACACCTATGCTTCGCCAATGTTCATAAAACTTTCATGCATGAAAATGAAAACTTTGCGAATTTTTTTGGCAAAATGTTCATTTTCATGCGTGAAAAGTTTATTGCCATGCACGAAAGTTTCATTTTCATGCATCAAATTTTCATTCCACAGTTTTTTCGTGCATGAAACTTTCCGCACAGGCTATCAATTTACTATGTCTTTAATTGTAACTACATGTACAATGTATGTTAACCACATCATATTCGTTATTATTCCGGTACCAAACTTTCTACATCATTGTTCATCGTTATAGTTTCATGGAAGTTATACATATAATGTATACTTATATAACAAGCCATACTAAAAGAGCCTTTAATGAACATGGAATGCATGTCCATAACTATCATTTACTTTTACTTAGAGATAGGGATGGCTACCTTATGAACGAAATGGCACAGTGGCGGCGGCATAGGTGCCATTGAAACTGTACGATATTTTAACAGTACTGTAACTAGTACTTTATTGCATTATTACCTTATAAATCTTGTAATAAATAGTCTTGTTAAGGTTCCGGGATAATCCCTTATAAATGATAACTTCGCAGTGGTTAGTATCGAGTACTAACCACGTATCGTTAGTATCCAGAGAAAGTCCGATAAAAGGTGATAGGAGTGGAAATGAAAGGAATGAAAAGGAATATGAAGCTAGTGGCGCTGGGCGCAACACAGCGCAAAGGTTAGGCAGGTATGGTAGAGGAATGGATCCGTGCGCCAAAATATGTAGGCCGGCGCACGGATCCATGTCTCAAGGGGAATGGATAGAGATGTAATAGTTATGAAATATGAGGAATATGGGTAGTGAGTAAAAGCAAATTAGTGATCGTGTAAATATATAAAGCTAAGTTCACCTGGGAAAAGAAAAAAAAGTCTGATTTGGAAAATATTTGTTACTGAAATACCATGAAGGTGAGAATATGGGGAATTCAAAAACATTAATCAGAATTTGCCCCCCCCCCCACCCCAATATGATACTGACCAACCCTCTGGGTCATGGACTATTATGATGTTTTCAGTTCAAAAGCAATCTCTGTTTGTTTCTCATAACTGGGAATCTGTCATCATGCTGCAAGTGTGATCTGCTGCATAAAATTAAAGTTATTTCATAATCATACTTGTATGGTTATCAATTTGCCAACACCTGTAAAATATAATAGCCCACTCCTAAACTAATAAACTAACCTGGCCCCTGGTGGCCAGGATTGGAACCGCATAAAATCTCCTGATTTTGGATGGTTGAATGTTAACAGGTATGAATTATATAACTTGGTCAGAAATCTTCAGATAAGCTACTGATTTGCCAACTTTCCAAAATCATCCACCATCCCTCAAGAATAAATTTATTTTCTAGCCAAGAGCCAAGAATTTCATAATGTGCTCAACATTTTAAGTATTTGATCTTGAAAGATCACACAATGTCTAGAAAGATCACACAATGTAAATGTTGTTGATGACGACATTTTCAGTTCCAAAGCTATCTGCGTGTTTTTGATAACTGTGTGTATATTATCATGCAGCAATTGTGATCTGCTACATAAACTGAAATTAAAGTTATCCTATTAACATATGTTTCCATGATTATCAACTCTAAAGGCCCACTCCTTAAGCAAAAGTACTAACCTGGCCCGTCCCAGAATTGGAACTAAACAAAATGAAACCAAAAGACGCCGCAGTATAGTAAACCGCCTGATAAGTGATATCTCCTGATTTTGGATTGTTGAATGCTGACGAGTATGCCAACGTACGTGCACAGTATCAATTGAACAATTCATAACACACACGTACCATGGTTTAAGAACTTATGGCCAGTTTAACGATATTCTCAGAATGAGGCATCTCCGCCGCGTAGACTAGTATTGTATACCGTAGGTGTACGTCCTATAGATGTTTAGACAAGTCGCTGGATTACCGCAAAGTCGTTCCCCTTTTTAGACATATTAGCTAAAAGTACACGGGCGCGAAAATATCCCAATTCGAATGCCGACTCGGTCGAGTACTCGGTCGGTACGAGGAAAATACAGTATGAAACGGTAGCCTTTGAAATGATACCGGTACCATTACCGGAACCTCTTAACGGTATCCAACCTACATAGATGTATACTTTACAGTACCGAGGGTGCAATTTGCAGTTCCCCATACATATTCCAGTGCAGATCGGGGTGAAAAGTAAGAACTCTATGAAAGCTGCTGGCTTGGTCCGCGGGAGGGATGGCTGACCACGTGACTATGCCAGACAGAGGTTGGGCATTGCGAGATATGTCAGCTTGCACTGCGGGGACGAACATCCCTGTTTCCGCCCGCTGGGAAAGCTCTTATTCCTAACCTTCACGTTTGGATATATCACAGAAGAAACCGACATCATTGCAAGGTAGGGATGTGTGCTTTATGATTGCTTTCAAACTATAACTTGTGTGTCCGATGAGTTTCTTTCAGTAGGGGGACTTCGGGATAGAGCACAGATAGAAAATGATCACAGCCACTAGCAATGGTACATCACACTACAGCTGCTGCCGCACATCACATGGCTTTAAACCACAGTGGCCAAAGGACGGCCTGACAATTTTGATGATATCTTGCAAACAGGAGCGTAATCACAAAATTATTTGATGGAGAAATGTTCATAAAATAATTACCAACAACTCTCCTTCAAATATTTTGCAAAATTATTTTCAATTGGAAAGGTATTGTCTAAAGTATTATTGATCCAGACGATATTTTCTAGAGGTTAACATTTATGTAGTCACTGTTAGCGGTTTTTACTTGTGCTCTCGTAATAAATGCTAAATCATGATCATGACACATTGCTATGAGTTCGTTATTTCTTGTGGATACTGTCACGCTTTGATTTATATTGTATTTTGTATTTTTCTGGCTTAATTAAGTCTATTCATCGAACTACATGTAAGCAGCTGTAATATCCCTCTGTCTTAAATGCCATCATCCAATTGAGCTGCCCATTTTCATAAAGCTTTTTTAATCATGATAACCTTGCGCAAGTAGCTATTTGATAGAGTCGCCATTTAGGAGGGTTGACGTTTCTTGATATACCGATAAGGTACAAGGAGTGATATTGTTGTATTTGTGAGATAAGAGAACATTAATTGCATGTTCAAGATTTTTTTTTCAAATATTGCATTAAATTTGAAACCCTGTTTAAATCTAGTTTAAATCAGTGTTCAACAAATCTTCCACTATGATAAACTTATATCTTGTTTCAATACAAATCTGTATTGAAGTATTGTCATCACATTGCAGGTGTTAAGATAGTCACCCGTACAATAAGTTTCATGCATGCATGAAAATCTCATATTCAATCTCATTTTCATGCATGAAAATGAACATTTTGCCAAGGAAATTTCCTGGTGTGATTTTTTTGCTGCAATTTTTACTGGATATTGGGCTGTGCACTATTTCATGCATGGAATTCTCATACATTGAAATTTTGGGGGCAAATCTTTCATCAAACCACGGCAAACGCCGCAGCTTAAATTTTGTCCTTAAGAAGACGCCACCATTCATCCATAATCGATGCATCAAACTAAAAGTATATATCCGGCGACATTTCGGATATCGATACCACCGTTATAGGCACTCCTACAAACTTGTTAAGGGTACTTAAAGCCATGCATATTGTACCACACAAACATGATACTTTTGTTGAAATAGTGTGATAGATTCAAATAGATACGTATTTATGCATTGCGTTAATGATGTAAGCACCAACTTATGATTAAATAAGAACAGAGATAGACTAACAGAAAAAGATTGCTCAACTCGATGTAGTTATGGGAAATCTGGTACTAAGATATCATTTAAGTTATAACAAATACAAGAATCTTAGATAAAAAAGGAAAAAAAGGAAGAAAATGTAATACGTAACATGGAAACTGAAACAATACATGTGTCATAAAGAATGCATTTTTAAAAAAAGTAAGGTTCATACTGTTTTTACCTGTCACTGTCATGCTAATGATAATCTTCACTTATAGATGACAAATTCACTACTTTTTTTGTGTTTCATGTGTATACTAAGTATTAAACCGGACATTTTTGTGAGACAGCTAGCAGTCAGTGGCAGCGCCTAAGTTAGACCACTCGGCCATCAGGGCAGGCCCTATTAGGGACTAAGCATTCGTACAAGGCTAAGAACATAGAGATGGCACTGCTTCTTTAAGGGTAAAGGAGATTATACTTTATATATAATAAATTATATACAAGCCTGTGTACCAAGTTTAAAGAGGCTGGGGCGTTTTCTCCAAGTTTGAACTATTTCTAGTCAACCCATTTTGAATGACAAATGGATAGTTCTGGCCAATTTTGTGAACAATGTATTAGCCCTTTGGACCATCCCATTGCAGTTATTCTATTTTACATAGTAAATTGGTGCAGGATATAGTAGACCAAGATGAATATAAGTTGGGTATAAGTTTCTACTTGTTGAATAAAGTTGCTTGCAGCAAATCCCTGGAGGATGCAATGGCACAGCTTAACTGAGATAATTTGATGTGCCAAAGCTGTAACCAGCAGTAATTGAAAGCTCGCTTTCCTCCGGCCCTCTAAATTTGAATAACTGGGCAATTATGCTTCGCTAGGCAACTTATCCTATGGGCAGAACAATAGGGAACTCCAAGGACCGGACCGACTCAACTGGGACTGACAGCTAAATTGGACATACCATTGATGCGCAAAATGATGGGAATGACTTGACTTGGGTAATTCACGTTTCAGCAGTGGGACAATAATTCCTTGGAATCTAAGCAATTAGAGACCGTTCTACACACTGGTATTCGGTCAGACTCGCCACAAGCCCTATTGATCCAACCACGCCTGATGCATACAATTACATCATCCTTGGAACGTTTCATATCCGCCGGGAAACTTTTAATGCGTATCCCCCATGTGCACTTCCGCGAAACTGACCCAAATTAATATTACTAGGCAAAGTTCCAGGGAGTATACACATTAATATATATATATATATATATATATATATATATATATATATATATATATATATATATATATATATATATATATATATATATATATATATATATATATATGTGTGTGTGTGTGTGTGTGTGTGTGTGTGTGTGCGTGTTTGTAGGTAGGTACCGTAGGTATGTGTGCGTGTTTGTGTGATAGCAAGTGTGTTAGTGTGCGTGCGTGTTTGGGTCGGGGTAGATATTTGAACTTCCGTGTCTACATGATTAATGAATATTGGCGATTTTGATATTTTAAATAGTTAAAGGAACTTAAAGCATTTAACTTCTATCTTCTAGTCGGGCCATATTTTATTGTCACTGAGCAGAATAAAAGGTCAAATATAAAAAAAACTCACATAATCTTGCAAACAGAAATAAAAATGTTTTTTTCAATTTTGACTTTGTTAGAAAGCCATGCAATCTTGAATATAACCTTTTTGTATACAATAGTATGATATCAAATAATCAAATAATGTAAATGTATAATTTATAAAATAGGAAACTTCAGAAAAAGCAACATACCCTTCAACTCGAGAATGTTATGCATATATAACTTTCAAGGCTTGTACCTATATCACATCTTGCAACCTGGTGATATGGTAATTTTTTATGAAGTTTCTCCTCAGAATATCTTTTAAGGCTATACAGTATATCATTTGCTGCGAATGCATAGCCAAATAAATACATGTTAGAAGTAATATCTGTCGAAGTGAGCACCTTAAGATACCTTAATCCTTTAGCTACTGGTGGCTAATTTGGTCAATACAGAATAATAGTGAAAAAGCTGAAAGATGGCTGAAACCCTGCCAAATTGGTACTCATATGTTAGTACTCAATGAAAACGTTCTAATGAATAGCAACATGACATGATTTAGATGGATTCCAAAAGATCTTTGTGTCCTTGTGCTTTGGACAAAAGTAGCCTCAGCATTGGAAGGGTTAATATAATTGTGCCTTCTAAAATGAGTCATATGCATTTAAGTTTTTTGGTTAAATTGATCTAGATACTTCAAGATATAGGACATCTTCCATAAGTGTGTTGGCTAATGGATATAGCTTCTTTATGGAAAGGGTTATTGGTGTATGAGATAGCTTTTTCTGCCATTTTACACCAATAATGCCTTGCGTCCAACACCTCTTAAGAGTAATGTCAAGCATTATGATCTATCAATGTCGTATACAAGGGTATGATGTGACGTTTTTAAAGGCGAAATATCCATTAAACATACTTACGCTGTATATACGCTTTACATCATTTCTTTAAGGCAAATTGGCAAGTGGGTACTCATCTGACAGTGCTCAGCAATAACTATCCAACGAATACCAACATGACAAGGTTTAGATGTTTTTCAAAAATCGTTGTGTCCTTGTGCTTTGGGCAAAAGTAGCCGCAGCATTGGAAGGTTATTAAACGTAAAAGCAACACAAATATGAAAGACTTTATCTGATGACTATAATGTAAAAACAGCAAAAGGCATTACGGAAACCATATTTCATTGCGCGAAAGTTTAATTGACAATTTTAGTATGTTTCGTACGTTAGACAATTGGTATTTTTCAAAAAAATACATGTATATATGAATGAATTGAACGCAGAACACACTTTCTTAACAACATATGATAATACAAGGTGATATGATGGTATGAGCAGATGATACACAGAAACATACAGAACAAATGTTAGGAGTCAATTAGACTAAGCAACTCTCAGAGAAGATAAAGCGAAGGCGAGATGGTTATATATAAACCATTCCTATCATCTGCTTCTTATTTGATGAAATATGAAACCATGTTAAAAGTCTAACATGCTTTGGATCTGGTGGTATGTGCTTATTTCAATAGTCATTTAAAGATGTTCTTCACTTACGTAACCATGTCTAAAACTTATTAAACCATATTGTACTAAGAGACATTTCCACGATATTGTTTCATTTACATATACAATGAATGAATCATCACTGCGATATGAGAGTATGGGTTGTATCTTATAACCAACATTTGATAGATGGTTTCTCCACCAAGTTCCTCTTTCTCAGAAATTAATCTTATCTAATGGCTTAAGTACGAATTAAAACAGCGCACGTCTGCGAATAAAGATTACGCTGTTTCTTTGTTTTAGAAGGGAGTTACGTAATGAAGTATAAAGCCTAAAACACACTTGAGCAGCGTATTTAGTATTTAGCCAAATCCTCATTACTCTGATAGTCTGGAATCATAAGTAGCACTCAAATAAGCATAAAACAAAGTTAACTGTCATTCAACAATCCCTCTGAAAAGCTACCAGTAAACTAGTCAAAAATGACCCTCCTATTTCCAGGGATTTAGTCAAATCCCTGGAAATCTTAGGGATTTAGTAGGGTTCAGATGCGATGACATTAATACTTGTATCAATTAATTGAAAGAAAATCGAAAGGTCAAGCGATTCTGTTCAATTTTTTCGGCCACATTGACGTAATTTTAAGGAAAACGATTTTAAACACTATTGTGCCTTTTTGGCGGTAAAATTTTGCTGCAGCTTGCAGCGGCAGCAAAACGCTGCTACAGTGTGAATTGCTCACATTTTTGCTGCGCTGCGTCGCGCTGCGCTG
>OZ012692.1:17942018-17945644 GCA_963942565.1 Maea johnstoni
ATCTGGGTTTCCAATGAAATAAAAACATTAGAGAAACAGACTAAAATGGTATGTTATATCGTAGGTCTAATATCTAGGGTAGGTGTAATAGCTGAAATGTATACAGGCGAAGGTGTCCTTTGGTTTCTTCATAAGGATAAATTACTGATAGTTCAGAAAGGAAGAAGGAAAGGAAGGAAGGAAGGAAGGAAGGAGGAAAGGAAGGAAGGAAGAAAATAATTGGGCTTTACGTCCTCTAACTGGTTTGGATAATATAAAGACGTGATAGAAATCCCAAACCGGCAGGAAATTCCTGTCACTTTGCGAATACTTTCGTGGGATTTCTTAGTTGAATAAGTACCAAAAACAGCTCTCCACAACGCCGCACATTTACATAGAGACCAGCCCAGGCCAATGAGGATCCTTTTCAGTGATATTCGAAAACTTTCGATTATACATGAATACATGAATGCATAAATAAGTACATGAGCTGTAACAGAAATACATTTCAACATATTTTTTTCATGTGTCGCATGTATGACAGAGCTCTAACTGGTCGGGAGTAACAGCGAATTAGATTTCTAACATCTACTTAAATAGCAAATCTAAGTTCTGACAATTTGACCTGAGACATAACATAAAGGAAACTGTTCTTAGGTACCGGAGTACCTAGAAAGCGTTTGTCAGACACGCAATTTAGTATACGTCTATGTCTACTTATGTGTGTAATGTTGTAATTCATCCTTGTAGTATTAAGTGTATGTCCTATGATACAATTTTATTTGTCTTTTTTTATGTTTTGCATGGATATACATCTGTTCTTTTTCCTATTTATGGGCGTATCGAAAGGTTTTGTATGCCATATAATTTTGTAAATGTGTATATGCAGTCAAAAACACACAATACAATTTTCAGAGCCATTGGGAATTAAAAGTAGAATAGTTTCTATTGACCTATCCGTAGAGTTAGCAGAGTGATGCTTTTTGTTGCGATTCAATGGGAAATCAAGCTTTTAATTTCATATCTAAGCATATGGTCAATAACTACATGTATTACATTACAGTTATCACCGGAGCCAGTTACTGACCTATAAATGCCTATCACTGCATCTAATTTTTCTCGTTTGTTTTTCTTTCGAAGATTAGTTTTCTGGGTTCCTACCATCTGATGTTCGTTAAATTAGCCAAACACTTTCCTCTACGCATACTTATGCCTCACAGACATACCCTGAGGCTCATTATTTGACATAACATATCCAGGTGATGGCTATTATGTGTTAACTAAATGCATTTAACGAGTACTTTGATACGTAACTACAAAATACACAGCACTTAGTCATGTTGTACGAGATTGCTTCTCATAAAATATATGTAATTATAAGTTTATCATGCCCAGGAAAAAATAAACAAACTCATAAATCAAAAAAAGAAACTTTGTTTTGAATAACGATTCTCTCTTACCATTAAAGAGAAAATTGATACTGGTAAAGAAACACATCTCAAAAAACGATGTTTTTTCTATGTATTTGAATGACTGCTTTTGATGGCTGTTATTCATTTACCAAATCCATTTATAACGACCATTACTACATAACTACTCTGACACTGGATCCTGTTGTGAGATGAGCTTTAATATAATATATATGTGATGATAAAGCGCAAGATATAACGTCTACTAATTTCAAAAGCCATGGCTCAATACATAGGTCATTCTATGAGAAATATGCAAATCTGGTTTTGCATAACAATGTGTCCTTACTATTAAACATATCTTTGATATCGGTAAAACACATTTCAAGTGGATATATATATGTGGATATATATATATGTATATATATATATATATATATGTATATATATATATATATATATATATATATATATATATATATATATATATATATATATATATATATATATATATATATATATAAATATATATATATGTGTGTGTGTGTGTGTGTGTGTGTGCGGTGCACACTGTTTGGTAATTAACTATCAAATATTCCAATCACCTTTTTCTTAATACACTCCTGCAGTTGTCTTTCACTTTTTTCGTGCGCATTGGCAGCCGGAATCCTACATAGTATACTTAACACTCCCATAGAACAAATATCCGTCTCTATTCCAATTGGAGAAATCTCCAACTAATACTGATCATGATAGTAAAGATGAAAAAAACGGGTATAGTTTCCTAAAGGTACGACATGCACAAGTAATAAATAGTGCTCTTGCTACCATAAAATATGCCTTTAAACAAGCACCGTAGTCCACCGAGAAAAAGCAGCACCATTCATCGTCATTGTTTTGCAGTTTTAGTAGAAAATACTTTATCTCGCCTGGCACCTCGTATCCCAGTGGCCTCCTCTTGGAGCCCACAGCCTGATGGGGAACAGTTTGATAAAATCACAGCTGCCAACCTAAGTGCGCTATTAAATCTTGTATATGGCATCTGTGGAAAGATTACGTGTAATTTCGAAACTTCGAAGGAGGTTTAAGTTCATGATTACATGTATTTATTACAAACAAGATTTCGTTATTAAAATGAAATACATAGAACACATACATGTAGGTAGTAGCTTTGAAAGGGGGTTAAGTTCTGTATTCATTTTTGCAACCACAATTTTCTGGCTATTCCACTGGTATATATTAAAAGCAATGATTAACATACCCCCTGTTATAATTTTCGCTGACATTAAGGCACATCTCAGTAAATGCACTTTTGCAATTTATTTACTGCATTGTACATATATATATATATATATATATATATATATATATATATATATATTATATATATATATATATATATATATATATATATATAATATATATATATATATATTATATATATATATATATATATATATATAATATATATATATATATATATATATAATATATATATATATATATATATATATATATATATATATATATATATATATATATATATATATATATATATATATATATATATATATATATATATATATATATATATATATATATATATATATATATTATATATATATATATAATATATATATATATATATATATATATATATATATATATATATATATATATATATATATATATATATATATATATATATATATATATATATATATATATATATATATATATATATATATAATATATATATATATATATATATATATATATATATATATATATTATATATATATATATATATATATATATATATATATATATATATAATATATATATATATATATATATATATATATATATATATATATATATATATATATATATATATATATATATATATATATATATATATAGTATATATATATATATATATATATATATATATATATAATATATATATATATATATATATATATATATATATATATATATATATATATATATATATATATATATATATATATATATATATATATATATATATTATATATATATATATATATATATATATATATATATATATATATATATATATATATATATATATATATATATATATATATATATATATATATATAATATATATATATATATATATAATATATATTATATATAGTTTATATATATATATATATATATATATATATATATATATATATATATATATAT
>OZ012692.1:17945844-17970844 GCA_963942565.1 Maea johnstoni
ATATAAAAAACGTCATTTTCTCATATCCTACATGCGCGTTGTCAATAATACAATTCCAAAGAATCCAACACCGTGTCTTTCGAGGTTTCTTGTATTTTTTGCTCATTTTCAAAAGTGTGGTCACTTCGCAAATCTTGCATAAAAAACGGCTTATCCAAGCTTTTTTTTGTAGAAATTGTGGTTATTACAGATGTCATTAAACTTGCTAAAACGTGTTTGATATCAACATACAAATGCCAATCCGCAGATATATGTGTATTGTTAATGTCTGCAAGGTAAACAATTCTGCTGTTGGGTAATCGATGATTTGTGTAACGTAATATAAAACCGGTATAGGTTTCTCGTGAACTAAACTCCGAACGTTACAAATCATTTAATACTAACAGTTGGCATTCCTAATATGAATCAGTTCATATGATCTACGGGCCTGCCCTGATGGCCGTGTGGTCTAGCTGTTTCTCACCACTGTCCCACCCGGGACATGGGTTGAAATTGCCAGTGACTTGGGGTTAGGCGGTGGTTTTCGCGGGACACTCCGTTTTCTTCCAGCAATTACAGCTGAATAGTCACGAGTTAGCAGCAGTATGGCAGGAAAATGTCACGAAAAACGAAATTCCAAAATTTTCATATGATTTACATTGATATCGTTTGAAGAGTAACATTATAAGGTGGATAAGGCGCAGTATGTCAACTCCCTCAATCTCATTTAGATACTGAGGGATCTGGTACTATTCATTATCCTTTCATTGTGTACTGATAGGTCATCTACTAAGTGCACCAAAAAGTTCTGTCGTTCCAAAGTGTATCTGTATTGCAACATTTTTGTTTTGCAATAGGAGCGTGGCTTATATTCGGGCCAAACGTGTGCTGAAAACAAGATAGCAGCATTGCAACATAGCAGCATCGTGTGATTCTCAAACATTGATAACTACTACATGTAAAGCTACTATGTACCTGGTTTAGAAAGTAAACGCATATATACATTCATACATACATACATACATTCATACATACATACATGCATACATACATACATACATACATACATACATACATACATACATACATACATACATACATACATACATACATACATACATACATACATACATGAATACGTACATACATACGTACATACAGACAATGTACATACTTACATTCATACATACATACACACCATACATGCATACATACATACATACATACATACATACATATACAGATACATACATACTTACATTCATACATACATACACACCATACATACATACATACATACATACATGCATACATACATACATACATACATACATACATACATACATACATGCATACATACATACATACATGTACATAAAAACACGCAAACATTAATTGAAATATTAATTGATGTTTGTGAGAGTTTGACGTTGCACGTATGTATTGTATATATGTGTACGTGGTGTGCGTACACTGATACATCCATGTTTTGTACCTATTTTTGAGCGGTTAGTATCTCCATAGTACTCGTCTCCAACAAATTTGCCCAGGGTAATAATGTATGAATGAATTTTTGGCGTAATGCTAAGATTACGATGTGTATACTTTGCCCAGTGCAAAAAGCTATATAGGAATTCCGTGCTCCATATCTTTTTATTATGAATTCTCCGCTATTTTGATTCTTTGCTGCATAAAGCCGGCAATATAATGCTTAAGCGCTGCCAAGTACCTAAGTACCATAGCTCCTTACAAAATGACTAATAATCCAACAATTAAGGTAGCTTATGGGGTTAATTATTTGGACTGAGTTTTTCCTCTACCCTGCTTTTATTTGACATTTCAGCCAGTACAAAGTATATATTTCTTGAGAGGTGAACTGATGAGGAATACATTAAGCTGTATACCATTACCCTGACAGCAGGGTGTAAACATTTTGGGTAAAAAACCTAAAGAAATGCATAGCGTTTTCAAACGGATGTCCTACCCACAGTTATGAATCAGGAATCAACAAATGTTTACCCGTTCAGATTATATAACCATCTACTGTTGAATTTCTTTGGGCAAAATGAGAAAAAATGAATTTTCTAACTTTCCGAATAGGCAAAAATATGCAAAACTGCGATAACACTCTCTTCCGAAATACTGGTATTTATAACTATGCCAAGTTGCAAGCAAATCCATTAACATTTGATACCCAAAATGCATGTTTGAAGCGACCATGTCTTTGGTGAAATTGATTATGAAGAAAGGGGCCAACAGCGCTTCCTGCTTTTGTACAAGCAAGGATTAGCGATTATGTAACAGATGCTCTCTCACCCTTCTCAATGATGGCCTAGACATTCACAATTGATCTGATTATTGAGAAAAGGGTGTAGGCTTTGCCATATGTAAAAATCTAAAAATTACTATATATTCGCAAATTAACCCCATAAGCCACCTTAATTCTCATTTATTATGCATAGCAACTAAGTGGGGCTTAATTAAAGGCCTTTTGATGAGTAAGCCTTAGGGTAGATTGTAATTGTCTGACCTTATGAGTAACATGGCAGACATAGCCCGCCACTCACCCTTTAGCTTTAATTAATCTAAGTGTTTGCCAAGAAGTAATAGCTAACCTTCGAACCGAAGCACTGCGATATTAGTTTATGAGACAACTCTGCCACGGAGAAAAATACCAGGAGTGTGAGGCCAATAGTTCCAATTATATTTTATCGTATTGAAATTAATTGCAATGAAATATATCTGTATTGCCTATGTATACAGAATTGAAAAACCCAATCTAAAAGTATACCTCCATAATACAAAAGCTATCATCTATGAGTGTATGTTACATAATGCTTGCTATGAGTTTAGAGGGTAAGCTACATTGTATGTCAAAAACAGCATACACTGGTATTAAATAAAAGTACCCATCTTCTAGCAGATGAGGATCTAGAACGATTCTTCTGCGTTCATATAAATGTGGAATGTTAGATTAATTCATTCTTTTCATTCTATTCATGTTTGCTAATTTGATAAAAAGAACTTTTTGTTTATTATTCGTAACCCAAGGCTCCATGCAGACGCAAACTTAAGTATTTTTCATGAGTCGCTCTTGTAATGTGTCTTGCAATTCATAATTGCTTTGGTGTAGTTCATGTCCGTGTCAAAAGATGGCAGTTAATCGTATCAATTTTTTATAACGAATGTTGTAGTCAATAAATACTATACTATACTATAATAAGACTTCGTACGATTATACAAAGACAGAAAAATTCAAGCTCACAAAAGGCATGTGTTATAATTTATACATACACGTATATATATATATATATATATATATATATATATATATATATATATATATATATATATATATATATATATATATATATATATATATATATATATATATTTATATGTATATAACCATATCGTATATTTGTCAAGTATGTATTAAATGGATCACTTAGATACCGCTAATTGGACAAGAAAAGTCTACGAATTCAGTGTACGTTCCACCGAAGAGCGGTAATATATACATTCCTTTGCCTTTTCTTACATATTTCATGTACTCTCATTTCTGTCAAAGGGCATGACATCCTTTATGATATATTTACCCTAGAGACAGACACGTTATTGTCCTGGAAGATAAAAACAGCAGAAAGTTGAGATATTTGTTTTCATAAACCTCATTCGACGACAGAATCACGCTCGCTTAATAACGTCAGTATGGATTCCCATTAAGTAAACCTACCCTTAAGCCAAAGCTAATGCTGTTAGATACATACATGATGGTGGAATATTGCTGTAACCCAAACAAGGCCTTCTCACACCTAGAGTGCAGACGTTAAATTCCTGCACCAGTCGACTGGACGTCTGCCAGTAATCGGTTGGTAACACCAACTGGTAACATGACAAAAAATAAGCCAAGTACATTAATGACCCACGTACATATTGCGTGTGAATGAAAGTTACTTTCAGTTGTCGTCCATGCACCTTATATGCCCAGGAAATTGGGTGACAGTCGATCATGCGGTCTGGTATTCCGTCCGGGTTGCCCACGTATTTAGTGCAGGAATTAAATGTCCGCACTGTATTTTCCCATTGGTTCAGAATGTCAGTGACCTGTCTTATAAACCAAACAATGTAGATTACTCCGCGAGTGGTTAGGCTGATGATAGGATATGTGTCATTAGGTTCTAGCAAATAGTACGTCATCGCAAAGGATAATTGCGAGTGACCCAGCCCATTCGTCACGCAATGACACGTCACGCCCTTTATGCGGTAATTATACCGTGCAATAAGGAAATTAAGGTAAGTGTGTGATATGGTAGAATTAGGGGACCAATGGGAGCTGGGTATTGCCCGGACACAATATTCACTCATTAACGCACTCCAGCGGGCGTTATAGGTAAATAAGTACCGGTCACAGTGCCATCGCCTGCGCACTTATTTCTGGTATACTACCTCAGTGATGATACTTACTGAGCTTCACCTGCGTATTATAGAGTCTCAGTATTTCATTTGAATTTTGATGAAGGTGTGGGTTACATGTTATCATACAGCACGGCACCTGATAGCTGTTAGGCACGCGAGAAGGCTATGATAGGATCTTTATATCTGGACCATAGAACGAAACAGCGTGCTATTTTTCCCGTCAGTGTCTTTTGATTTATCTCGCCAATTCCATCAACACCTGTGACAAGGTCAAGTTATGATAATACACACGTTATACATATTAAACAAATACGGTCTCTCTACTTTCTGACATTTTCAAAATGTATTAAGTTGCAGTGGCATCATAAGAAAGTCTTTCACAACACCACACGTTTACAAAGCGAACGGGCAATCCGCAAGGGAAATGCAATAGCTGAGACCTCCACCCTGAAAGCCTTTCTTTCGTCAGTCATTCCATTGCTACACTATTTGCAAAATAAAAGAACATCTGGCATGTATGTTTTTCTTTAATTTTCTTTCCACCTTTACTATTAAACCTTTAAAAATTTGCAATCAGCAAATATCACATCCGCGGTTGTATATTATATTTTTGATAAAATAACTCCCCTTAGTTATATGTTTTTGTTATTCCAATACATTCAGAAGTACAAGAAATCAAAGCTACTACATATACAGGTCTAATCAAGACATCAATGAACGTGGGGAACGATATATACAGTGCGGATTTTTAGTTCCTGCACTAAATGCGTGGGCAACCCGGGCAGAATCCACGACCGCACGCCTGATTACCCCCCAATTTCCCTTGGCATGGACGTATATATGACCTCACAACTGATCTTAGCTTTGAGTCGCATGCTACGTGTTTAATCGATGTGTTTAGCCTATTTCTTGAAGTGTTATTCATGGCTGTACAACCAGGCACTGGCAGACGTCCGGTCGACTGGTGCAGGAATTAAATGTCTGTACTGTATAACTATATATTGAAAGTGATCTATTTTTTTTATCCTGATGATGCGTGAAGTGTATTATTTGTATAGTGTATTTTATGTTTATGAGAAAATACTGGATATAAGTACATGTAAAACTATGAACATATGAATATGGAAAATGTATTATCACTGTTTATGAAATGTCGAAAAAAAACAGCAGTTTGCGAAATTTAAAAAAAAGTATATCAATGAACCATTCAGTCTTTGTGAAAAGTCTGGTGGTACTCATTATGAACTTTATGTACTATATTTGTAGCAACACGTACAATCAAATGACCTTCTTTATTTCAGTACATGGTAAACAAATACACTCATGAGTACCACAACGAACCGTAGTCAGTCTTTTCGTATGCCAGTACATTTTATTTTATTTTATTTTATTTTTCATTTCGTATGCCAGTACATTGTAAACGAATATCCTCGTCAAAATCGCTCTAGTACACCTACAGTGGCGACATTTAATTCCTGGACAAAATGCGTGGGCAGTCCGGGCATAATAAACAACCGCCCACCCGATTGCCATCCAGTGTTCTGGGCATGGATGCATGGATGAGCTTACAACAGAACGTACTTTGATTTGCAAGCTACGTGGGTCATTGGTGTGTTTGGCATATTCATTTTTGACAATAGACATGGGTGTTTGTACAACCAGGCACTGCCAGACGTCCGGTCGACTGATGCAGGAATTGAATGTCGTTACTATATATATCTGTACCGAACCAGCATCTTATGACGTCATTAACTGAAACCGCATTACTCGGTAAAAGACTTTCTTCAAATAAGATGTTATCGCTCAATACATACTATGGAAAGTTATTATGCATGTAGGTCTGAGTTTGAATTTCATACTGTCACAATACCAATTCATTTGATGCGGAATACAGCATATTACTCAATACTATGGTCGAATTCGATACAAACACCTTTAAATTGTTCATGTACAGTAATGATTTGGAACACTTAAACTGTAAAAAGTGTGAAAAGTGTGAAAAGTGTGAATTTGTATTGTAATGTATCTCTATTGACTGCACAAGAAAAACGTACAAAATTATACAGATTACAAAACATATTTTTCAAAAAGTGAACTAAGAACATGAAGCGAACAGGAACAAATCAGACACACCAATTAATTATACAACACTTAAACTGTGAAAAAGTGTGAATATGGAGACATGCTGTTTATAAGATGAGATGCATGATAGCGGAATCAGGTTCCTTCAGCTGAGTCAGCCGTGTCATTCCGTGCCCCGCCGGCAGACTCCGTGTTTTAGTGTCAGCCCTAATTAACGAATGGCCTTCTGGGAGTTTTGGGTCACCGCAATGATCATATAACAATGAACTCCTGTGTCCTTTAGAAATTGAATAACGAGAAAGTCTCCTATTGGTTTACTGGTTACACACAGCCTAATGGATGCTGCGCTCTTTAGGAAGAAAATGCCTAACAGGATAAAATGCACTAGATATTCTGTAAGATCGATTAATGTGAACAATTCAATTCGTATCAGTTTCAAACACTCATCCTTTCTCTCATCCGTTTCCACTGGGCAACTTGTAGTGGCTGACTGCTATGCTCGTGAGCGCCTATTTTTGCATGACCTCTCATGCCATTTAAGTGCAGATTATAATCTGTCCCAAAGGCATGACGGGATCCTCTGCATTTACTAACACAACGACAGAATTACAGAGAGTGGTGTTGGGTTTTGTTTGTTATTCGAATAAGCATCGTAAAAAATGTGAACCGCAATGTGAAATCAATAAGGGGAAACTTAGTCACTTATGGATGAGGTTAAATTCATTCACTAATGTCACGAGAGCCGTCAAAACAAGTCCACTATTTTCGCATAACAACCATTCGAATACCGGTTTTATACCATTTGCGAGGGAAAGGCGAATAAAGAACTTCCTCTTACTTCTTACAAATTCGGGAACTCTGGTCGGAATCAAAACATCTATATTGTAACAAACATCCCGATAACATGCCCACCAAGAGAACAAACTGAAAAAAGCACATATTCTTCAAGTTATCTAAGTAATGAATGAATGGATGAACTGTGTTACGACATTAATTGGCAAACATGATAATTTCAAAATTCCTTTTTTAAATCCTACGCTTTTTCGAATCAATATTTTCCACATTATACACGTAACAAATATTCAATAAACCAAACATCATTGAATAGAAATATCATGTCATAAATCCATGAATGGATCGGTGGATTGTCCAATACTTTTAAAGGATCCGCCGAAGCCTGATAGATAGTTTGCTTTCATCACTGGAGGCTATACAAATGTACGATGTTGTGAATAGTTTGATATGGTTCCTTTCCTACTACTCTAATTAAAGGGGGGATACTGTAAATGACTTAAGTATAGCGGTAACAATAATATAGCGATAATAGCGCGCTCTGTCCATATGCGCTATTATAAAATATCCGTCTTTATTAAATTCTTAATTGAACTTGCTGCTGATGTTCCCGTTCATCGCTATACATCTACTTAGATCACGCTATCCAGGGCAGTACCGTTATTGCGCTATATACATGTAATGTTCACGCCATATTTAAGTGATTTACAGTATTGTAATTTCTATGCCTGTTACCGGCCACTATCTCGTTGCCAAATACCCAACGTTGTTGAATCCTAGGGGTAGCAACAAACAAACAAAATAAAAAAGGTTATATAGACGTGTAGCCTGCACGAAATTAGGTGCTAGTTCTGGAATAACCAGGCAATAGTTGTGCATATCACTTACAAGACTAAACTGAGTAGTGTTAATCCACTTTTTCCGGTAACAGAGAATCTGCATGCCACTATTGTTCTACCATCAACAACTAGTATTGTCGATCCCTCCCTATTCCTATAGGATCATTTCATTGTACAATTTAAACATAAAACAATAAGTTAGGAAATAAGTCGAAAATACATGTAACCATGACCCTAATCTTGAGATTAATTCCGTATTCATTATATAATCATCTATAACAAAATCATACCTATAACATAATGCTGCTGGTGGCTAATTTGGCCAATACAGCATGATGCAAATAATATGAAAAAATGACTGAAACCCTGGTATATGGTACTCATCTGAGAGAACTCAGTGAGAGCTATCCAATGAACAGCAACATGGCAGGGTTAAGATGGTTTCCAAAAATATGTGTATTCATGTGCTTTGGACAAAAGTAGCCTCAGCATTGGAAGGGTTAATTTCGAATTCATTATGTACTTATCAATTACACAATCATATCTGTAACTTAATAAGCATGTGAAGTTTTTAGTAGTTGTGTCTGCACTAACACCACTAGGGATACTGCTCTCTGTAGGAGGGGCCGTACAGTGAGTGGAAGCAGCCTGCCTGCCTGTGTGAGTGTGTGTTGTAGAGTGTTGTAGTGTTCTATAGGTAGGCCCACAGCCATCGCTGAGCAATGCGCAGCAGCGAGTGTGAAAGCCGTAGATTATAGGCGGCCTGCTGCAGTCCGTCTTGCTGTCCCACTGTATTGTTTGCTGGGAAAAGGAGTATTAAGTACCCAAGTGCCACGATAGAGCTATAACTACTGAATGGAGAGAAAGTCATCTTCAAGGTGAGTAGAAAAGCATTCCCTAAAAACATGATTTACACTTACATATACATGTAGGCGCAACTTTGCTGGTAAACCATACAGTATATTTGCAAGCAATTTATTATCCGTGCATTCAAAATGAGCAGAGAAGTATGTTAAAATCTGTGCATAGGCAATTGAATTCGCTTCTAAGAACCATTCCTAGTAGTCTTCGCAAGGCGCTGTTATCGCTGAGTTGACCAAGAATCCGTACATTTAACATAACTCATTCCTGCGTGAAAATCTAAATAAAGTTTGTTTTACGAAATAAAAACACGGGTAGTAAACGCTTATTTTGAAATCACCATGATTTTCATGCTATTTGCATATTTCCGAGGCTAGCGGTGCATACATTGCGCTATCGGCCTAGTTGGCTAACAGCGTACCATTTGAAGCATAATATTATTGCTATCAGTTCTGAGGATATCAGAGTTATTGTAAGTTCAGCTCAAGAGGGGCATATGTTCCCAATTATCGCCTTCACTGATTAAGCAAAGGTGAGTGATATTTAGTTTAGTGCCACTTCGACTGTAAACAGAGAAAGTTGTGAAATACGTCACAATCTAGTCAAGAGTTCTGGGACTTTATTTGGGAGTTTATCGTACAGTACCACATGGTATGGTATGGCATTTGTAATTTCGTTTTCATCACATTTTATGACATATTGTGACTAGCCAATCGTGTGAAGTGGAGGAAAAAGGAGTATCCGTCGAAAACCGCTGCCTAACTCCAGGTCACTGGCAAATTTCTCACATGCCTAGGCCGGGATTCGAACCCGGGCAGTAGTGAGAGACAGTGAGCAGTCTGTAGCGGCACCTTAGACCGCTCGGCCATCAGAGCAGGCCCGTATGGTACGATAATGTATCGTATCGTATCAAACGGAATGGATCGTATTGTATCTACTGATATTGCACAGTATCGTATGATATCGTATTGATTATCGTCATGAGTTCACGAAACATAGCCATAAGATACTCAACAAGGCACACTCAAGGCACATACCGTATTTCTATCATACGAGGAACGATTTCATGAGATACATCGTGTTAAAATAGATCTAGGTACAATTTTAACAAAGCTGATATGTGTAGGATGTTCCATTTTAAATTAAGTTTGATCAATTAATGAAGGAGCACCTCTTTACATACCAGTTTTTAGAAGTGTTGGCCTTGTATAAATGATAAGTGTTTTCTTATTTGTTTCCTGTTTTCATCTACAATTGTTAGTGACATAGATGTCATGTTTATTGAGGTTTCTGCGCGAGTTGTATTTAATAGAAATACCGGCACACACGCGAGTTTCAAGTACCTTTGATACCTTAAGTTGCTTGATACCACAGAGTTTTGCCATGGCGACGTCGACAGGTCCTACTTCATAAGATTATGCACATGTAGCATGGAAGCCATTGCTGTTGATATGGTTTCGTAGTACGTAATAGGGTCATGCCAAGTTCATTGAAATGAGCACTTTACAATATAAATGTAGATAAAATGTCTAAGTCTTCCGATTTAAAGTTTTTTTTTAATTTTTTGAACTATTCTTGTCTTTATTCCAAATTGCATATAAAGTTGTTATGATACGTTTTAAAGTTAGCATCAAAAAGGCGTTAATATATATATTAATAGAAGACAGGCACTCAGCAAATTGCAGCTGCTTTAAGACGGATCCTTTATATGCATGGGCCCTTGACGGGGAGTAGCACTAATATTCCAAGGCACTTTTGCCTAGACGTAACTACGCATTTGTATTTTGGGTCAGCAATATGATAGTTTAACTATATTATCATGCCATTTCCACGTGACTGGAATCAAAGCCTCTGTGTGATCATGAAACCTGATCGCCACTCCAGTGCGTCTGGCTGGGAATAATCTATCAATGCGAGGAAAGATGCGCTCCCAGAGCATCTTTCACAACATCTCAGCTGGGGTGCAACTAGATGCTGTTACAGCATCCCAGGTTACGTCAAGATCTACTTAATATATATTTACATATTCTTTATTGACTGTAGGTAGTTCTACAAAATCATGAGACAAAAATAAATACAAATAAGAAAATTTTGGTGTATATAAACAGAGACACCTGGCGAACGTCAATAGGCCCAAAATAAACAAATGATAAAAGTATAACTATTTACACATAGGCTTATGTGTTTTTTCGATTGATCATAGTCCTTATGTGGAGACAGGGATCATAGAACCTGTATAAAGCAGTAGATTAGGTGTGTGCTACCTATCCAACTCCTTTCCTTCTCCTAAGGTTCATGCCATACATTACATTTATATATTTACCCAATATTTTCCATATATTCATCATCTGTTCTATAGAGAAAACTTCCCTCTGTCTCCCTATAAGGTAACTTAACACGTCAATACAATGATCTAGCATAAGAGCGCCAGTCCCGTCAGGGATTCCACGGATCTCGTCGAACATCTGATTTCTCACTACCTGAACGGCAGGACACTGCATCACTACATGGTTAGCATCATCAGTGGCTGAGATCTCAAAATGTTTGCAGAACTTCGCGGCTAAAGTTTGTCTTTTTAGCCGGATATCATCAGTCTTTAATAAGCTAGCATGACACACAACCTTTGCTAAATTTTCACACATGTACATCATTGTAGGATGAATATCCGAGAGATACCACCAGCTGAGATACCTACACCCACTATCTATACGTTTAAGTAGGTCTAGACTTCTGTGGGACTGCATCTCAATTCTCCAATAAACATCCTCCAGCGCCCAGGCACGGTTCTAGACCTTAGTTTTCCAAACTAGTTTTGGATAGAAGTGGTCTTCATTGACCATGTTTATTTCATAGTTAAGAAGATCAAATAAACTGGCCACCTTAAGGAGATCACGCACGATACTAGGGCTTGTAACTTGGGCGTCATTATGCAGATTATTAAAGCGCTTCTCGCAAAAACACAGAATACTCTCTTAGAGATTGCTTCATCATCAAGTATCATGATGGATCTAATGAAAAGAAGTTTCCTAACTTGGACATAACGCTCCAAACGCATCCAGCCCATAGAGTACAGGCTGCTGGTATTAGGTACTTTAGCGTAGAACCTTTGTATTCTCTTGCATACATATAATTGAAATGACTCCAGGAGGTTTATACATTTGTCAGAGAGGAACCACAGCTCGCAACCATACATGGCAGATGGAACCACTAAATCCAAAAAATAACGTTACAGGTTGCCATACTTAATCCGCTCTTCCTAATCCCAAGCCCTGTAGCGGCATTGAAAGTGTCACGCCCCTTTGATATTCTTTCTGCAATATCTGATACATCTCTACCTGTGCGGACGCTCGTATACCGACATGGTCATAATTGGTTCTCTCCCCAACTTTTTCCCCTCCCAACCGAAAAGTATATATATATATATATATATATATATATATATATATATATATATATATATATATATATATATATATATATATATATATATATATATATATATATATATATATATATATATATATAGATAGATAGATAGATAGATATAGATAGATAGATATAGATAGATATAGATAGATAGATATTGCGATAATGTATAGTCTATATCTCCTGCAGTTTGGTACTTCGTTAATTGCAGTGTTGTAAAACAATAGCAACTCTGTGCACGGATGGTATCAAACTTTAGCGATCATCGTTCAGGTAAATCCCATGCTATGTACATGTTTATACTGCATTGTAAATACCTGGAGGTAGCAGTTGGCAATGATAAACCTGGTATCTTTCTCGGCCATCATGAGAAGTGCACATAAATTGCAGTGAAATGAACGCATAAAACAGGAAGAGATAAGTGAAAGAGGGGAAGCACATCTCTCCTACCTATGTATTGTACTGCCACGGCCCACTGCGCTCGAATTCACACATACAGCATCTGTGTTCTATCTAGGTAGAAATCAATATAGAGCAATACAAATATGTGTTTTCTACTTTGAGCACCTATAAAACTTAGATAGTAGAGTATCTTCCATACAGTAGAACATCAACATGCTATACCTGTTATTCCCATGTACATGTATAGCTTTGACGACGGTATCCAGATTAATTTCTCTCATAATGTGCAGGCAATCGACCTACAGTTTTGTATTTGAATGCAATATGTACTGAATGCAAATCTAAAGCGGTGTATACCGTTGCAGCAACAAGTCAGTTGTGATTCAATGGTGAATTCGAAGTTTATCTTCACACCCAAAAGGTAGCGCCACCTATCACTAGCGTTATCTCCTTTGAGTCAAAGCGTAGAATCCAGGTAAAAGTACACAAATGTTATGAGAGCGTTTGGTTATGTATGTATGTTTATTGACTACGCCGAGGCGTAAAAATACAGTACAAATATATCAAAATAACACAAATCACAAGAGTAAACACTACATAAGACATGATAGATGATTAGCTTAAGGCACACACTTATACTGTCTGAAGCATACTTAACAGTGCAATAAACCATTATTAACAAACGTGATAACTAGCCAAAGGCTTAAAAGAAAATATTAATGCTTCAGACTTACCCCGTAGTAGATCTATCTGATTATAATCAAATTGACCACTTCTCATAAAATACACCTTCAAAACAACAAGAATGACACGAGAATAATTCCGTTCCTGTGGCGGAGATATTGACACTCTGCTCATTGAGGCTTAATTAGAAAGATTGTTTCAGTGGTCAACGAAACTCAATCACAGTCACATACAGAGATAAAATGCACACTTTCTATTGGATTCCCGAACGCCTAAGAATCCCCCTACACTTATTAATTAACACAAATAAGAGCATGTAGGATATGTATACACATGTTCTCATAGTGTATCTATGTATGTATGTATGTATGTATGTATGTATGTGTGTATATTTATTGACTGTAATTTGCATTACAGTGTACTAAACATCTGAGGTGAAAAGTACCGATAACAACACGTTTTTCCCAACTCAGATGCCTATATTGTGTATTGAGCACATGTGAGGGAACTCTGGTGTTTTTACACTTCGTTCACTGTTCTCAACACAGTGCAAAGGTCAAACTAGCAGAAATTGTCCAATCAGATCCCGTCATTTTGAGAAAAGGGGCGCTAGGCCACAGTGTTCAACCAATCACAATAACGAACCGCCAGCCTTGAACTATGGACTTGATCAGCATCAACTGGAAGTGACTTGAATTTAGTCACTCGTAATAAAATCTATTTAATTTCACAATTAGTTTCTCCTTCTTTTATCATTTCTTTCTGGGAAGATATGTTCCATCACTAGAGCATGGAAGATGATGATCACCTGTGAGTGATTTTATATCTTGGGACGAGGCTGTGCTCAATAGTCTTGGTGTTCCCATCCACTCGTGATAGAACATCTATTTCTCAAAATCCGTTGAGCACACAACTACATAATCACAATGGATATTAAACATCATACTTTTTTTTTAATTTCGCAAATGCTGGTTTTTATTTTCCAGTTTTCACATAAATAAGCAAATATATTCATTCATCATCAAGTATTCATGTTTTCGTTACCACAAGCATATATAAAGTATAAATATTCATCTTGTTTAAATTCTATCTCACAAAATAAACACATCTTTCATCCGTAACCATATTACACACAGTATTACATTTTATCAGGGCAAGTACCAATCAATAAATTATTGCATATATTTTTTCCCATGTCTTCAAGAAGGATGGATATGTACCTTCTATACTAGAATGGTATTCCTCAATTAACATTTGATTTCTCAATATACCTTTTACCTCTCCTAGAGTGAAAAGTTTACCAATTTGTCTGTTTCTATATATAACTCTCTTTGTCGCAATTATAGTTTTATCAATAATGTCCTCCAAACATCCTGTACCCATGATTTTATCTATGTCCGGAATTTTTATTGACCTGTCAATATGTGTTTTTAACCACTTTTCTATTTCATCCCAAAAGGATTTAACCGTTTCACAATATAGAAAGGCATGTTCAATTGATTCTTGTTGTTCTTCACAATATGGACACTTACTTGATTCTGATATACCCATTTCTAATAGTTTCTTGTTTGTAATTACCCGTCTATGTAGCATCTTAAAATGCAAATATTTTGTTTAAAATGCAAATATTTTGTTAAACATCATACTTGCTTTAAGAAATTTGCCAATACGATATTTTACAAAAAAGAGAGACGTAAATTCAATACAGCGCACATTTCTGCTAAAATGCTAAGAAAATAGAAAGTTAAGTACAATTCTTAGTGTAGACGATAACTTTCTAATATTAGTACACGATAAAAACTGGAACCAAGATGCCGGACTAACCGGACTATTATAACAGATTTCTCTCGTAAGCACACTTTCTGCATATCAAGCAACCCCCCTTTCTCTCTCTCTCTCTCTCTCTCTGCCCCATTTCTCTCTGTCCCTCCCCATCTCTCTCTCTCTCTCTCTCTCTCTCTCTCTCTCTCTCTCTCTCTCTCTGCCCCTCCCCATCCTCTCTCTCTCTCTCTCTCTCTCTCTCTCTCTCTCTCTCTCTCTCTCTCTCTCTCTCTCTCTCTCTCTCTCTCTGGGCATGCGTAGATGGGCGCAGTATGGCCGCGGCCGCCGTGCCTAATGATGTGAAACCTTCTAATATGTTATTAAGAGAGCTGCGTCGGAATGAAAGAGTGGGCTTGAGGAGTAGGGTGTAAAAGCTTTGTCGCTCCAGAAAGGAGACCGCGTTCTATTGATTGCAGTAGAGAAGCAGCGAGTGGCGGAATAATATCCCCAACCCTAAACTATTCATCAAATGCCTTTAAACGAGCCATAGTTCCCAGAATATCCTTCTATGAATAAATCATGGACCTGTATCACACGACGATCTTACGACTGGGACAGGTCTTTAAAGAGTTAGTATCCCATAACTAAAGCAAGGGGCAGTTTCGTGTTTACGCACAAAAAATGGGACTAATATAAAGCCTTCTAATGCTGAGGCTACTTTGGTTCAAAGCACAAGATTTTCGAAAACCATCTATATTCTGTCAAGTTGGCTATAATGTAGCTCTTGCCGAGGACTCTCAATGAGTACCCATTTGCTAGGGTTTCAGTCATTTGGTAGGTTATTCGAGTTAAGACCAATACTTCCTTAGAGTAACTATATGTGATTAAACGAGGTACGAGTTCCATATTAAAGTCAGTATGAGAACTGGACTAGGACATGTCTTTAAACCAATCATTGCTCATACCAACATTCTATTACATCAGAAATAAGGTTAACAAGTAAGTCCTAGGACCGAGATTGACCCTTAAACCAAATCCGTGTGCAGACTAGGAAATGTCTTTAAATAAGTTATCAACATTCTATTACATCAAAAATAAGTTTAACAAGTAAGTCCTAGGACCGAAATTGGTCCTTAAACCAATCCGTGTGCAGACTAGGAAATGTCTTTAAATAAGCTATCAACATTCTATTACATCAGAAATAAGTTTAACAAGTAAGTCCTAGGACCGAAATTGGTCCTTAAACCAATCTGTGTGTAGACTAGGAAATGTCTTTAAACGAATAACTAATATTCCATTACACCAGAAACAAGTTTCACAAGTAGGTTCTAGGACCAGAATTGGTCCTTAAACCAGTCATGTAAGTCCTACATTGTAGGGCCAAGGACCAATTGGTGTTTGGTGGAAACAAATCATGGACTAATTTGCAAGCATTTCCACACAAGCCAACATAGGAGTGGGACATGTTATAGGAAACATTGCCTTCCTGAATAACCAGGGATCCGTTCAGGAATATTCTTCTTCTAAATACTTAGACTTTCTCGTCCAAATATTTGTAATTTACGTGTCAACCTGCACATACCTTGTCTTTTCTGTTTAGAACATGAACATCGCAATGAAGTACTTTGGGATATAGTACATGTAGGTCCTAGATTATTACATTGAGTGTTAATATTATGAATAGTCCAATTAAGGTAAGCAGTCCAAGGGAAGGATGTCATGTTTTAAACCATGCAGAGAAAACGCCAGGAAACCTTTAAGTGGTTGTTTTTATTATTGTCCTGTGATATATCTGTGACAAGTTTCACAAGCAGGTGCAAATTTTAATCATGTTCATAGATTTTCTGCAAAATCTGTGCATACCCACTGAAACAACTGCCAGGGCTGTGGGCATGAATGGTTTAACCTATCAATGCTCATAGCGGCCAAAAGCAGTCTGACAACTTTGTCGAACTCTCCCAAGGGAAGCAAAATTGAGAAAATATCTGAGAAAAGAAATGTTAATTAGAACGCCATCAACAACTCTCCTTCAAATAGTTTGTAAAATCATGATCAATTCCAAAGTTATTGTCATAAGTATTTTACACCCAGACGACAATTTCTGGATTACCTCTTAAGCATGGATGGGTTAAATGATGTATGTAGCCCCATTCCCAGAAAATGTCACGAGTCGGATGAGACAAGAATAGAAGTGACGTCACTTGACAGATCATTTGTTCCGCATTGATCTTTTCTGGCGATGCTGGGCAAAACAGACCTAGTTAAATGCGCTTCTGATGGGCTAGACTTATTGGCATGAGATTGCTCAGTCAGGAAGAGTTATCCTGGCAATTGATTGGATCCGTCCATGTACGGATTCTGACAGTCAGATATGTTTTGGAACGGAATACAGCTAACTCGGTTGAAGATAGTTCAATAATACAGAATTTGCATGATAACCATGTAAGCACGTCATTGCCACAGTCAAGTCGTCATTGTGACATGATACTACTATTACTTATGTAATGTCCAAATATAATATTTTTATGACCACAATTAAGTCGTCATCGTGGCATGATACTACTCTTACGTTATATGTAATGTCCAAATATAATAATATTATGACCACAATCAAGTCGTCATCGTGGCATGATACTACTATCACTTATCTAATGTCCAAATATATGATACTATTATATCAAAGCCAGCACCATTGTCTGTAATTTTGCTGTCTCACTTATGATATAAGGAAAATAAAGGAATATAATTCATGCGATTTGTATAAACATATGATATATGATTGTCATATAACTTGCGCCATTTGCTTCTAAAATGATGGGACAGGAGAAGTATATTTATTCCAATACTAGCATACGACGAAGAAAAATTTACTCACTTGATATGTTAGTTAAATATTATTGAAACATGCATGATTAAACCTTCGATTCGAACCAATCTGTGTTTGTAAGTAGTCCAATAAACTGCATTTGAATTTCCACCAAAAGATAGAATGAGCTGCGAGTTTGTCATTTAGAAGTAGCAGAGTTGCAGAAAACTCTTGTAGTCTTGAAACATAGTGGGAAAAAATAAAATCTCCAGATCTTATTAATCTTGATCTTGGTTAAAAATTGCTGGGACGTCCAGATCTGAGATTCGTCATTTTTATGCACTCGATGATTAACGTGTTGATGTAGTCAGATGCCTTGTTAATATGTAAGAAACTTTTGAAGACAAGGGGTGGCATTTAGAAAACCCTACTTCACAAGGAGCCTGTGTTATTCCTAAATTACTGTCCAATGTTATATGCTGATAATTCTTTGATTTGGTGATATCTCTGATGGCACACATCTATAATTAATCCAGTTCATGCGGGACTTCCTGCACATATTAATTCCTTTCTTTTCCATATACAGGGATTGGAAATTTTCTTGCCTTCTTATAAATACGGTTTACGAAAAGTTTCATACATAAAAAAACCGTGGCATGAACATTTCATGCATGAAAACTTTATCTTCATGCATGAAAATATGAACTTTTCATGCATTTCACGCATGAAAATGAAGAGTTCGCCCCTGGCATGATTTTGTCGCCACAGAAATTTCATGGGTCCTTGGGCTGTATACAACTTCATGCAACTTCAACATTTTCACCCATGAAGGTTTGGGGCAAAATCTTCATTTCCATGCATGAATAAATCTTTTTCCTGCATGGAAATTTCATTTTCACCCATGAAAATATCATTTTTATTCATGAAATTTTCATACCTCGATTTTTTCATACATGAATAAAGCCTAAATGACTGTTCACGAGGGCAGTATGTGTATTTAATGTGCGCCTGAAGGCATCCTGGCAAGACCGAAGGCCCGAGGTATGGTCAGGATGCCTGAAGGCGCACATTTAATACACATACTGCCCTCGTGAACAGTTATTAAGGTTTTTATTATTGCTTCCCTGAATTTTGACATTTCTTGTGATATAATTTATAGTATCTTGTGATATATGGTATGCAGACCAGCAATAAGATTAAAAAGGGCAATGTTTTCTTCTATATTCTTCCTTTTAATTTCTGCTATTTTTTTATGAGAACTTGTGTAGATATTGCTAAATGGCATTACCTCATTTATCATTTTTCTTTAATCTGAAATATCCATGAATTCTAATAAGCTTTCTGTCTTCCCCATGATAGACTAGTCCTTTGTTCCATGATTAATATTGGTACTCTGTCTCACACTTACCACACTGCAATATAGACAGTAGGGTGTGGAATGAGAGAAAGAGAACCAGGTGAAAAAGAGCCATCTAGTTGGGCACACGAAGAACTATTTATTGTAAGTTTGATCACAAAAGTTCGCATATTTTTTTATTTCAAAACTTTATTCACTTAAATAAGCCTTTGAACATGTTTAAAAAATGTTTTACACATTTTAGAATCCAACGTTGTGATCATTCCTGGCTTGGACATTAACCAGATGGTAGAAATTTGGCTAACAAGCGCGTTGTACGTTAGCAATATGTACAAACAAAGGGTGAAGTCTAGAAAAGGGGTAGGTTAGTGATTTTTGCCCCTTGTAAGATTGCCCCGGTATCTGACCTATGATCATCCTATTGGACTTTCACATATCACAATGTATAAGTAAGTATACTTGAGGATTTATCTTCATATGTATACTCTGTGTATATATTACACAATATGTTTGCATGTTACTTTATATAATTTCATATTTGTATTTTGATTTATATTTTTGTATTCGTGTATGCATCTTTTATGATGGAAATCGTAGCCAATAAATATACATACATACATTGTAAGCAATTTTGTTTCACATTAATGATACTGATAATGCATGAGAATGAGATGCAAGGAAAACGTACCTATATAACTTGTCCGGTTTCTTTAAACAATAAATGAGCAATGGTTAAATTGTGTCAGTGACTGACCTAGATAGCTTTGGAGGGCATTATGAGGTTGCATTTAATGCCCTGCGGCAGAGGGCATTATGGGGATTCAATGACCGGTTATATGGTATGAATCCTGCTTGCTCATTGGACAATGCAAAGCAAGCAATAATAAACGTTTTTTGTGACTGATAAGAGGCTGCTTTTTGTTTATTAGCTACAGTACGGACATTTGACTTAGGCACAGTTGACCGGTCGTCTGCCAGTGCCTGGTTGTATTAACACCCGTGGATAACATGTCAAAAGAAAATAAGTCAAGGACATCAACGACCCACGTAGTTTGCGAATCAAAGTTACGTTAAGTTGTGAGGTCATCCATGTTTCCATGCCCGGGAAACTGGGTGGCAATCAGGCGTACAAATTAAATGTTGGCACTGTAATTTCTGCCTCAATAGCCAGCTGGGAGTTGAGCATTGCAATGCATTAGTGTATGGATATGGTTAAAACATGGTGGTGACAGGTTGGCACGTATTATGATGATATACTAATAGCGCCATGGAATATGCTATTTCGATTTTCGTCACAGTTTCGGCCGTATTGCAGACTACTAAGCCCATGGCCAGCGCCTTGGTGTTGCCTAGAACAATACATCGCCCGTAGGGAAATTTTCTTGCATGAAAATGCATGAAAATGACATGTTTATACAAGAGAATGGTATTTCCATGTATTGAAATGGATGTTTTGCACCTGGGATGATTTTTCCGCCACAGAAATGTTCATGGGAAATTGGGCTTAACACAATTCCATGCATGGAATTCAAATCCGTGAAAGTTTTTGGCAAAATATTCATTTTCATGCATGAAATTTCCTTTTCGTGTATAAGAATGAAATTTCCATGCATGAAATGTTTTCATGCGTGAAAATTTACGTACGGTTGTTCAACAGATAAAGACCCTTTATTGACCAACTAAGACAGTTGTTATATTTGTGAACAGACTCAATGAACGACCTCTGGGTATAGACTTTATATACTAGGTTCATACTTGTTTGTGGTAAGCGAGCAACCTCCCTGTTAGAGAATGGTTTGGATTTGTAGTTTGGAATTGCATCTGGCGTCATTTTACACTTGAGACAAGTGTGTGGATAGACAGTTAACAATGCTAGAGGAAATTGGAGAGCCGAGTGAAAACAGAAAACAACCTCACATGTACAGAGATGTAGTCAAACATGGATATTGGTGAGCAAGGGTGTAGTGAATTACTTGCAACCGTTAGATGACTCGACTATTGAGGCAGGCCCTGCTAGGGAAAGGCTCCAAGGGGCGAAAGTATTCATGTGCATAATAAGATACGCTAAAAGTATCTCTGAGGCAGTCTTGTTGACCAAAATATTCTAAACGGGGGCTTGCTTAACTGTTTGAATGTTTTTTATTCCTCCCAAAACATTTTCTTAATCAAACTCTATACATGTAGGCGTGTAGGTGGGATATTTATTGGACGTGAGGCTACTGGCTGATATATGAAGGATGGGATTTCAGTGTCAGCTGCCAGACCAGCGGACGGATAAGGAGAAGCACCCCCCCCCCCCCCACACACACACACACACACCTCACATCCCGCGGAGTCTGTGAGTTGTTTGTCTGATCTGTAGTGTACGATTTCTTAAAGAAATCTCTGTGTTTAAGGCTGACCGTTTAAGGCGTTTTTCATGTACTATGCACTCAGGTGCTACATACTAGTTTGGTAGTATCTGTCTAGACAATGGTGCTAGTGAAAGTGTTTCAACAGTAAATGTTATTGATAGTTGTACCACCGAGCCCTGCATAGGTTAAAATCCCGGCCGTCTAATGTGAGAAGGTTCCCAGTGACTTAGGGTCATGGAAGTGATTTTCCTCGGGCAATCATGTTTGTTGTATCACTCACAACTGGTGACCTAGCTTGATATGGCAGAAAAATGACGATAAACGAAATTCAAAAATGATTACTAGTAATACATGAATCCAATAACCAGTTGGCGTTGCATTATAAGCTCCACTAGAGCTTGGGATTTTTAATCATTTATTATTATTATCAATATCATTTAATTTTTTCCTCTGGCTGTGGCAGTAACTAGGTACTAATCGTGGTTTCCATTAGGGGCATACTGTTAGCATAGTGTTTATCTCTCTAACCTACAATCTTTATTCTAAAACATTCACTTCATACATGCACATGTGTGTTTCATTTGATCCATGCTTGTGGACAATTACAGGTCGGCTGCACGTTTTATGGCAATGGACTCTTGACCACATGGACGCACTATGAAATGTACGTAAAGTAGTCTATCCTGACATGTCCAGTTGTGGTCAATTACAGGTTATATCTAAATAAAACTGTTCTTAATCATATGCAGCTGTGCTGGCCCAACTGAAAATACATACTCATCATTCGGAATGATACATTTTAGGAAAATGATGTTTTGAAAACATTTTTGAAAAGGAGTTAAGTAATTCAGTTACTATCAACTAACAGTGAAAATGTGTCCCTGCATTTGTACCTGAGAATGGCAAAATTGCCATGTTTATCCTTTATTGGCATGTGTTACCAATTTATATGTTTCATTAGCATATACATGTATACCCTTTGGATCTGTGGATCCTTGAATTGAGTCTTCAAACATTTACCAGAGTATTGCAAATCTGCACAATCATACAATATACTGTAATATACCTCATGCAAAGCAACTTGAATAACCATATGATCAGTTCGTTAAGTACTCATTTCCCACACAAAAATTGGTGCTATCAGACGGTAGGCTTTATAATTTCATGCAACCTACACATTTAATATCCTGGACATTTCATTATATATGCTGAACGTTTTAGGGAGATGTCTAATTACGAAAACAAAGTCATACAGTTTAGAAATAAGCAGTGACATATATCCACACGGAATGGCGTGTTCTTAGAAACAGATCCTGTAAAAATGTCAATGCATGCCCATAAAAACAGGGGAGTTATGATACGTTAAAAGGTTTGGAAATGATTTCTTCAATTCCTCAACCTCTTTTGCCATAAAATTTGACAACTGTGAGGTAAGATTCGCTAATTTGATATTTCGCAAAAGTTTAATTCTTTTTCGAATAAGCGTGTTCTTAGAAACAGATCCCGTAATAGAGTTAATGTATGCCCATGAAAACAGGGGAATTCTATTACGTTAAAAGCTTTGAAAATGATTTTCCTCAACCTCTTTTGGCATACATTGTGATAACGGCGTGATATGATTTAATTTATTCAAATTTTGCAAAACCTGTATTTCCTTTCAAATTTGGCCTTTTTATCATGAGGTAAAATAAAAACACGCAATAAATGTACAGTATTGACATTTAATTCCTGCACCAACCGACCGGACGTCTGTCGGTGCCTGGTTGTACAAATACCCACGGATAGCTTGCGAATCAAAGCTACTTTCAGTTGTGAGGTCAGTGACATGTGGTTGCATTCATGTCCAATGCACTGGGTGGCAATCGGGCGTGCGGTCGTGTATTTCGCCCGGGCTACCCAATCATTTAGTTCAGGAATTACATATCGGCACTGTACAGTACAGACATTAAATTCGTGCCCCAGTCGACCGGCAGTCTGCCATTGCCTGGTTGTACAAACACCCAAGCCTAACATGTCAAAAGAATAAGCCAAGCACACCAAATTTGACTCGCGTAGCTTGCACATCAAAGCTACGTTCAGTTTTGAGGTCATCCATGCATCCATGCATCCATGCACCGGAAGCTGGGTGGCAATCGGATGTGTAGTCGTGTATTATGCCCGGGCTACCCAATCATTTAGTGCAGGAATTACATATCGGCACTGTATTTCCTTGAAATCTGTGCCAGCAGCAGCAGTCAGCAGCTGAGTCTGAATCTGCTGCATGTGTGTGCTAACTATGGTATCGCCGCACTGTGCTCCACTAGGTGTTAACGTGTGGGGAATTAGGTGGCCTTTCATTACGCTTCTTAGGTCGGCCTAATTGTTTCTAACACGCACTGGGTCTATAAGGACGCGAGGCTAGTTAGGATAAGGGACGGCGAATTGATTTATCGGTGACGTGGCCACAGCCTAGTAATGCTAGATCGCTTCTCGGCCTCACCTCTGCCCGAGACACCTATTAGAAACTTCACTAACGGTGATAAATAATCTCATACTAAAGCAAGCAAATGAAAGATGAATAAAACCGTGGAAAGGTAATCGATACTGAACACAGCTAGGTATTCCGATCATGGTATTACAGGGTATATTGTTAGGAAAGAATCATATAAGGGAATGAATGAATGGATACGGGTTTAAAGGCACATCGGCACACAAAGGCCATTTAGTGCTATACAATATTATCAAAATGTGATACCGTGTCACTGTTTAAGAACAATGACAAAGCATAATTAATCTAGGTGAAAAAAGGAAAAGAGGGAAATTAAGAGGAGAATCTTCAGATCCAAAGAGGACCAAGGGATCTTTTAGATACATGGCATCCATAGACAGATCCATACATCCCCTTTCTTTTAAAAGGCGAGCAGGGTGCCACACCAGCCTATAATTGCACACCATTGAGCAAGCCAATAAAGTGTGCTCCCTGCAGGGTACCGTATATGGGCAGAATGGTTAGATTGCATGCTAAATATCCAGATGCACTAAACTTTCTATTTTTTTTAATCAAAATGCATGTTGAGACACCTACCATTTTCCTGGATCATTGTGCTGTATAAAATTAACATCACACCTACCTGAAAAATACAAGAAGAAAAGAAGGGGTCAGATAGAGGATACCTTGGTAGTACATGCACTATCCCCCTCACCAAATTTGCTATCTACATACATTACACAACTCTATACACAGACACCCACTAACTCC
>OZ012692.1:17975844-18001844 GCA_963942565.1 Maea johnstoni
GCTCTGAATGAAAGTAGCCTTATTATTAGAATAATGACGCCAAGACGACAAGGCAAAGAGCAGACATACAGTACCGGCTTTTAATTCCTGCACTAAGTGCGTGGGTAGCCCGGGAAAATACACGACCGCACGCCCGATTGCCACCCAGTTTATTGGGCATGGTTGCGACCACTGGTCCCTGACCTCACAACTGAAAGTAGCTTTGATTCGCAAGCTACGTGGGTCATTGATGTGCTTGGCTTATCGTTTTGACATATTATCCTTGGGTGTTTGTACAACCAGGCACTGGCAGACGTCCGGTCGACAGGTGCAGGAATTAAATGTCTGTACTGTATCCTAAAGTCGTAGCGGACTATATTGAATATTCTAAGAGAAGTTGTGTTTTCGTTTTGATTAACAAGATTTCTTGAAATAGTTTTGGCCTGTTGCCTGAACGAAAAGCAGAGCAAGTAAATCCAGCTAGCCTATAGAATGTTAATATCCCTGTAGACGACCCAGCGGTATTCACGTCACACTGAGAGAGATTTCCCAGGTACGTTCTTTATTAACCGAATGTATGAAATGAATGCGATATAGCTCGTCGCTGCCCCAGACAGATGTTCTGTTGAAGCACTGTTAATTAATCACGGAAATCCTCCCCGGGAGAGGTACCTGATTCATTTCACTCTATCCACACCGACTCCATTCTAATCTCAAACCAAGAAATGCAACACATTAATAACACGTCCACACCACGATGAACACTCTGCTCAGTTGAACACCTTTTTTTACATATTGCATTGGCAATAAATCCTAAAGTTGGAATACATGTATAAACGCTCAATGTTTGCGCATATACATATATATATATATATATATATATATATATATATATATATATATATATATATATATATATATATATATAATTATATATATATATATATATATATATATATATATATATATATATATATATATATATATATATATATATATATATATATATATTATACCTCTTGTAGAATTCTAGGCCTCTGATTGGTCAGTTACATAGCCCCTATTCTGAATAGTATGCCTGTGTTTGGGAGGAGGGTACTGTTGCCAGGCACTATTCTCCATCAATAGAGCATGGCTTGTGTCCCTGTTCGTCAATAGATGGCGCTTTAGTCCATTAACGAGTTCAAGTGAAATATCTAGGTCAATCTTACTAAATTTGTTTTGTGGGAAATGTGTGTTTTTTAATAGTATGAATTTCTATACTAAGGGGAAGCTAGAAAATTGCAAAAGCATTTCCTTAACTGATTTTCATGCACTTCCCATGATGCTCAACTTCATGAAAGTCATGAGATGAACAGACAACATGTAAACAATATGGCCGCCTCTAGATTCAGCAATGATCTCCACAGTGAATTTATTCAGACAAACTTGCACAACACGAAGACCAACGAGGGGACCAAATATGCCTGCAACATCTTGAAAGACTTCTCTGCAGCTAAAATGGAGTACAGATGGATAGATTTACAAGAAATCAAGCATGCTAGCCATAAGGAGTAGACTCAACAGGCACCTTAAAACTCCCTCACACTCCAAACCATTCAACATTATAACAGATCCTGCATTTGTAAGTGCAAACAATGTCTTCAAAGCAATGCTTAAGAAATACAGTCTGAAGGCAAGGGAAGTATTGTCCACAAAGATCCTATTCCTATTCATTAATAAAATGCATAATAAACCCTCTATGTAATAAAGTTTTCTATCTTTCTTACATAGACAATCGGTATAATAAAACAAAAATAGAGGACTTCGCCTTGGGTCCTATTGCTTCTCACTGGGACCTATTTCTTTGTAGTTCCCTCGGGACTGTGCTCTATTTGTTAAATATATATATATATATATATATATATATATATATATATATATATATATATATACAGTGGAACCTGTTAACATGAACAACTGGATAACCTGAACACCTGCATATCTTGAACACTTTTTCATTCCCCGGCAACTCCCCATTGGAAAACACAAGGATTGAACCTTGATAGCCTGAACACCTGTATGTCTTGAACCTTGAACACCTTTTTCTGCACCAGCACACAATTTAACCTGCACAAGCTGAAAACTCCAAGGCTCAACAGCACCAACATTTTCTGCTAGGCGAAGTAGAGCTAACTGCACTCACCATGGTCAGCCGACATGGTCACCTCTATGGCATGAGCAGATTTACAGACAGATATCAATTGATCAATTCAATCAGAGCTTTTGTTTGATTGGGGGGATTAATTCTAGAATATAACTGCAATTACCAGATGTTAGGAACTGACTGTTCAGTTATTTTGGGTCATTCCATTTCTAGTAGTCAAGCAGAGCACATCATGAGCAAGCCAAAGAAAGTAATGAAACAGCTAACCATTGTGAAGAAGGTTGAGCTTTTCAAGAGTTCAGAAAATAGAAGTGTGAGGCAGTTAGCTAAACAGTTTGGAGTGTCAGTAGGGACAGTTTCAAATGTACTGAATAAAATAAGTTAGATCATATTTAAATCTTTGTGTTTTTGCTCACACCCAATGCTCATCCCACCTTGAGGATGAACCTTGATAACTTGAACACCTGCATAAGTTGAACATTTTAGCATGACCCTCATGTGTTCAACTTATCCAGGTTCCACTGTATATATATATATATATATATATATATATATATATATATATATATATATATATATATATATATATATATATATATATATATATATATTCCTGGGCATGGCGGACAACATGTTATTAAATAAGTGTACAGCAATAACAAAATCAGATATGTTAGTCTGGCCCTTGAGGTTTCCCCGTACATCACACTGACATTTGCACCGTAATATCCGAGAACGCTCTGAGAGAACATTTGTTACACAAGACCCCAAACTCCTCTAACTTCATGCGTATGATCAAAGAGTCAGCAACATAATTCACAAGGCTCTATACCTCCCAAAGGAAGCATATATCCAGGCATCAGTGATGCAAGGTAATAGAGCTGTGATGGTGAGCTGGGCTCGCTGGCCGGGAAGGGGGTACTCCACCACACATGTTTTATATGGAAATGGTGTACCGCAGATGTGTGTTTCTGCAATCGATGAGGCAAATCAACTCCATACGCCCACAATGGTTACAATATATATATATATATATATATATATATATATATATATATATATATATATATATATATATATATATATGTATATGTATGTGTGTGTGTTGAGGGACTTCTTTGTATATATACTAGTATATATATACGAGTATATATTTTATATATATATATATATATATATATATATATATATATATATATATATATATATATATATATATATATATATATATATATTTATCCACACAAAGAAGTCCCTCCATCCCTAACCATGAGAACCCCCCCCCCCCCCCTCTCCCCCCCTCCCTCACCACTGAGAGTCTGGGAGTACACTATGAACTGCTGATGTACTCCGCCCTGAAGATTCGTCACTCTCAGCCTTTATATAGCACATTCTTATACCTTATAACCCGTGTGATAAAATACACAGCAGACACCAAAATAAACTCCGCACTGAATCCTGGATTAAGAGCTGTAATAGAACTCCTCTATACGTTCCTGGTGTAGAAAAACACCAGACTTACTTTGATAGATTAAATGTCTGAGTCGTACTTATCGTATTATCATCATATTATGGCAGAATTCTAGGTTGTTTCTTGGAAACTTTTGATTAGACGAAATAGGTTTTTGGTGGCAGCATATAAATAATGTGAATTCATTTACTTGCATTCGCTTAATATCGGCTATGTACGATACCTAATTATACGCTGAATTTATTTTTATTTTTGAGTACCTCTCTCTGCTGTTGTTTTATGAGTAACCCTTTAATTCATGTTGATAAAGTGCTGTTAATGACTCAGATAATTGTTTTATGAATTAGTGGAATTATAGGTTTAATGTTGAATATTCAAAATAATTCATACTCTATTTTTGTCAGTCAATACATTATCATACAGTTCACAATTAATTTATTCATCTACATGTTACATGTATTAGTCAAACTTCGAAGTCATTTACACCACTTTGGCCTTTAACTTCAAATAGGCTTCATGTCCTTTCGCATTACTATATCTATGTATAATCTGGTATTCTAAATTGAAAGTATGCTGTATTTTGCACTGCATTTCAAATTTGTTTTTCCGTTATTTTTCTATACATGGCATGTTTTATTTCAATTTTTCCTATGGCGTTTCCGATGACATAAAGCTTTTACATCCATTAACGACGAGAAATGTTCGGATTTCCCAGAACTTCTCAATGAGGTCTTCTACCATAAATTAGTACTTTTAGGGGTTAACGTTTTAGATCGTTTAAATTTGAAGTTAAAGGTTGCCAATGTGTGTTTATAAGTACAGGGCTTTACCATTACACATTCACTATCATTCTTCATTTTCCATTAGGGCTTTTCCAGGAAAGTCTGCCAAGGGGGGATGGGGGGGGGACTTTCACATAAAAAGAGATAGTTGTTGAGGGGGGTGTGTTTGTTGGTACTGTAAATTCGAAAACGATTGCGTTAGTTTAATTTTTGCGTTTTTAGCGTTTAGCCCCGGACGCAAAATTAAATTCGCAATGATTAGTGGTGCCACTGTAAGTGTATAGCTGGCACTCCATGTTGCGGCCAATTCGCAAAGTTAAATACCGCAAAAATCGATTTTTCAATCTTTTCCGAATTTACAGTATTATGTTCCCTGTAAAATTCATATATAGTTAAACATATATTAACAACATTAGCAAACAGAGGGGATGATAATATAACATGATGTTTAGAAAACCAAAAAGAAAAATGAATAAAGGAAAAATTAAAACATTTAAATGAAGAAGTTATCTTAACAGTTTTATATTACTAAGAATAACGCAATAGGTTTCGTGTATTCAGCACATATATTCTTTTGCTTTAAATGGATTTATTCAGAATTTGTCTTGTAGTGAACATGATTAAAAATGGCGATCTTGGCGATCCTTCATTCCTACTTCTGAATCTTGGAAATTGCAGGAGAAAAAAATGCTATGAGAGTATTAATATATTCACAGAACCAGAATAGAAATTGAATGTGGATTATCGACTTTTATCTCGGGCATAAAGATTAGACTAACAACAATTGACACCCACATACAATGTAACACACGCTCGAAAATCAATATCCTAAAATAGAAGTTTATCTCACTTTTAATATTGGAATTCATCAGCTAATTTTCGTTGTGAACTACACGAATCTCGATAATGTATGGTTTTATTATTACAGAACCAATAATCTAATATTCAAAGAAATATGACACAGTCTTTAACAGGCATTCATTTTCAAAGTAGGGGAAACTTTGTTTATACTATATACTCCTAAAATAATACCATGGACAGACTACGTTTGTTAAACGTATTTAACCCAAGTGACAATAGTTTCTCTTAATTGTGCATGACCTTGTGTGTACTTTCAAGATTTAAGCAGACAAAGTATAAATCTCAGAAAGATGTATACGTAGAAGTGCTGAATGGCCTTTTCTTAGATAAAGCATTTTAGAGCATCTTTATCATCATTATTAAATGACGGTACTTTCAAGTGTATTGGGTTATCTTACGATTCACTTCATAACAAACGCAATATACGACAAACCGTAACTATAATTTGGTAGCTTTCTGTTTTGTGTGCATATAGTTACAACTTAACCTCAAAACTGCTGAATAGTATCACGATGGACAGCTGATTTAAAACTAGGTTCGCTTGTATGTATATGTATGCTTGTTTATTGACCGTAAAGTAATATTTACAAGAAAGTACTTCTATGTATAGCAATCAGAAATTACAGCCCCCAAAAGGAAATCAGAAAAACCTAACATACATGTACATGTAGATGACATCAGGTGAAAATCTTTTATAGGACACTTAAATACAGTACACAACACATTATATGGAACCAGGAAAAGTGTAAAGAGATATTATTAATTAGTTACCCTCCTTGTAAAATAGGGATACGGCCTGGTATCTGCGAGAAGCCAGCGTTTTTGAAAAGAAAATTATTATTTTTCTTTTTTTAATTAATTAATTTTTTTTTCTTTTTTTTAGTTTTTAATCTTTTTATTCTTCATTTTGTGTTTTTTCTATTTTTTGTGTGTCTTGTGATGTAAATACAACAACGAGGCTGTGACGTGTAAAATTGAGGTCAACCACAGTAACCATGGCGAAGGGGGATAAAACATTGAGACTCACTTTTAGAGTGGGGATAAAACAGTTATCCGCATCCTAATATTGACAACTAATGAAAAGCAATGAAATACAATCCAGTACCCAACAGCAATTGACCAATCAGCTGCTAGTATCAGAGTGGAGCTGATGATAATATTGGTTATCCTTGTTGAGAAAATGGTGTATGACAAGATGTCTGCGAGAAGCCAGCAGGTATCGCACGAGGCCGTCAGGGGAAACACCACGGGAAACATCGGGCTCCTAACAATGAATGTTGTATAAAGCATTGTTAGGTTCCCAATACAGGATTGATATTAGGCTCTTAACAATGACCGTTGTGAAAAGCATTGTTACGATCTCAATACAGTGTAGTACAACAAACAAAATGACCAATCAGCAGCGAGATTCAGAATGGAGGTGATGATAATACGTGATTTTGTTGGAGTGTTGTGGGTCGATGTGACATCAAAAGGAGGTGTATTTTACAATGCATTTCTCGAGCCCCCAGTGTGCTGCATGCCGCGCCACCGGGCCCTCAGCGTCGTGTGCAATCGATCCCTGATTGGTCGGCCAAGGGGGGAGCTAAGGAGACCGCTACCGTGATTGAGCATGATTAGCGGAACATGCGTTTACCTTTGCTGTCGGCAGCCGCGGCGGAAAAAGAACCGCTAGAGACAGCAAAGTTAACCTTGTAGCCACCTGCGCGAAGACCAAATGTTCCCTTATCTCAAATAAGCGGCGCGCAAAATGATGGCACAGCGATATGTTCTGCAATAAGGTTACCTCCAAGCCTCAATTAGGCAATTTATATTCAACGCCTTGATAGCGCCAACGACAGGCAGGCTTAGTCGGGGGCATTAATATTCAGAATAGGGACTTCGGAAGTAGGGCCGGCAGCACGATTGTAATGTTTTAGAGATAATGTGTATAAAGGCCTATTTCATGCTAGATGCGATGCTGTTTAGCCGGATTTCAGAGATTTGTTCGGAGCGTTCAGTGTATTACTGGGGGATTCAGCTTTGATGGGTGGCGACAGTCATATCTGCATCACTCGTGATGAACAACCACCGAAAACGGCCTTTACCACGCAAACATTATTCTCCTCAGAGAAAAAAAATGAAATATTGTTACCCATCATAGATAGAGCGTGAAAACTCTAGCCCTCTTTCTTTGTATAGCCGCCAGAAATGTGGTGTTGACGGCGATGATGATGATGATGATGATGATGATGATCAGATGACGACGACGACGATGATAGTGATGGTAATGATAATGATGTGTATGTGATAATAACGTTCATGACAACAAATGTGATGGACATTTTTATATGGTGGAATGTGATGGTGATCATGATTATGATGATGACAACGAATGTCATGCTGATGGACATTTTTTATACGGTGGAATGTGATGGTGATGATGATTATGATGATGACAACGAATGTGATGGTGATGGATATTTTGATGTTGTGGAACGTGATGGTGATGATGATTATGATGGCGATGATGATGATGATGATGATGATAAGGAGGATGATGATAAAAATGATGGTGATGATCATGAATTAAAACTCATTTTTGTTATTGTTGATAGTAAAATATCTAACAATAGAATTGAACCATTCATATATTCAATTGAAATATGCGTGAAATGTATTTCATAAAAACAGTAGTTTTCTTATTTTACCAATATAATTGTTGCATCATAATATCTTTTCCTTTGTATATTGTGAGGTCTATCAGATTTATAAATATCTCAATTTAGCAGCTTCAAAACAAAAGTTCCATTTTTTGTTTTATAGTTGTAGTTCCAACTGGAAGACACACCAGACCATATGCTGCAGGTACGATCTAGATTAGTTTTCAAACATGAGGCTTGAAACATCATTTTATGATTTGAGTTTAAAACAACAAGCCCACACTTCTAATTCGCTATCCGTCCGCAATGCGGATTGGAGCTCGGCGTTGTTCGTGTGTGTGTGTGTGTGTGTGTGTGTGTGTGTGCGTTCTTTAGTGCCGCATTAATCCCACCCCGGGTGTGAGGCGACAGCAAAAGAGATGTTTTCAGTTGCTCACCTTTATTGACCCTGAGCCACCTTTAAGTCGCTCAATTGAATGTAATAAAGCGATCCTGTCGTCTCTATCCAGTCTGAGATTAGGGGACTCGTTAGCAAATGGTAAAGGTGGACTTGTCTGCGGCAAATGGGCAGGCAGGCCAGTTCCATTGGAGTAGATTATACTGGTGGAGTACTGACTCAATGCAGGGAATATATAATTGCGTGAGTAGTTTTTGCAAAGGCGTAGAAAGGCATTGCAATTTGCCACCGGGGTCGAGCTTGCTTTTTATATATGTTTTTCAGAGCCTAGTGTAATTTATCTGGATATACATCTTAAGCTGTTATGAGAGCAGTTGCTAAAGGTTAATCTATGAGTAATTTATGAAATACTACTCGTTTTTCCATGCTTATTTTTTTCTAGAATAAACGTTAAAATGAGAAATATTATTCGTTATGACATTTGCTAACGGTAAACTTTGAATCCAGAGGTACTTGACGTTTTTCTGTTCGTCAGAGTCAACCCTATGTCGAATTTTGTTTATCATATTACCAAAGTGCGAAACAATAAATGTTTACGTATTATACGTTTGAATCGCAAATGCAATTCCAAAGTAGATGCTCGCGATCACGGTGTGTATCGATCGGACAAAGAAAAACGATTTGCAGTACATGTCATTGATATAATTAGAGTTAAAAGATCAATTCCAGTATTGGATAACATTACTTGTTTTTTGAATGCGATTAATATCTATTAACATCACACATGAAGTCGTTTATTTTATTGTGCGATTGATTTCTATCATTTCTCATAGAATGTGTATTCGTGTAGTATAATTTTGCGTATTTTACAAGGCTTAATGTAGTCCATAAACCGCATATCATTTAACTGAATGCAAAGTGTGCATTTATCCAAACATATTCCAATCAAAAACCTCTTTGTATATATGCGTTAAGATACACGCAAATGACGGTTGTATACTCTACGTTACCTTTCTTCGTACCACATGGTATACAAGTATACTGCACTTTATTTGCTAATGAGTTACATGAAGAGTCATCTATATTCTTTTTGCGTATTTCAATCAAAAGTTGAACATACATGGATATGTATAATACTCTGTGTATAGTGCAATAACTATATCAGTTAAACTTATCACTTTACCGTGTCCTATCCTATAAACGAAAATCAGCATTCCTGTCATAATACTATGTAGTTGATTGAACAAAGAGCAATCAGATAAATATCGGGATTAGACTTAGATTCATGGAACGCAAGGCAAAATTGACAAAACTGGGAGGAAACAAAGTAATTGATAATGATTAAACGTTTATCGTAGAAGAAGAATCTGATTTGCACACCATCGCATTCACTGACATAAATTCAATTTCCTTTGATGAAAACACTGTGTTTGGACTCTCTGTTATTGTCTGTCTTGACAAAAAAAAACAATTTCAAAGATATCTCCTAAAGTATTCGAATTGACAAGAAAGCCGGTTATTCCCCCAAAGCAGAAAAGCAGAGAAGATTGCGAGCTCAACCTTTGTGTCCTTCCTGTCTTTTCCCCCAAATGCCAGGCTGAGCGGACTTAGGAGGCTGAGGCCGTCATATTTCCGCTAATTCCCAAAGAAGGAAATGCTTTTTGATTAGTGTCGGAACCTGTATATGCATGGCTGAATAGCGCCGCCTGACAGTGCGCCTCGCGGCAACGTATCTGTGGTGAAGCCTTTCAATGAGGACAGCGTACTTGACTTCCGTTGTAAACAGCTAACCAAGTATCGCTTGAAGAAAGGGAATCCCTATAACTCGAATATAAGAAGGTGTTCTATTACATATAAGCTAGAGTGATGTGAACTTGATTAAGAGAAATTGACATGGCTGGAATTTATTTATAAATAGATGGACTAAAACGGAACAGCTATATACTAAAACGAATGCGTTACCGTTTCGTCTTCCATTAAAGATAGTGGCATCAACATGATACCAAGATTAAGTCGATAATGTCGTATAGTTAATAGCGAGTAGTGGATGTACTTTATAAACGCTATCTCCTATACACTCGTTCTTTGTCTTTTATTGTTGTCATTTATGTTTTGCGAGATACAATGGTTTCGTTTATATCAACCCTTCTTTGTGCATGTACTTGTACACATAGATATAGAATATCTCATGCTGCTTTACTAACTAGTTGGAAGTATCAATGAAACAAAATTATATGTTGGCAAAATTCAAACAAATTCAAACAAATTATATGGACCTGCGTTTGAAATGGGTGTGAACCTTTCCACTTATAGCATATGCTATACTTCAAAACTATAACAAAGAAAATAAAACATGCAAACCAAGTAATGACCGTCAATATAACAGTATATACAAAAACGAAAATATAAATACAAAGTACCAAATCAAGAAAACCATAAGTTATTTTTTTTTCAATTTCGCAAAACATTCTGCTTTTTTTATTTTCCATAGGCATAAGTCATATATATCCATCAATAATATCAGTATGTACAATAAACAATTTGCCTATCCTAATGATAGAGTCGATTATCTACGTGTAAATTGTCCTTATGTAAGGAGCTCTCTTCCTTTTTAATTTAAAAATATGTTTGTGAGTTCAATGTGATCATCCCCTCATGTTGTCCAGAAAACATTTTCCTTTTGGTTTATTTCAGCTTCATACTCTTCTGTGCATATTTGATATCATGAATATGGTCAATAAAGATAATACATAGTTACATACATTGCTATCAGTATTGTATGTATATTAACTGTACTATGATGTACAAAATCATGTCAAATACAAGAATGTTTACGGGAAAGTAACACAGAAAACAATTAATTATTGATAGAGAGCACACTTGAATAAATCAAAGCGAGTAGTATAACTACCAGTGAATAAGATGTGTACAGTCGTAACCTGCTGTTATATCTACGGCATACCAGTGTTACCAGTTATGTTATCTTGTTGATTTAAATATTGCACTATGTGCAAACGTAATTTTTATTTTTAACATAGACACAAAAGAATACAAAGACACATACATATCAACAACAAACATACAAACATATTACCTGTTATTTATACCAATGCATTATGTGGCATACACATCTAGAGCAAACAGCTACTAACTTTCTATAAGAAAAATTGTTGATACCCTTTTCATTACTAGCCAAAGTTCAATTAGATTCAACCAGATATCTTAAAATCAATATAAATTAATTCTCATTTTGAAAGGTAATTTTCACTCTTTAACCCATTAATGCTTAGGAGCTCCAGCAATTGTCGTCTGGATCTATGATACTTTTTCCAATAATTTCAGAATGGATAATGATTTTACAAAATAATTGAAGGAGAGTTGTTAATAATGTTCTCATGAACATTTTTCCTTCAAATACTTTTCAACGTGTGCATTTGCCTGCAAGAGTTCATCAAAATTGTCAGGCTGCTTTCGGCAGCTGTGAGCATTAACGGGTTAATTTTATTTATGACATACTTCTCTTAATCCTTTGTAGGATAAGCCATTGGCTAACAATAGTGTGCGACCAGGCGACGAGCTAAGTCTCTGTCAACTCCGATCAGCTGTGAGGATTAATTGTCAACGTTATTGTGACGCCCTTTAAACGGTAAGTGAATCTTCTTGTTTCCCACCAAGATATCATCCGAGTTATAGCGATAGAAAATGCATGATGACACCTGCACTCGCTGTACTGCTGTTAAACAGTATCTCGCCCTTCCGTCTTCCGGCAAAACTGTCGGATGAGATATGACATTATCTGGTTTGGTTATTGGCGTATGACTTTACCTGTATTTTGCCTTTGGGTGTTTGGTACGTGATTATCAATCATCATAGGTCCGATCCTCGCCTAACAATGTGTAATTATTGGGTAGTCCTAATGGCGTAAAAATCATTATCGGTAACAATGGTAATGGGTAAGGCCAATTGTCAATAGTGGTTCGATCTTTTCCATATTACCTGAAAATATGATTGGATGCCACGTGGAATGTACATCCATTAATCATAGCTATATATGAATATATATATATATATATATATATATATATATATATATATATATATATATATATATATATATATATATATATATATATATATATATATATATATATATATATATATAAAAATATGAATATATATATATATATATATATATATATATATATATATATATATATATTTATATATATATATATATATATATATATATTTATATGAATATATATGAATATATATATATATATATATATATATATATATATATATATATATATATATATATATATATATATATATATATATATATATATATATATATATATATATATATATATATATATATATATATATATATATATATATATATATATATATATATATATATATATATATATATATATACAATGCGCTTTATCAATTTTGCAATGCATTTAACATTACTAATACTGTTTTTGTGGATGACCAAAATAAACAGTTTATGGCTACAACAAATGGGTTGCTTTAAAAATTCGCAAAACGATACAATAGTGGCTTCGCACCCACTTAGCAAATTTCAATTAATCATTTATTCATGATTGAAATATATGCTCAGGTGATAATCCATATCTTTAATCACAAGAGAGGAACATTACTCGGGTTCATTTTCCTCAATTACTCATAATTACCTTAAAGTAACTGTTCAACAGAAAATAAAATGGATACATCATCCGTCTGATCCTTTTTAAATTCCCCATTTGATTGAAAAATGCATCCATTGAAGTTTTCAGAAGGAGGGTTTGAGAGTTGATTTATAGCACTCGGTGCCTTTCATCACCTTGTCCTTCTAGCATACAGGGCGATCATATCATTTCAAAATGGAGTAAGGTAAAGAATAATGTATAACTGCTTAAATTGGCGTGTTTTTAATTTGGCCTTTTTTGGCGATCAACGCCAAATTAAAGATCACATAAAAATATGTCTACATAAAGATGGCGCTGTTCTGACTGCTCCAGACGCCATAATAAATACAGGGAAAATACTTTTTTGAAAAAAACGACAACTTAAGTACACGCCAAATTAACCAGTTATACAGTAACCAGAAATGGATCAGAATTAGGAATAAGGACGACAATATCATATGGGAATTATCCCAACAAATGTATACGAGGAATATTCCTCTGATATAAACATGAAGTTAACCACTCTTTAATGAAGTATGGAAGATGTACAACGAACGTTAGATATTGCTTCCGAGACCCAGATCATTCTCACTTGCAAGTTCCACCCTGGTTATATGGTTCCATTTCTTTTCAACAGCATCTAGGCTTTTAAAGGCCAAGAACATTATGTACAAAAATCAATAAAACTCGAGACAGGATGTTATTAAAGTTCGCATATCTACTGCAAGCATTTGCATATGAAAATGTTTTATTTTCATCGATGGAATGTGTACATTGATTTAAATCGGCTTCCCTATATTCTAGTACAACATGGATACACAGCATGTAAAGTATAATTTGGCTTTCTCATAGAGATTGTACCCATCAAACACCCACAAAGCTAATTGGTATATCGCTTATATCAAGGGATGGAGCCGTGGTCTTCTATAAATAATGGACACTTCGAGTGGTTCTTTCTGTTCTCGTATAGGCGTAAATGTTATTTTTTGTTACCTTTGTTTCTCCTTATTTATTTCTCCCTTATTTGTTTTTCAGTTTGTACATGTATGATTTTGTAACTACATGTTACAGCAAATAAACATGCAACTACTTTCGTGTAAACATTTTTTTCTCAGAAAAATAAAATCGATACGAGAATCACTGCAATGAATTGCGATGGCGGCGCCTCCTAAACCCATGTCCTACTGTCACAATCATGTTTATCAATAGGCCAGATTTAACAGAAACGCGTTGTATTCCCTAAATGAATAGATGGCCTAACGTGTTATAAATAGCTTCGTACTTTTGAAACAGAGCATGGTCAAGATATACATCTTTCGCAAATCTTCAGGGAGTGCTTGCGTATCTAACTGATTGTTTGAATCGACCAGTGTGAGGCTGTGATATTTCAGATGCTGCCCTCACATAAATAAAATTGAATGTATGAGCGTACATGTAGGCAGGCTTAAGAATTGCAACGTGGCCTGCAATGGATGAACTCTATGGATGAAATGGATGGATGAAATTATATACACTCTACGTGGTGAATCTTTTCAATGTTTAAAGGAGGGTTATTAATGTTCACTTGTTTATAGTTAAAGTTCTTAGTATATATATATATATATATATATATATATATATATATATATATATATATATATATATATATATATATATATATATGCATACATGCATATATCGTATATATACACCCACACACACATATATATATATATATATATATATATATATATATATATATATATATATATATATATATATATATATATATATATATATATATATATATATATATATATATGTGTGTGTATATGATATGTGTTTGTGTATGTGTTTGTGTATGTGTTTACGTCTCTTTCCTTCTTATTGTTACCAAACAAAAACCTACCTACATTCTACCATTAGCAGTCCAAGATAAAATCGTTCATCACTTTTAATATTTCAAGGCATAACATGGCTTATCTTAAACTCAACACCACTACAGCACACCAGTTACATGATAACATTAACTTGGTCCGGCACAAAAATGTGTTTTGTTTTTGTTCTGTGTAAAAACAGTAGGGCATTCCAAAACTAAACGAAACAAAAAAAGCCAAACATAATGTATTCCAGTTATGTAAAGAATGTCAAAAACATATGTGTAGGTTACTTAAACTTTACAGTTGAACACCTTTCCTAAATAACCGTACTGACTCGGGAAAAGCGTCTGACAACCCAGACTGTCACGTTTGATCGAGTTGATCACTCTTTGACCTTTTTGCACTGGTGAGCATGTGGAGTGAGAGAGATACTGTTAGTGTTTGCTTGTATATGTCACTCCGCCACTTGTTCCTCCTCTCGTGATAATATAGGAGGGTGCTGCCAGACACTAGGAGATAGATACCACAGAGAGGGACAGGTTCATCCGCATGTACTTTTCTACGTACATGACACCCAGCCGCCTTCCTTGCAGCTGCATACATCCTACTTATACCTTAGAGTGTGTGTTTTCTTGTGTTTTTTTCGTTTCGTTCTTTTTGGGATGTTGTCTTCATGTATAATGAAAGTAATGCAATATAGAGTATTCAACCAGAAGAAGATATGTTTGAATATATACATCAATCAAAGTTTTACAACTTTAACAAAATGAAAGACGTTTTTGTTTGTGTGTTCTAAAAGCTGCGAAGCATTTTTTTCCAAAGATGGACTTTCATACATAGAGATACTGTAAATCACTTAAGTATAGCGGGAACAATAAGATAGCGATAATAGCGCTCTGCCCATATGCGCTATTGTAAAATCCCCGTCTTTCTTAAATTATTTATTGAACTTGCTGCTGCTGTTCCCGTTCACCGCTATACTTAGATCACGCTATCCAGGGCAGTACCGTAATTTAATGTTCACGCCATATTTAAGTGACTTAAAGTATGCGTTATTGATACAAAAATCAATGACTTTTGCCAAGGATTTAAGAGATATTATTTGTCAAATTTGCCAAACTAATTTCATTCGTAAAGCATATCTTTGCACGATACGTTCTTGCAGTAAGTGATTCAATTTGAAAGTTTACGAATTGACCAATGAGGTAAAACGCACCGAGTGAATGCATTTCAAATTGTCAAGCATGTGTAATGTTTATGCCTTCCGTTTTTTCCAAATATCTTTTTAAAAGAAGTATGATACGGTGTAATTGGTTGTACGTTGATAAAAGTAAATAGGCTGCAAGGCTGCACGTGACTTGAGGTTAGACAATGGTTTTCACTTGGCACTGTGGTTTCCCCCAGCAGTTATAACTGGATAGTCAAGATTTATCAATAATGTCCGAAATAGTGACGGCAACTAGAATTCCAAATTGCACAATGTACTGCTCGACCATTGAGGCAGTCCCTGATGCAGTGGCTGTATCGTACACCGCCATTACGTGATTTGGGCTGATCTGATAGGGCACCAAGATAATCCACTGGGCCACATTTACCCAGACTTCCTTAGTTAGTGTTTCCTATCGTTTTTATCAGCGTGATTAGGGATTTCCTTTCTCCTACAAATCTCTTATTCTGCTTTTCCAGTCCCATCCCGCTTCGCATAATACAGCAAATTGCCTCCGTGCGGGCCGCATACGGAGAAAGCGAATGACGGGGGATTGAATCTCTTAGCTAGGAATATATCGCATCATTAATAAAGAGATTTAAGAGGCATTTCTCTTGCTGCGAGCACTATTTATTGTCTACAGGCGTATGCTAATAACATTCCTTCTGCTGGATGGCTGAAATAAGCATCTCGTCACTTCCCCTGGTGGATATATTGTATCAAATGTGAAGCCCTGGTTTGATTTCGGACGTACGATAAGAATTGGTGGTTGCTGTAGCGTGGCGTCACGAGGATTGGAAATATCTTGCACGTAATCTTCATAGCGGCTATCTTGCGAAAATCATAGTCTGTAACTTCACTGGGAATAAGTCAAAAGGTTGATTTGGGGGCTTTCGGTCAAAGCTCGATTTATATTATACATGAAAAACGACAAGGGGGACTACCCTTACAGTCTAGTGGTCTAGTATAATAAACCGCAATGCCCTAAAGCGTCAAATGGCCCGGGATTCGTGTCGCAATAACGTCATGAAAGATTTCCAGTGATTTTGAGTTAGTAGTGGATATACACAAGGTACCGTTACCTACTAGCCACTCATGAGTTAGTCTAAAGATAATGCAAAAATGTGTCGATACATGTAGCTTAACTTCTCTCTTTTGTAACATCCAATGTGCAATAAGGTACAGAATAAGTACTTATATTTGCAAATGTAAAGTTATTCTATTAGAGAAAGTAATGAACTTCCAAAATGGTAATAGAGTATTCCTTATAGTTGACATTGTAGTTTTATTTCAGAAAAGATACTACTCGACACTCAATATAATGTAATAATGTGATGTTGCAGTATCTAAGTTCGTTTATTCGATCATCCTCCTGAATCATATGTTTCAATCCCTAGCAAGCATGTATGCAAAGTTTCGCAAGAGTGTACAGTACCGGCATTTAATTCCTGCACTAAATGCATGGGCAGCCCGGAAATAATACACGATTGCACGCCCGATTGCCACCCGGTTTCCTGGGCATGAATGCATGAATGACCTCACAACCAACTGAAAGTAGCTTTCATTTGCAAGCTACTTTGGTCGTTGACGTGCTTAGCTTATTTTTTGACATGTAATTCATGGTTTCTTTTTATGACCAGTCACCGGCAGACGTCCGGTCGACTAGTGCAGGAATTAAATGTCTGTACTGTAAGCATTATCTGCCATGTACTTTTAGATTAGGCGACTTGTTGAATGAGATTAACTACATAAAGGTAGGCTTAGAATCACTTATAACAGACCTCGACAGACAACAGCAACGTTAATTAACATTTTCAGTCCAAGAAGCCAAAGCAGTGTCGTCTGTGTGTGAGTGTGCTCACATTACTGCTTTAATCAGCAAGCATGTCACGCCTTCATTTCAAACTATTCCTTCTTGATTGCTGACAATCGCGTGCCGAAAGCGTCCTGCTGGAAAATTGCTCCGATCACTCGCAGCGGGAAAATGAGGCTCCTACTAAACAAAGCTTGTAATTACAATCAAATACGGAAACAATTGTTGCATTTCGCCGAGGGAAAATGACCAATTAGCATATATTGACAGCATGAATCAATACCGGTGATAGGACGTCCTCCAGACTTCACCGCGGTGCATCCTGGGAGATTTGTATTACTTTCGCTTGTAAGGACTGACTATCACGAAGTGTTCTCGCTAGGGGTATGATTAATTCGCAGTACCTCTCAGCGACATCTGGTTCAAACTCCTCCTCATCAATGCAATTTAGCTTCAGCACCAGATGATGCCGCCCGATGTGTAATTTGTGGTAGACATGACTAAGAGCCTCTCAGAATTGACAGCAGAGCTCACTTTACATATCATGCTAACAGCTATATGGGATGTGCCGATATAACACTACTCAAGGCCACTGGCACTGAACTACCAGTTGGAGAAATGTATTGCATAATGGGAAAGGATCATTTTTACTGTAAGGATATAATTTAACTTTTAGAAACAACGTATGCTTAAAAACAGAAGGATCATTGGGGTATTTGTTAGCATATGAAAGACGTCATGTTACTTTTCCTCCTTTTCTGTACAGTTTAATGTTCTATATGTGGTTTCATATTCATTCGCAACCAATATATATATATATATATATATATATATATATATATATATATATATATATATATATATATATATATATATATATATATATATATATATATATATATATATATATAAGGGGGTAGTAGAATGGTGAGTGAGTCATCATGTTGGCAATCATGTCAGAAGCCGGGCATAGTTCATGTCAGGTCAGGGTATTATAGATTGCCATCGATGATACACCCTAAAAGATTAGCTCATTTATGGTAATGGTGTCACTCCCTGGGGGGTCAATATTGCCTAAGACGGAGTGGCCTCCATTCAGTTTGCATCCAAGATGGTCCCATTACCTCTCACCATGCAGAAACTTTGATATATGATGTAGCACTGAGGGGAGATGGGGACGAGTATGTTCACTGTATCATCATATCACTGGTAATGTATCTCTGCCTCGTGTGTGAACGTGGTGTATGTCATCGTTCCGCATTTTCGGTTATTTCATTTTCCTTTGATATGGATGATGCTTATAACATTCAGGTCGATACGTAAATGACTAGAAACGACATTATTTCAACAATTTTAACTGTTTTTTTTGTTTGTTGGTTTGTTGTTCTTTTGAACATCTAAATAATTGAAATTACCACTCAACTGAGTAGCAACTGTATAACATTGCTTTTTTTATATTTGCATTATTTAGCGTTCTTTGTTACAAAATATTTCAAAATGGTAATATTTTCTTAGTTTTATAGATTTGCGTTTAAATATGTACGTCCGTAAAGAATGACGTTTCTTTCACATTATTGAATCCTCCAACAGAAAGGAGGACCGCATAACCTCGGATGAAATTCGTAGTTCATCAAAAATATTCCAAAATGGGTGTTTAAGCACTTTATGTAAGTAAAAAAATATTTGTGGAGAACAACCTTTTAGGTAACAAATAAATTATCTAGTTAGTTGAGTGTCATCATTTTGACTCAGGTAATAGGACCTTACAACACATTATCATGACGTAAGAAACCTTACAACACCTATTATCATGACGTAATACCTAATCTCGCCTCACAGTGGGAATAAAAACGTGACGACTCGCAGAGACATCACGGGGGAACGTTTCTGCCTAGACAGCGAGAGATGCTTATTATCATAAAACATGATTCATTTCACACACTGTGGAGAACTCCTTCAGAAATAAAGGAAATTAGAACAGACAATTGCATTATACAATCAAAATTTATTTATTTATACAGCTTGAATTTCCGTTGGAAATTTCAGATTCTAACAATGAAGGCATAATTGAGACTTGCATATGAAGCATGTTTCTTGAGTATCTAAAAGCCAGCGTGTTCACCTACCGTACCTTGTTATATTTGGTATTCAAAATTATGAATTCATTGTGACAAATTCTCTTTTATACTAATTCGCTGTAAACAGCTGCGTACATTCATTCAGGTCAATCCGTTGTGATATTGAGAGTTATCACATTGATAGTGCATTACATAAACAACAAAGATAATTTGTTAGATTACAATGTATGACTTTGTATGTATATTTATTGACTGTAAATTTCATATTTACAAAATCATACATAAATAATAAATATAATAAATGAACAGAATACAGAGCCATAAATTTTAGGTATAAATACAAAAGAGGAACAGAAGGATTTTTTTTATAATATCTAAAAATGTATCATTAGCTTTTTTCTGACTAATTAATTTATTCCAGGAGATCACAGGTTAGTGAACTTACAAGGTTTTGTTACCCAATCCCTTGACGGTCTCTGACGACCTTTCTGTACATTTTACTTATATAGGTAGAAGCTATAACGTTGAATTCTCTAAACAATGAAATATCAACATAGACGATATCAAATTGAACATCAATAGTCCATAATTACAGCATAAACAGTCATGCAGTCACACTTTAATCAGTTGGCAATCCAATAGTAATTGCAAAAGTCATCTACAATGGAGTCCCACTTTTTATGGAAGCTTTGTTTGTCTAACTAAAGTCTGGCTAGTAAATTTTCTTTGATAAACTTGTAATATATGGTATTCATAAGTATAAACTTTGTTGTGAGCCTGCTCTGATGGCCGTGTGGTCTTAGGCGCCGCCGCTCGCTGTACGCTGTCTCTCACCACTACCTGGGTTAGAATCCCGGCCTGGGCATGTGAGAAAGTTGCCAGTGACTTGGGGTTAGGCGTTGGTTTTCGCCGGATTCTCCGGTTTCATCCACTACTTACAACTGGCTAGTCTCTAATTAGTCAGAATTAACATAAATGTGACGGAAAACGAAATTCCATTTTCCCGATTTCGCTGTGGCTACATGTAATTCTCTGTTATGGTCGGTAGTTTAGTAGAAACCTGTTTTAGTGGACAACGAGTGTCTCAGATAGCTACATGTGCTCATGCAAAAAATGCTATGCCTCAAGAAGATTAAAGTGCGGATATATACGGGATGGCGGGCAGGTGCTTCTCAGAGTGAAGAAACAAAAATAAATTGATTAAAGCAAAGAAAACAAAAATAAATTTGATAGGATATTCTGGCAATTGAGTTAGGAATACAACCAGGGGCAGATATATTATAGACGATTTCTTTCAGGAGACTGCAATCTGGAAAGGTCGAACAAGTAAAGCGAAAGTTATAACAACAGAACAAACACCTGTTGGAAAAGAACAGTGTTGTGAACGAAATCAAAATGGTTCAATTTTCTATGACAAGATTTTTCAAACTTTAGTGAGAGAATTGATATGTCTTAGTCAAACAGACCCTTTTAATTTTACCATGAGGAGGTTTTATAGGCGATGGACTTTCTATATACAGGTTATAGCAGCAGGTTACAATATACTGAATAAGTTACCTATGCAATTGAGAGATAGGGATGGGACCATGTATTGCCCTTTGAGGTTATAGAAATGAGGTCATAGAACTGGAGGAGGTTCCCGGCAATACACATTCTACTCTTGATACTTCAACTATTGCTTTTTAAATCACAGTTTACCTGCTTTGTTCTATTGACAAACTCCTTATACGGTTATCTATTTGGAACACACTGTGTATTGTGTGTGGAGGGGGGGGGGGGGCTCCCCCGATGAATGTATGGTCCAAGGCGTTGCCACTAACTGCTAGCTGTCTCTCACCACTGTATGGGATCGAATCCCGGCTGGGGCAAGTGAGAAAGTTGCCAGTGACTTGGGGTTGTGACTTGGTTTTCGCAGGGTACTCAGGTTTTCTCCACCAATTAAAACTGGCTAGTCACGGCTTAGCCGCAATATGGCAGAAAAAGTGACGAAAATTAAAATTCCAAATTCCATACAGGGTGTCCCAAAAAAATGCAACGAGCTACATTTCCCTAGATTTCTGGGAAAATAGGAAGCCAGTATTTATCATTTATACACTGTTGGAAAGCTACATATCTCAGCTAAGCACCATGAAAAAATCACAATGAAATGTTATTCTTGTGGGGAGGTATCTCCCCAAACATGACACCCCCTCTGATGTGCAATCGCGTGCGACCGGTACTGGCCTGTTAATACACAAGCTAGCACTGATTTACCTGCTTTCACCTGTTTAACCTGCTTCAGCCACGTGTGAAACAAAGCCCTGGCTTACCTGTCAAAATGCAGTCAATCATGAGCAAAATTACTTGGTCCGAATTCCCATTTTGAATAATTTGAGTGGAGCAATTGCCTGATCACTGATCAGACCCTTCCTAAGCTTCCTCTTTATAACTGTTATGAGTACATGGTGGGCCAGCAAGTTACACCTCAGGAAGACTTTTTTTTAATTTAATTGAGCCCAGAAAGATGTTTTTTATATAAATTGCCCTCAACTTATGGCAATATGCCTCAAGATTCATTGTTTTAGGGGTGTTCAAGCCATCTGTATAGGAATGTTACATGCAAACACACAAGAACCTCTCGTGTGCAATTTCACTTTGGAGGGGGTGTGACCTTTTGGGGAATATCTTCCCTCAGGAGTATTGTTTGATTTTGATTTTTCTATGTTAGTTAGCTGACATATGTAGCTTTTCAAGGATGTAAGAACAATACATACCAGTCTAATAGTTTACCAGCAATTAGGGAAAATGTACCTCGTTGCTAGCTTGTGTATTAACAGGCCAGTACCGGTCGCGCGCGATTGCACTTCAGAGGGGTTGTCATGTTTGGGGGGATATCTACCCACAGAAATATCATTTCATTGTGATTTTTTCATGGTGCTTAGCCGAGATATGTAGCTTTCCAACAGTGTATAAATAATAAATACCGGCTTCCTATTTTCCCTGTAATCTAGGAAAATGTAGCTCGTTGCATTTTTTTGGGGACACCCTGTACAACATGCTGTTCGGTGAACAGGTTACCTTTGCAGTTGAGAGATAAATATCGGACCATGTATAATCCTTTGAAAAAATGTGGTTATAGAACTAGAGAATGTTCCCGGAAATTCAAAGTCTGTCCTAACTACCACCATTGCTTTTCATCTAAATCACTTCTTACCTGCTTTGTTTTGACAAAATCCTTATACGGTCATGTATTTGGAACACAATGTGTACTGTATAACTGGTTAATTTGGCGTGTACTTAAGTTGGCGTGTTTTTTTCAAAAAAGTATTTTCCCTGTATTTATTTTGGCGTCTGGAGCAGTCAGAACAACGCCATCTTTATGTAGACATATTTTTATGTGATCTTTAATTTGGCGTTGATGGGCATTTGCCAAAAAACGCCAAATTAAAAACCACGCCAAATTAACCAATTATACAGTATTGGGAGGGAGGCTGCCCTGATGGCCGTGTGATGTAAGGCGTTGCCACTGACTACTAGCTCTTCTTCACCACTGTATGGTTTTGAATCCCGTCCGGGGCAAGTGAGAAAGTTGCCAGTGACTTGGAGTTGGGTGGTGGTTTTCGCCGGGTAATCCAGTTTCCTCCACCACTCACAACTCGCCAATCACAACTTAGCCGCAATATGACAGAAGAGGTGACGAAAATCAAAAGTCTTGTAGTGTGTGGATGGGAAGGGGGCTATTCACATTACTGATATTAAGAGGATCTATATGTAGCTGAACCACAATTCCTCTTTTTGAGGTCAGCAGTTCAGCGACCCTCTTACCCTTAAGTGCATATAGATAAAAGGAAAGTAGGTGTATCTAGGAAGTGCTCTGACAGGTTGCCACGCCCCCTCTTCCTCTGTGTGACAGCTGACTCCTCCCACTCTCTTAGAAGTGTCCCGCTGAAGGTGAGTGTGGGAGCGTGATTTACTGCCACGCCCCCTCTTCCTCTGTGTGACAGCTGACTCCTCCCACTCTCTTAGAAGTGCCCCACTGCGGATGAGTGTGGGCGCGTGATTTACTGGGATGTAATTGACTAGATACCTGATCACCTCTAATTCAATGGACGACACAGGCCTCGGTTGCTTGACCACTGCACGCGAATCCCTGTCCCTAACAGGCGCAGAGTCTTCTTTAGGCTCTGCCGTACGTCGGTAAGTTGATATATCTACAACAAGCACGCACGTGCAATATTGGCCATAAGTAAAACGAGGACACCTAAGAGGCTTACTGGACCTTTTATGAGACCGTCCATTTTGTAGACAATTTCATCTTGATCACAATAGGAGATGTGTTCTTTGTTTTGTGGAGTGAAAGTTGTTTCGTAACAGGTAAGAAATCCTGAACATGGCACCAGTTAACAACACTCTTTTATTTACCCAAGTAAATTTACTTTCAGTGTACTATAATTGCAATTATACCATTGTAAGCTGCCTTAATTTTATCACTGGCCGCAAAAATGTGGGGCATCTGACATACCACACACTTTTTGAGCTTTTTTTCTTTAAGTTGCCACAACCAGAAAGTGTTACTCATGGTATTATGCAAGGATTCTCAGCCAAGCTTTCTTGGGCTCTGGTGATTGGTGAAAGACAGATAATTAACATGTACAAGGTACACAGACCCCTCATAAGCTATGGTGAATGTGTCGTCCCTCGGGGTTACTCGGCTTCGCCACGTAACACCTCGGGTATACCACGTACACCAGCGCGTCCTTGCTGGCCATCTACCACAGATACGGTTAAATCGTAGTATACTACAAGTACGGTTGTAGATGCAAAGCATCAATAGTCAAAAGGCGGGGGCAAGTTATTTATGAACTTGTGAGGGAACCGGATGTATAAAGAACATTAACATTATAGAGGAAAATAATTTCTAATGACTAGATTTGTATAATTTTTGTAGAAATGAAACAAATATCGGAATTCTAGGCGCAAGCTGGAGACTTCGAAATCTCTTGGGTGCGAAGCTACTTGGGTTAACGCATCAGTTTGGTTACGAACCAGTTTGGTTACGAAGTCTCCTGATGATATTCTATACACATAATAATTTTTTTCTTTAGTACTTTTCCCTCCTATACTGAAAAATATACTTTATGTCCGCTTAAAATATTCTATATATTTGAAAACTTCATGCTAAATTAAAATAAGGAAGGCACGATTTTCCGCGGCAAAGGCAACATTTATATTATAACCAATCAGAATAGAGAATTATATTCAGTCCGGCTTCAGGATTTCGAACATGGCCGTCCGGACTATGAACATCTCAAAACAGCTTCCCAGATAGGCGCGGCCTGAGGGCCCCGCCAATAAGGGTAAATATATTTGAAATTAAGATCTGCTTACTGTGATTGATATCCACAAAAGTCTTGGAAAGAGTGTATATCCGTTCCTCTTAAGTACTCATCTGATATTCAGCAGGCATGGTTTTGTTCAGGTCATTAGTGGTAAAGGAAATGTTAACCATCCTGAAGTACTGTTCAGCCAGCGAGTTCCTCGCAGTACGTGACATCGCTAGGCGCCATTATTGAGCCTCCTTACGTCATTCGTTATCTGGCTAGCATATGGACACAATCTCACCTGCCCAGTGCCCATCGAAATGTAATCTACACAATACTGTATAACTGGTTAATTTGGCGTGGTTTTTAATTTGGCGTTTTTTGGCGAATGCCCGCCAACGCCAAATTAAAGATCACATAAAAAATATGTCTACACAAAGATGGCGTTGTTCTGACTGCTCCAGACGCCAAAATAAATACAGGGAAAATACTTTTTTGAAAAAAACGCCAACTTAAGTACACGCCAAATTACCAGTTATACAGTGGACCATTTGGATAGCCGTTGAATAGACACCTATGTCGAAGTTTCCAATGTTTTAATCTATCAATATGAATGACCTTTACCATGAAGCCGTCCTTTTTTCATATATACATGGAGTGCATCTCTAATAGCTCTTTCCAATTAATGTACGGGATGTTAATGGATATAGATATCAATATCAATATCAACGTCTGTTAGTTAATATGTGTGTATATTTATTGACTATG
>OZ012692.1:18002044-18012044 GCA_963942565.1 Maea johnstoni
ACTGAATTCTGACAGTCATTATCTCAACTGCACCATGTATCGTAACGGACTATTTTAACGACTTGTAGTTAAGATTAACTTGATTTACTCCAGAAAAGTTTGTTTGACCTTTCTAGCACATTTACCATTTGTTGTTTTCATTTTCCCTGACAATGTACATCACCTCATCAAAGTATAATACACCAACCATAGTTATTGCAAAACATGAGGTAAATCCTATCTTTCTCAATAGAAACAGCAGTGGAACGTCTGTATTCCTTTTAGGGTTAAGATGATGTCAGGTCACGAAAAAGATGCTTTAAGTCATCATTCAGCAATGAGAATACTACTTGTAGTGTCTGTTTAGTCCAGATGAGGCCCACCTGTCAACTAATTAGATGTGCTAACACAATGACTTCACAATTGACAACAGACATTGCACATCGTGTCCTGAGAATACACAACATATCAAGATATTCATGGGAGTAACGTTTTCGAAATTTATTCGGATATATTTGTATATATATTTGTATATATATATATATATATATATATATATATATATATATATATATATATATATATACATATATATATACATATATATATATATATATATATATATATATATATATATATATATATATATACATATATACATATATACATATATATATATATATATATATATATATATATATATATATATATATATATATATATATATATATATATATATATATATATATAGTTCATAATTGCTCGGAGTGTTTGGTATTTCGTTTCTTTAGGACTATTTTGGTAGAAAATTTAGTAGCCTCTATGTGATGCTACTAGTGTTTCATACTACGAGCGGTATTACAGAATGTAAGTAAAATTGCACATTTCTCGGAAACATATGGTACCGGAATACTGGTATGAAACGATACAATACCTTCAGACAGGCAGACAGTAACACAGCTGGTGATGGGAATCATAACAAACCAATATTAGCCTTGAAGGGGTCAACTTCGGTGTGAATGTGTAACAGTAATAACGTGAAACTCGCAGAGTGTCTGGTAGCTTTATAAAAATAAACCCTATTTTAGTTTATTTTTGAACATAACCTTAACGCTTAATTGAATTTCCATCACAAACAATAAAACATACACATCGTATGTCTGGATTCCTCCCAATTTGATCTATTTTGAATGTAGTTGCTAATAAGGTGTGTTGCTGCATCCATGAATATAAGAGCTATGTTAATGCAGTATCTTAACACTTTTTAAAGTGAATAATAGAGAGGATCCCTAATATCGTTCAATGTAATAACTTTTGGATAAATGTTCGATGCAAGTGGTAATATAATCCTTTCGCTGTGTATGTTGTGCATAATTCATTCTGTTTATCTTGTGTAAATGCATGAGGCCGTACCTCTGTTCACACATCCCATTTTCAACCTAAATCATTCTGATGGTGCATTTGCCCTTTTCCCTCTTATTTTCTCTAAACCTTTTTTTCTGGAAAGTTTATTACAGCATTTAGCTTGAACTCAACTAAAGGAACATAGATTTCTACTGAGGTGGCAACTCTTTTAAATTTACCTACACTGCAGTACTGTTGCTATGCTTTAAATAGTTTTTTATTGTAAACACCGAAAAGCCCTTTATTGTTTGATTGTTATTCTGAAGAACCCAATATTCCTGCGTTTTAGAAAAATGGAAACGTGTCAACTGTTTATAAATATTTGAACAGACATTCAAGGAGTTCTGGTGCAGAAAAAAAGTGGCCGCTATAAAAGAAATATGATAATTGATGCTGCTTTATAAACATTAAGGCGATAGAATATGAACGTCTACAAGTGGTTGGCATATTATTGTTGATGCAGGTACGAACTAAAACACTCAAATGGTAAATAAAGTATTAATTATCCTACAGATCTGACATAAGAGAAAATCAAACATAAGGTTTTGTGAAAGTTTATTAAACAAAATTTATTTCGCTCGAAATAACTTTTCTTGTTTATTATTGCGTATACAGTGTACATGTAAATGTACGTCTCTCAATTGACAACGTATCCATAGAAAGGAATATATATTGATGCCCACTTAAGATATACTTGTAACAAAACACTCCATAGGATATTCCGAATAACACACTGTATTTTGTATGTAAACTTACACAAATACTGTTCCTTTATGTACATTCAAACGTAAATTGCATAGACAATTACAGATCTGTTATAAGATGAATAAAGATATTTTGTTTCCGTCTATTGCAATATATAGTTTTGAATCAAACAACTAGGGCCTGCCCTGATGGCCTTGTGGTCTAAGGCGTTGCCACTGAGTGCTACCTATCCATCACCACTGTCCAGTTTCGGATCCCACACGGGGGGATGTGAGAAAGTTGTCCGTGACTTGGGGTTAGGCGGTGTTTTTCGCCGGGTACTCCAGTTTCCTTCACCAGTTGCAACTGACTAGTCACGACTTGGCTGCAGTATGGCAAAATAATGGACGAAAATAAAATTCTAAATTTAAAAAAATCAATATCAACTATCTACATGTAGTAACACTGAGCAACTGGATATGTTCACAATGCCAGCATTAAGTAGCCGTACTGCTATGTCTCAAACTACTTTCATTTAGTTTATGTCTATTGCATCATTTACTTTAGAATCCGGCAACACTGATTTATACTGATTAGGTTCCAGCTTGTCTATGGAGTAATGATCATGTTTTGTGTCCACAATGAAATAGGAAAATTGCCAGGATTGCGTATTTGCGTCTGATACAAACTCTGCTAATCAAGTTAATTCGCCATTTCGCCAATAAATAGTGCATTTGCTAATCACGTTTTAGAATAAAGAAAATGTGGTTGATTTCCATTTGTGGGGTATTTAAGGAAACGTGCTGCAATAATTGAGGCATGTAAAACAGTAAAGTATATTTCCATAACAACGCAGCATGCATGTGTCTAAACATGTCATTTGCAGATCGTATTCAGAGTCTAGAAGATATGCATACAAAATAGCTAAAATGTGAATATAAAAGAAAAGACTAAATGAAATAGTTTATTGGAATACAAATCCGCAACAGGTTTCCTAATATGTGTGAGAATGATTATTACCCATTTTAATACAGTAGTCAATGAGTGGGCGTTATAAGTTACAAGAGTTTAAAAACTCAACCCTTCTAATGCTGAGGCTACTTTCGTCCAAAGCAGAAGAACACAAGCATTTTTCGAAAAAGCATATTAACCCTGTCATGTTGATATTCATTGTAAAGCTCTCACTCTCATCTATATGTTATCATTTTGATGTTTCTGTTGAGTTTATATCAGTGGTTATCTTTATTTGCACTTTCATGACATATCGTTATGGCCAATAAACAATACAATTCAATACTAAAGATTATTTTGCTATATGTAGTTACCTGAGCAATACTAGTGGGTTTTACACGGGTGCATCACATACCGAGTAAGAGTTAAAATTCGATTCTTACAGCATGTTGTTGACTAGTAATATGACCATCAAAGAGTTAAACACCAACATACACTATTTACACTAGTATTTTGTCTCACATGGGCATTAAGGAGTTAACATTATTGCCACCATTATAAATCAAAATCATCACTACTCACATGGACACTAAACAGTTAACATATAAGCCATAAATGATACTTTGATGCTACATGTCAGGGTTTAGATAAATCATAAAAATCGAAGGTGGCAATAAATAAGCGAGTCACAAGCAAACTCATTTATTTCATGCGGACATAAAGAAACAATATTGCATATCGTCTCCCAGGAATGTCAATAAAATGTAATAAATCTCCATTAAGGGTTAATATCATGAAACGTGTGATTTCGCCTGGGATTAGTCTTTTCAATGACATTGTGAGAACTTGCTCTTTAAATCATAGCACACAAACACATTTATGACCATCTTGTGTACTGGCGCTTGATTTACAATGCAGATAATTATTTTGATCAAGCAACTCGCATCGGCTAAAGTGAGTTTCTTTGTTTAGTTTGGCCAAATATTCGGTGATAGATGCAAAGCAATGAATAACAATGGTTAGTTTGGTCATTACTAAATCAACTCAATTAGGGGAACAGGACTCGGGATGTTTTCCGTGGTTTGTTTAGGTGGTTAAGGATTATGTAAATCAGGAATTTTCTAATTAACACAACCAACCTTTTGTACATACAATTATTTACAATGTTCCATGATAAGTTGCTCTGCTATATTTACTGTATATATTACCATTGACCTCGCCCAACTGACCTCGAATGACCTCGAATGACCTCAAGCGATTTTTAGATTTGCAGTTTTTGAGTTTTTATTTTGGATCAAATTTAGGTGTGTTCTTTTGCGTCATTTTTTCTATTCTAAAATAGGATTCTACATTTTGATAATTGTATCTGTACATTCATAAGTTTTGATTCCATCGCGATCTAGTTTGTTATTTGCTCAACTTGACATTGTGCTATGACGAAGTAACGTGTATGACACAAACTTTTGACGCTACAGTACAGACATTTAATTCCTGCACCAGTCGACCGAACGCCTGCCAATGCCTGGCTATACAAACACCCAGGGAAAACATGTCAAAGAAATAATCCAAGCACATTAAATGATCCATGTAGCTTGCGAAACAAAGCTACTCTCAGTTTATGAGATCATCCATGCATCTATACCCAGGAAATTGGGTGGCAATCAGTCGTGCGGTCGTGTATTATGCCCGATCTGCCCACACATTTAGTGCAGGAATTAAATGTCGACACTGTATCTGCACATCAATTACTAATCTCATAACTAAGGTACAATGAAGATATTTACTCCCTGCACCGGTCCACCAGTCGCCTCTGTAAATGACCGACTGATCGCCCGAACGTGCCTGGCTGCCTAGTTAATATATATTGAGATACACACATCCATTATCCATATAGCTGTGTGTTAAACTATCTTCAGCTACAGTGTTACAGTGCCGACATTAAATTCCTGCACTAAATACGTGGGCAATCCGGGCATAATACACGACCGCACGCCCGATTGCTACTCAGTTTCTTGGGCATGGTTGCATGTTACCTCACAACTGAAGGTAGTTTTGATTTACAAGCTACGTGGGCCATTGATGTGCTTGGCGTATTTTTTGGCATGTTATCCATGGGTGTTTGTACAACCCGGAACTGGCAGACGTCTGGTCGACTGGTGCAGATATTAAATGCCTGTACTGTACGTGACTGCGGTGGTACCTACATGTAGGCCCAGGCGCAGCTGGTATGGCTGGAGATTGAGTGTGTAGTCGTGCATAATGCCCAGTCGGACCGAGCATTTAATGCAGTTATAAAATGCCGCTACTGCAAATCCTCAGAGATGTGAACACCAAGGGACCAGGGCAAAAGCAACTATATTAGGGGGTGTTCACATCTCAGATGTATTTCATAATGTAACATATACAAATGAGACCAGGAAATAGTGTTCACATTTACGGGGAGTCACAATGAGAAGTTTCACTGTACATGTAAAACAAAAACATTTTGACGATAGTAATTATAAACGTTTCAGATATTTAACACTGACATACATGTATACACATGTGTCATATATCAGTATATATAAGTATACACCAGTCATTGTATATCAAATCTTTGACGCAAAGTCAGAACTGTATTATGCATTCCTACATTTTAAAGTGCTTATTATGAAACAAAGTGTAAACGCTTACACGGTCGTTTCCGAGCTTGCCTTAAAGAGAATTTCCTCGTAAAAGCAGCTTTATCAAATGACCTCATGTAATAACACGCTGGCTGACATTCAATTTAAAAATGAATTTAATATACAAATATCGGGTTTTCTCTATCTCAGCAATTCCATTTCCAGTATTGTATCATGCCTCGATCGCTAGGCGTGCTGGTTCTGGTATTAAATCTCTGGTAATTTTCCTCTATCTCCCCTTCCCTTCTCGCTGCTTAGAGATCCTTATCCCCATTTCATAACACTGGGGGATGATAATTGCGGTTCTTAATATCCTGCGCTGTGTAGATGTCGTATAGCCTATTTCACACATACACGACTGTGAACACGACTGAACACGATTTTTCAGTCGTGTTGAGGCGTATGGAAGGCGTATGAAAGACGTGTTCACTTTCGTGGTCAGTCGTGTTCAGGCGTGTTCGGGCGTATGAAGGACGTGTGGCCGGAAAAATCGTGTTGGATTTTTGAGCATGTTCAAAAATCCAACACGATTTTTAATGGCTTTTATGGCCCATTAACAGGCGTATGAGAGGCGTATGGAATGCGTGTTCGAACCGTATGAAGGGCGTGTTCGGTCGTGTTCAGGCGTATGAAGGGCGTGTTCACTTTTGGCCATACGACCGAACACGTACTTCATACGCCTAAACACAACTTTCATACGCCTCTCATACGCCTGAACACGTCTTTCATACGCCTGCCAAATCCCGCCAAATCTCGTCACGTGATACGCTCTCGTCGGCCATCTTCACATTTACATACAATAACATGAAAAAGTTGCGAGGCCGTCGTACTAGGGGTGTTTCCACTCGGAAACCCCTCACAGGGCCCCGTCACCCCGTAACAACATTCGTATGAAGACATTGACTTTGGAAACAGTATTTCAAAAATACACCTATATATTCGATTCCTCTGAATGAACTTCTAAATGAAATATAAAATTTGACATCAGAACCCTCCTTCTTTGTACTGTATATGCTTGAATTGTATATAGTATGCCATAAACAAACCCACATATGATAGTCAAGCATCATGCCCTTGATCGGATGGAATGATATGATATGTGATGATTAAATCACCCAGTTTAAACCAGTTAAACCTTGTTAGATAATTCCCTTTCCGATCTATTTTTTAAATTAATTTCACCAGGAAGAGAAGTTAAGTCGTATGGACATCGTGTTCGGGCGTATGACACACGTGTTCGGGCGTATGACAATCGTGTTCACTGAATCTAGTCGTATGAGCATCGTGTTCAACCGTATGACACACGTATGGACAACGTGTTCAGGCGTATGAGAGGCGTATGGGTAACGTGTTCAGGCGTATGGAGAACGCGCACAGGCGTATGAGAGGCGTATGAGAGGCGTATGAACATCGTATGACACACGTGTTGTACCGTGTTTACTCAACTAATTAGCGTGACGAACACGACTGAACACGACTTTGTCCAAATTCTACAGTCGTGTTCAGTTGTGTTCACAGTCGTGTATGTGTGAAAGTAGCTTAATCCTGGTTAACCCATTTATGCTTAAGTCGAATTGTCGTCTGGATCTATGATGATTTTGAAAATAACTTCGGAATTAAGAATTGTTTTTCAAAATATTTGAAGGAGATTTGTTGATAATATTCTGATTCACATTTCCCCATCAAATTTGTTCCCATATACGCGTTCGCTTGCGAGATTTTGCCAATTCTTTTCCCGACTGCTTTTAGCTGATGTCAGCATTAATGGGTTAAAGTGCTCCTCACATCTAACCAGCAGTCCCAGGCGACAACCAATCAAACTGCAGCCTCTCAGGGTACCAATAACACAGCCGACAGGGGGCGCTGAGTGCCCCTCTGAGGGCCAGGAATTAAGTACCCATTCCACCCTAATTCACATTTTATCCTCCTCGCACAAGTCATAGACTAGAATCCGAACATAAAACCACCAGACAAATTGTTCTCTCGGGCTCCGTGATTCTCCCTGGTACTACAAGTACTAAGACATGAACCAGATTATATGACCACTGCCAAAAGTGACATAAACTCAACTGGCAACTATCTGATGACCTATGACCTATAGGAAACTCATTAAAACGCGAAGGTGACAGTATCCAGAGAGAGAGAGAGAGAGAGAGAGAGAGAGAGAGAGAGAGAGAGAGAGAGAGAGAGAGAGAGAGAGAGAGAAGAACTGTAATTGTGTGTGAAATGAACGTCAGTTGACGATACATCTCCCTGTGAGGGGGAGGGGCAAACTGCAATTTACTACAGATGGATAAGAGGTTAAAAGGCGTGAACTAGGAACATTTTCATTGCTGTTTTCGGTTACAACATTTTTTCGATAGCTGTTTTCGTTCTTGCGGCAGGATAAAAGCATTTAGTAAATAAGGCGTTGCACCGATGCTGTGAAGTAAACCATTCGTGATTATAACATCCTATATCAACCGAACATCAAACAATTTTTTTGAATATTTATACAATGAATTAATGTATAGGTCAACTGCAACAGTAGCATGTCAACAAGATAAATATACATGGTACGGCTCCCGTTAATTGTCCATCAACACAATAAATGCATTAGAAAAAAATATCTGCATAGGTCTTTGTAACATTGTGTTCTGATGCCATGCATACCTGTTATTTATTTGGCAATCATGACAAATGTCTAACCAAGGCAGGGCCGTCGAGTGCATTAACGACCTACAGTATTGACATTAAATTCCTGCCCTAAATGCATGGGCAGCCCGGTCATAAATACACGACCGCACACCCGGTTGCCATCCAGTTCCATGAGCATTGAGGGATGGATAACCTCACAACGTAACATAGCTTTGCTTGGCTTATTCTTTTGACATGTTACCGATTGATGTTTGAACAACTGGGTACTGGCAGACGTGCAGACTGGTGCAGGAATTTAACGTTGTACATGTATTGTACCAGATGATGAAAATCAGTCATGTTGCAAAAGTGAGTGTCAAAGACAACATTACGCGAATATTATCAAACTAATTCATAAGCTACCACACGCTTCATTTTTTAGGACGTATAAAAATTGACTGTTCCAAATCGCCACAGAGGTATTTTACGACAGGCACCTGATAAGTAAAAACAAAAAGCTTTTAGAATGAGAAGCACATCAAGAATATGACACAATGTTTTTAAATCGTTTGGAAAATTGGTTCGGATCACCACGAAGTCAAAACACTTGATGTTGATAAGGTAATTGGTACTTTTCTGGCCGTATCCCGGACATTGCCCTGCTTTTACTATTAGTTCACTATTTAGCCTTATAGTGATAAGTGACACACCAAACATCACAGAAATACCATCAGCAGGGCGTACGACATAAGAGGTGATTTAAAAAGCGTTTTGTTGAAATTCAATATGGAGGGACGAGTGGATTTTCAAAGGCAATCTCACAATGATAGCTTATGCAAAGTGTAATAGAATTCTAACTGTGGGGTATTTTTTAAGTGGACTTTGGGTTTTAAATGTCACTGTCACCTTGTCGAGTACCCCACTCTGCCTTTACATTCACACTTAAGGCCATATATAGCTACCTTTACATATAGCCGTCTGTGGGTGCTGGCAGCCGGCGTGAAGTGCAATCAAGCCTTACACCTGTAGGCGAGGATGATGAAGTGAGGTAGGCTGTTAATAGCATCAGACCTCCCTCTCCCACCCTCTCTGTCTTCATTATCGCACCAGACAATCAGAACTTTACAATGAACTGTTGGCAAGACCACAGATCCGTTAAAATGGGGGTTTCCCTTTTGAGTCCACGGGATGGATTCATTCAAGAGTAGAACTTTGGTTAAGGTATATAGATGAAATTATAAAGTAGGCTTGTACTACATAAAAAGTAGACTTGTACTACCTATTAAGTACATTATAAGTGTAGGTTTGTAATTTATTGAGTAAGTTATTTGCAGAACTTGTAAAATATTTACGGTGAGAGTATTGCCTTTTACCTATGTTGTATAGGTGAGTGTTTTGGTTCGGAACTTCTTGCCGAGATGGGGTATTCGTGTTCTACCAACGTGAGGAAGAAAAACATTCACAATCATGTCAATTTCCAATATATGTTATCAACGGGTGTTTTAGTGTTGCCCCTCAGGGAAGGTTACATTCCATGTATAAATATTCGTTACTCTGCCTCGCGCTCTTGGGAACCTCTTATAATATGTCCGTATGTCAAGTAACATTGAACCATGTATTTCATTCTATCATTATATTTTTGCAAAATTATGGTAAATTGTGCTCTTACATTAAACTTCATGACCATTACACACGTACGATAG
>OZ012692.1:18014544-18038722 GCA_963942565.1 Maea johnstoni
ATATATATATATATATATATACACATGTATATATATATATATATATATATATATATATATATATATATATATATATATATATATATATATATATATATATATATATATATATATATATATATATATATATATATATATATATATATATATATATATATATATATATATATATATATATATATATATATATATATTAGAGTAGTAACCCTACAGCCCAAGTCAGAGGCCAGTGGTTTATCACTTTTTAAGGTGCCATTGTATTGTAAGCCAGTCTACTAAATTGTAGGCCTTTCACGACCTCCTGCCTAACCAGGGGGCCTCTGCTGTGTAAGAAAGTAGATGATTGCTATTTAGAACATGCACTTACATTTCACACAATAACGAGTACTCCTCTCAGAAAGATCTTTTTGTGGGTGTTTGTAGAGTTGTGTGATTAACTTGGCCTTTTGGCATATGCACACTTTGTAGCATGCACATCGATGCGAACTGAGGTTAATGACAAACTACATGTACATTTGCAGTCAAATACCTCAAAATGTTCAGATAGAGTTTTTCTTTTATAAATACGGGAAAGGTCAGCTTTTTATGATTCAAACAACATAAAGAAACACATTGGACTAATAATTGTTTATTACTAAGTATTTATAATGTGATTTTATATCACATTCGAGTTGTTCATAACCGTCGGAGATGTGCTAATTTGCTAACTCATGTTGACTACATCTGAAATCGTTGATACTAGTACCTATGATGGCCAGTAGACTGAAAGGCATACGTGTATACTTCAACCATTATAAATGGGAAAGATGGGGCTGCCTCGATAGCCGAGTGGTCTAAAGCTTTGTGCTCTGACAGATCGCTTTGTCTTACCACTGCCAGATGCAGTATTTGGATCTTGTGTTCTACATGTAGGTACGTCAAACGTTGTCAGTTTGGGTTAGTCATGGGTTTTCCTACGTAACAGTAATCTCATAGCTGATGATGACTGGCTTCAATAGGATGTGAAACGGGTCGAAATTCAAATACTAAGTCCATGGTGAATGTATAGAACATACAGTATCGACATTTAATTCCTGCACTAAATGTGCGGGCCGTCCAGGCATAATTCACGGCCGCTCGGCCAGTTCCCACCCAGTATACTGGGCATGGATGGCCTCACAAATGAACGTATCTTTTATTCGCAAGCTACGTGGTCATTGAAATGGTTGACTTGTTTTTGACATGTAGTCCGTCGGTGTTAGTACAACCAGGTACTGGCGGACGTCCGGTCGACTGCTGCAGGAATTAAATTTCTGTACTGTATACGAGAATAGGCTACAGTAATATGTATTTGATTATTTGGATGTATTTTTGTAATATCATATATCATATACTAATGAAATACTCTACTGAAACGTTTGTTTTTCCCCCTTTTTTATAGAGGAACGTTCAATCGGAGCGTATGGGAACTCTTTGTAAGAATTGGTATAGAACTGTACTCTCAATTTTTCACTTCAAGAAACGTATCAGATTATATTACAAGGAGCGAATTTTATGTATCTTCTATAATCAGACTACTAAACTAAACTTTCCATATGACTTCACATGACCTTCAGATTATGGATGACTCGAGTGAAAAAAAAGCAAAAAAGGTTCTTCATATAGAAACAGTATTCTTGTAGATGTGTTGTGAATGCGGTATTCCGTACGCGTGGTTTAATACTAATTTGGGTACGTCTTCACATGAACTACTACATTGCAAACTTTAACGATCTTCCTTCTAGTAGAGGTCTTTTATACCACCATGTTATTTATAAAACTGGTTGCTTTATTTTCCAATAATGACATATTTTGTTTTCAATGGACGTGAAATTTTTATCGGAAAATATCTGAATATGGGAAAACAAATACGTTAACGATGGCCATTGTTTAATTATTTTACTCTGTCCGTCCTCTGTTAGTAGGTTATGTGATGTAGTTAATAAATCATATATTTTGGTAAGGCGATCATTGTCATTTTCCAAAGCCTTGCGTTACCAATCGAAGTCCGTTCTTTGGTCGAATTCGAGGATGAAGAAGATAAAATTCTCATCAGAAAATAATTTCGCTCTCCGAAGAGTCTGAAGTTTGTGAAAGAAGCAATCTTGAAGTTTTTCCTGAATCAATTTCGCCCTTCTTTCCCACATCTCTTCAATACCTCGGGTATAACTCGCATTTTGAAAAAGACAAGACGAAACGCAATCGGATTTGTCGAGCAATCATCGGTGGCTTAAAACGACCTAACAGGATAACACAGTCGCTGTCTTAGCCGCAGAAACCTTCAGAAAAATCGATCCTAACACATAAAATCGAATCTAAGCATGGCTAAAATGTTCGCTATGAATAGTGTACGTCAGGATTTGGTTGGCAGGCAATCTCGTGAAGTGGCACATCGATCTTAGAGATGTACCCCCTTTTTCTCATTCCCTTCTCGGCAGGAGCGATTCTACGTGCTTTGTGAAAAGAATAGATTTGCATATGTTGCCAAACACGTTGAGTCCTGGAACGCTTAGGAACACTGAACACTTCCAATTGTGACCACCCGTTTAACCCTTATGCTGGTGCTGGCTAATTTGGCCAGTAGAAAAGTACAATGTATGCAAAAACATTGATAAATGACTATACTCTGGTGTGTGAGTACTCATTAATAAATACTAACATGACATGTACAGGGATTTAAGATGGTTTTCAAATATCTACCGTCATTGTGCTTTCGGTGAAAGTATCCTCAGCATTGGGAGGGTTAAATCAAAACAAGTACATATGATAATACCATATACTATATAATAACCTCCGAGTTTGAACACCCCCTAATGTGAATACCCTATGTATGGGAACACCTTGTGTGAGCATGTCCTTGTGCTTTCGGTGAAAGTATCCTCAGCATTGGGAGGGTTAAATCAAAACAAGTACATATGATAATACCATATACTATATAATAACCTCCTAGTTTTAACACCCCCTAATGTGAATACCCTATGTATGGGAACACCTTGTGTGAGCATGTCCTTGTGCTTTCGGTGAAAGTATCCTCAGCATTGGGAGGGTTAAATCAAAACAAGTACATATGATAATACCATATACTATATAATAACCTCCTAGTTTTAACACCCCCTAATGTGAATACCCTATGTATGGGAACACCTTGTGTGTGCATTTCCAAACTCGAACCTCTTTAAGTGTGAACGCCATATGGGACTCCCTCCTAGATTGAATTCCGAGACAAGAATATATCCTAACTTCAACACCTTAATATGTGAACGCTTCCTTCATGAATCAAAACAACTCCATCTGATAATATCGTAAATAACACAATAACCTACTAATTTGAACACCTCCTTATGCGATTACCTTATATGTGGGACAGATAAGCACTTTCTGTTGGCCACTCCTCCGAATATGATTTTTTATTAAAGTCACTTCTTATATGAAAACATGCAATGCAGTCACAAATTCACTTATATATTGAGGGAAAGCATATGCGTTACGAACACCCTAAATGTAGTCACACCACTATAATGTAATGAACATGCTTGTAGTGGCTCGATTCCTATCTGTCAAAGAGTGTCCCGCGGGACTTTGAGGCGCCATTGATCTCAAGAAGCACTCTTCATTTGCGCTTATTCGATAAGCTACACCCTTAAGGACATACATGTAATTTTCGAAAAAAAAATATTCGACGAAAATTGAGTCAGAGATGTTCAGGACGTCCGTTTTAAATAGAATCCCTAATTTCAAGGAAGTAACCGGTTGAATATACTTACAAATTCAAATCTCGTATCAACAACACTGCCAACAGTATCCGCCAATAGGCTATAGGCCTAGCCATTTTCTTTTATATCTTTATATAGGTGACATGAAAAAAACCAACCCGATACTGAATCTACCCTGTTCTAGTTTTGGAAATGCAAACCAATTAGTGTCACCAGGTGACCGACGATGAGATCTTCCAGTTGGCTTATTCTGACTGACCAGTGTGACCAACTGTGGCGCCATCTAACACCAGTCACAGGAACTAACACTAAGATATTAATTTATCAGATAATCATGATGAAGAAAGATTCCATACAGAGTTGAATACGATATATTTTGATTTGTACAATTTGTTTGGTAATTAAAGTACAAAAGTTTTGTTTGTGTTGCCCGACTGATTGTAAAGAATGTCTATATGAAGAGTCTTGAGATAGCATTACAACAAACTATTTAGGAAATATGCTTCCTCCAAAAATTTATGGTAGTATTTGTTATTGTCATTTGATTGTGAATGTGGGAAAAAAGCAATTTTATGCAGAAATGGAACTAGCACTTAGATATATTGAGTAAGATGACATATACTTGCAAGAGCATCACTTAAAGAAATCATAGACCAGGAGATAGTCTACCAATACGTACCTACATATATTGCAACCATTTCCATGTTGGAAGAATTGGCTTGCAAACCTAATAGCGTCAACACGAGATACTAAGGACCTGCATCCAATAAGTTGATAAGTCGAGGTCGTGAATGATACATGGGCATACTATCAAGGCACCATATGAAATAAAGTTTTAACCCTTGTGTTGCTGGTTGCTTTTTTGCAATACAAACTCGTGAAACTAAAGCAGAAAATGACTGAAATGGTGACATGTGGTTACTCATCTGAGAGTACTCAGTGAGAGCTATCCAATGAATACCAATATGGCAGGGTTTAGATGGTTGTCAAAGTTTTGCGTCCTTGTGCTTTCTGACAAAAGTAGCCTAATAGCATTGGAAGGGTTAACGTGTATTGTCCCTAGTTTCAACTAAGGTTTGGTTTGTAATATATGAAAATACATTCTATAAGGTTTGAACCATATGAAGAGGAATTGGTTTATACTGAGTTCACTAACCGTATGGTTTAAAACTACGGATGATTTACATTATTGTAAATTATTGAGATAGATATCCAAATGGGTTCAGACAATAAGAGAGCTAGAAGGTGGAAAGATGCCAAACACTAGTGCGGTATTGCTGCAACATTACCCAGTATTTACCGTCTGGCATGACTTTAACGCAATTACACTCAGAGTTCCTCTGGGAAGGATCGTCTGCTACTTTCGTACTTTTGAAAATAACTTCGAAATTAAGGAAAAATTCACAAAATATTTGAAGGAGAGTTTTTGTTTAACTTCTGGTCAACATTTCTCCTTCAAATATTTTCCAAAAAATGCTTTTGTTAGAAATATATTTTCAAAATTGTTAGGCCTGTTGTGGCCGCTCTGAGTGTGAATGGGTTAACGACGAAATTCGCAAAATGATGATTAAAGAGAATTGAATTATAGGCCGGTGGAATGTTGTGCTGGAGGGGGGGGGGGGGGGGGGGGTAGCTGAGTACCCCCTCATCAATCTAGCAGTCTCTCAGCGGAAATTACCTTGCGACTCTTAGAGAGTGGCATTAAGTCGAGCATCTATTATTATCTCACAGAGCGAAGAAGAATATACTCAATGCTCACAAGACCGTGACAGATTGGCACAGATCCTTAGAAGAGGGTAACTTTACTGCAATGCATGAATGTAACTTATTCACCATTCAATACTATCATCAATTTGTTCTTTAATAGTTTTCTGAGTGACATATTGGCACAGATCTTTAGAAGAGGGCAACTTTCTTGCAAGGCGTGAATGTATCTAATTCAATATTCAATAATATTGTCATTTGATTTTTATGTGTCATATCTCCCTGGATTTAAAATAAATAACCGTAAGCACTATTATTGTATTTAGTAGGTGATCTTCAAAAAGCCCAAAAAGCCACTATACATTTACTTTGGTTTTAAAAAATTAAAAAATATATATATTTTTTTAAATGAAAAAAAAAATGATGATAAATTCGTTATCCTCCTTGTAAAAAAGGGATACGGCCTGGTATCTGCGTTCAGCAGAACATATCATTAGACAACAATTGGTAACTGCATAACATTTTCTTCCATAATATATAAACTTAAAGATGGCTAAGTTGAGGATAATTGCTGTTATAATGGTATTCGTTAGAAGTTCCTTATAACCTTGCATCATTGAAATGATACCTATGCTTAGGCTAACTTGAATTGAATGTTTTGCGAAACCATAACTTATCGCTAATGATTAGAAAGATATGGGTAATTGACTGTTGTCAAACAAAAACACAAACATATCAGGGAAAAACAAAATGCATTATGAGAGTGAGTAGCCAAATCGATAAATATAATAGAATGGAGTAAATTATATAGTAAACGCTATACCATTTATCTCCATTCCGCAATCATGTCTCAGCATCGTTCTATTTTCACAAGTAGTTCTTATTCGAGCCGCCAGGGCAAACCGAGAGCCTTTATAACATATCCGGAAACATCACCCAGCCATTCAACCCTTGGATTCTCAAATGAACCAAATGTTTCTACAACTCCAGAGTGAAATACGAAGTTGATACTTGAAAATGTAACACAATATTCCAGAGTAACAGAAATTAATTTCCATCAGCATACTACTGCTGTGAATTGCCTTTGCATACCATATCTTATTCCTATTCCTTTCTAAAATTAGCTGACACTACTTTTGTTATCTCCTTTATCAAAATAATGGATTACCCATCATTGTTTTATTTTCATATGACAAGTAATCAAAATACACAGCAGTCTTATCTAAAAAAAAATAGATAAACTTATCTGTCATAGTAAGATTGTTACGTCCCTTTTACACGAATTCCACATACATTGGGAGTACTTATATGCCAAATAGGTGTTTTAGTAGGTTTCACTGTAGATTGATTGATTGATTGATTGATGTTTATTAACTGTAAAGGTTGTTTACAAATTCATCATAAATCATATAAATTATAATACAAACAGAATGTAAACAAAATAAACATAAACTTGGGTACAGAAAGAAAGTAACCAAGATAGAAATAAACTTAAACGTATACGGGCTCATGGCCAAAAGATATACACAGAAATTATAGATAATAAACTAAATCAAATTGAAAAGTACTACAAGGCATATTCTATGTCTTATTAGTATTAGTAGAAGATTTGTTGATCTTATTCGAAGTATAATTAAGTATAGTTATTGACTGCACGTTTGGATTCCAATCAACATAGACGAACACACTTGCATTTATTCGTATTTCATATTTCATTCTTCAAATATGTTTGAACAACAAAGTTAGTCAGATATTTCGATGGCTGCCGAGGAATCGGTTTACCCCGAGCCTGAAATGGTTAAAGTCACACTGTAGGGTGGATCAATAAAGTTCTGATGAGGACCTCCAGTCTAGCCCTATACACTCATCACCTGGCGACCACCTGAGCGCTAAGATGGCGGATCTGTAAAGGGAAGAGTATTACAGGGCGACAAATAGACTAGGTTCCTAGTCCCTAAAAAGCTGACATTCCCTTCTGTGCTGACCAAGCAGTGTGGTGTAGTACCAGGTATGGTAGATAGATGGCACCACCTGATCCTCAGATCTCTATAGGTTTTCAAACTGGATCCTGGTGAGATAAGTGTAAACTAAATGGACCACTATGGCCACCTCGTCTAGAATAGTTGGTGCTAACAGAAAATACATATAACAGCCTAGAAATCTAGACTAGGCGACAAAGAGTACAGCAATTACTGGGTGGAGATATCATAGACATCTAGTCAACAGCTAGATGGGTCCATGTTTGTCTCAAACTACGCCTCAACTGCAAAACACTTAATATATATGCTAGTGTTTTATTGGCCTGAGGTTCAGAAATAGAAAGACACGCAGAGTATTTGGTAAACAACCCAAATGATACTGGTGCATATATACACTGTATGCTCTGGTACAATAAGAAATATCTTGAAAACACTGCCCTATATATTGAATTTTGAAATGATTCTGAGTGAGATATCTGTCCTGTATGATTTAACAATTCCCCTATCATATTAGACACAAATTGCTCACTCGTACTTGATATTACAACATACATGTACATGTATCAGGGGTAAACAACTTGCGCGTATTTTATTGCGGCTCCTCCATATACAATAAAAATTGAACCTGCTCTGAGTAAAATGCTATTATCCACTTCACCAGATGATAAGATAATGAAGTGTACCAGACAGAACGGCAATGATTTTGTATTTAGGGTAGGTGAACCTCTTAACTCAAGATTTAGTAAATGTTGAGTAGGAGTGGCAAAAACCTAATATGTGAGGATCCTATATGTAGCACCAAAGCTACGCTGAAAGCGAATATGAATTTCCTTTAAAGGGAGAGGGGTTGAACTATACTATACTATGAAATGCTATCACCACTACTACTACTACTACTACAACTACTACTACTACTACTACTACTACTACTACTACTACTACTACTACTACTACTACTACTACTGCTGCTGCTGCTGTTACTACTTCAACTACATGTACAATGTACATGCACTGCTACTGCTACTATTGCATGTACTACATATACTGCTACTACGACGACTACTACTACTACTGCTGCTGCTGCTGCTTCTGGCTGCTGCTGCTGCTGCTGCTGCTACTACTGCTACTACTACTACTACTACTACTACTGCAACTACTATGTTGAGAAACATGTACTGCATATGCTACTACTGCTACTACTACTCCTACTACTCCTACTACTACTACTACTACTACTACTACTACTACTACCACTACTACAACAACTGCTACTAAGATAAAACATGTACTGCATATACTACTACAACTACTACTACTACTACTACTACTACTACTACTACTACTACTACTACTACTACTACTATTTCTACTACTACTACTACTACTACTACTACTACTACTACTACTACTACTACTACTACTACTACTACTATTACTACTACTACTACTACTACTACTACTACTACTACGTAAAAACAATAGGAAATGTTTGAGGATTATATGATTTTATTTTAAAAATAACTTGTTGAATTGTTAAACTAGGAAGCATTCATTATATTCCAGAACATTGAAGCTGTCATACTTATATGTACATGTACAGTACGTTGTTGCGCAAACGAGTGGAATTATATGTATTGTTATGAGATAGCAAGCTATTGACCACCTGTTATTCTTTATGATGGTATTCGTATGTAGAAATTATACACCTGTTGCATATAGTTGGCAATCACACGTGCGTTATGTACATGTATGTATCTTTATTGACCATGAATGATACATGCATATAACTATATATGTTATATGTAACTACTCAACACTTGGTTCCATTACGATTATTACATTGAGTAGCCTCAGATAACCCATAATGTACTTTCACAGTCATCATAGTGCAACACGTGGATTACCAACGCTCGCACACCATGTAGTTACGCTGAGATCAGCGTAACGCACTCACTATACACATGTCTTAATCCATGGTTTGTCTAAGGAATTGGAGTAAGTCTAAAGCTACTTAGGACTGTCAGATCTGTCAACCTGTCCCACTACAGCACTAGAACCACGGACCTCTGCTAGTAAACCTCGCAATAGACGTCACAGGTAACAGGTAAGTTCAAGGGTTCAGGTGTTTTCAAAGCACTGACGTTTAAAGTGATTGCATGTCATCGACTCAAGTGATTACTCTGGGTGAGGCGTCAACTAAGCCTTAAGACCCGTTCCCACATCTGCGATCTAGTGTAGCGGCGGCACAGCGACCGCAGCGAATTATGAATCGCTGCGGTCGCTACACTAGATCGCAGATGTGGGAACGGGGCTTAACTGAACTTTCCATAGGTCGTTAGGGTAACGATAGATTAACGAGTACGTAACGAGTGAGACGATAGCATAACGATTATTAAGATGGCACAGCGACCTCATCGATGGCACAGCGACCTCACAACGACTGCACAGCGACTGCACTGCGGACCATTAGCGATCCAGTGCACTACTTTTTCAACAGCGATTTTTTTGAGCATGTTCAAAAAAATCGCAACAGATGTTTGGCCACAGCGATCCGCTGCGGATGCGTAGCGACCGCAACGATGGCGTAACGGACCACACCGATCTACGTAGCGGCGGCACAGCGACCGCAGCGACTCATAATTCGCTGCGGTCGCTGTGCCGCCGCTACACTAGATCGCAGATGTGGGAACGGGCCTTTACAGTACAGATTCTAAAACCTCCAGGGTTATTTAACTGTAAGTTGATAAGCATTAGTATATAACTATTTTTATTGTTGTTGTTGTTCCTCTTCTTCTTATATTTATCATTATTATTATTATTATTATTATTATTATTATTATTATTAAATACTATCATTATCATTATTATTATTATTATTATTATTATTATTATTATTATTGTTATTGTTATTATTATTATCATTATTATTATTATTATTATTATTATTATTATTATTATTATTATTATTATTATTATCTATTTCAAAATATATGTGTGGAATGGTAGATTACTTTTATGTTTACCCGGTAAGTGCTAAGTATAGCTCTTGTATGAATCAAAAGGCTTTCAAGCCACGTGATGCGCCTAGAAACCATATCATATATCATATGTACTTGTCTTTTGTTAGTTAAGTTTATTTTGTAGTAGTAGTAGTAGTAGTAGTAGTAGTAGTAGTAGTAATAGTAGTAGTAGTAGTAGTAGTAGTAGCAGCAGCAGCAGTATTCGAGATGTCTGGAAGAGAAATGATGATGTGTGGTAATGTAACTGTAAGCGATATGTATAGCAGCCACGCATTACTACATTTTTTGATGTTTATACCTCTTCAATTGGTAGATTTCAATACTTAATACATCAACATGCGGGTATGTAGGTAATGATAACTACGACCACTAGTATAGGTTGCGTGACATGCGCAGCGAGAGTGTGAATAAATCATCCCTGATGGCAGTATCCGGAAAGTGAACAGATAAGAGGATCCATATGTTATCGAGGGGACCTAGCTTAACTCATCAATTCCCAACTTTCACAGAATAATGTGAAGCTAAAGGGAAATCGAAACCAAACCACTATGACTACATTTGCTATGTATTTCATAATGCGGCAAAATCAAAATTAAGAAATCGAATGGATCAAACAAAAAAAGACAATCATTCCTTTACCAAATTTTACCCCTTGGAAATATATATATATATATATATATATATATACATATATATATATATATATATATATATATATATATATATATATATATATATATATATATATATATATATATATATATATATATATATATGTATATATATATATATTATGTATACATCTATGTATGTGTGTTTATGCAGTGGCAAGGCGTATGCCTGTGTAGTGAGCGATTTGATTACTCACAGCCCCTGACAGTGAATTTATGATAAAAATTTTTCTCGCATATGGCCTTCGCAATAGAGTGCGAGATGAAAGCCCTTCAAACCCTAACTAACAGGTGCACGACTACCACTATGATGGACTTCAAATATCAATAGGCAAAAGTTGCACCTGTCAGCAATACACAAATCTGTATGTCCAAGGAGGCTCTCTGCAGCTGAGGACCTTTCGATCATTTCAAGGGACATAATGCACATTGCCATAAACATATGAAGTAGGTGTATCAAACCCAGGCTACTATACCAATAATTTATCTCTAAACCAAATATTGAAGTAGTTGGAAATTCCAGCCAGGGGAATATTATACATATCACACGAACCTATGATATATAGATAGGTAAATCGGGAAAATTAAAAAGAACTGGATGATAAAACACATGCTATATGCGGTATTTGGGAATTATCACAACAGAACGTGAGATAAAGAGTATGATATTTTTTTAGAAGAAAAGGTATGGAGTGATTTAACGCTATGTAATAGTATCAAGTTGTTTTTAGCCATTTGAAATTTACTACACAATGGAATTGCAATATACATTTAAAAGCTATGGTTGTTTTTTTTCTAACATAAAGACTACAAAAATGATATACATTTATGTGTTTTTAGGAATGCAATACAGGAAGATTAATGTACCGGTACATGTTTGTAAGAGCAATGCAGTTGGAAGAGCATAGCAATAAACGTGTGTGTTCAAACATTCATTCAAAGTATGTATCTTCTAACTTTCTGAATTGAAAGACAGCAGGCATGTTTTATACAAGTTTAATAATACATCGCGGGATTTAGACGTTCTCAGAAGTTTCGGCAGATGAGTTCCTATTTCTTTGCCGAAACTGCAACATATTGAGAAATATCACATAAAAGTAACATTTGATACTTTGAAAATAATGGTATATTATGACTGATATAAAAGGTAGTAAAGAAAATATCGTGTAATAGCACGTACATGTAATAGCATCTTTTGCATAATTTGATTTATAAAAGGTAATAATTCCTGGCCATAAATAAAAGTATCAGATACTTTCTGTGTATAGCTATGCTCATTTTAAAACATGCAATATTAGCGAAATATGACTTAATGAAGATTAATAATTAAGATTGATTGTGATAATAACTTCCTAAGATCGATCAATTAGTTGCACAATTGAGGATACGAGCGAGGGATTAAGAGACATTATGCTAGATGGGGGTAAATTTTTGTCATGAATACATGCATCTAGGAGATAATCACGGTTAATAACCTCATAAATTAGAGTATAACGTGAGGAGAGACATTTTAGAATTACACTTTGTCTTACTAAGTGCATCCTTTAATGTGTTCAAATAGTCGTCCATGTAACGCATATCCTTTTAATGGCACATCGCGCCCGAAAAGTTATCTACGATAGAGAAAGTTTTATGTTTTTATGTTCGCTTATGTTTTTATCATGTAGGGTGTTTTCGGAAAAGGGACCTTTGAACACTTGTACCGAGTTATCCATGCTCCTTCTTCGGTTCATTTGTTTTACACAAAAACGATTGTTTACGTGTGTTTTCACTCGGTAAGCATACACAACATTACATACGATGGCACACTTTGCAGGGATTCGATTTCGATCTGATTGTAAAGTACAGTGTTCTCCCTTCAAAATAGATACACGGTAAAAACTATCAATAGGAGTAATAGCATATATATTCTGTACGCGTGATACTAGCAATAGAGTGACGTGTGGCATCATCGGGTTATGGTCTGCTTTCCTTTCTACAATACACACTTAACCCTTATGCTGCTGGTGGCTACTTTGGCCAATACAAAATGATGCAAAAATCCTGAAAAACGATTGAAACCCTGGCACATGGGTACTCATCTGAGAGTTCTCAGCGAGAATTATTTAATGAATACCAACATGACAGGGTTTAAATGTTTTTTCAAAAACCTTGGCATCCTTGTGCATTGGACAAACGTAGCCTCAGCATTGGAAGGGTTTATGTTTAGGTTTTTACGTCGCTTAGCCTAGGTTATATCACGATTAGATAGAAGCTCGGAATCGGGAAGAAATTCCTTACTCTTCAGGAATAGTTCCAATGTGTCGTTCAGTTGCCGAAGCACTACAGACAGCCCTCCATAACGCCGCACATTTATATAGCGACCAGGCTAACCTATTAATGGGTATCCTGCAGAGACTCGAAACTGCGACCCCACGGTTGGGAGCCAGGCATAGTAACCACTAAGACAGCGCGGATACCCTATACATCTACGTTACTCTATGTTAGTTTATTCTTTAACGTCATTTCTGGTCTCCTGTGCACACCACCTTAAAGACCTTAAGTGGTGTTTTTTTCTGAATGCTGTTTATTAATGTTTTCTCTCAGCAATAGTATGTTTCCAAAAAGTGTCGGACGGGGTCCTGGTGCCTATGTAGGCTTGTGTCCCTTCATGTATTTTTTTTTCTACTTTTGCTTCTGTAATTATTAATGTTTGTACTATGTACCGAAAGATTTTTATTGTATGATTTCGTACTACTCTAAGTGCAGTCAATACACATTCAATTCAATTCAATACTGGGACTGACAGTTCCATTTAACTAGGTGTACACGAATATGACTTTCTGTACTATACAATTTAGATAAAAAGGGTTTATACTCTTTACATTTGTATTCATCCGGGTACAGGCAACGAGGCTAACCAACCTACCAAATGTCTCTGCACTGGCTTGCCTGGCCCTGCTCAGATTAGGTAGGGCACCACATTTATATAGACACAGTAATGTTTCGTAGAATTGTTTGTTTCGTTTCCATTTTGTCCTGTTTATCAAATGTAAAATATATTAGTCTGAAAGATAAACACGTATTTGCAGAATCAGCCAAATGGCCCGAGGGACCAGTTTCCATCAACCGATGGACTTATATTACAACTGTGACAAACTCAGTTTGGCCTACACTCCATCCCAGACGGATGGATTAGAAAACAGCGGTGTCATATATCATCACATACTTAACCACATCACATCGTTAAGCTTAGTAATGCAGCACGGCGGAAAGTTCAATGTCTAGAATATGCACTCATGCAATAAATATAAGGGGCAAGAAAAGTTCATTGGGGTTAAATAAGTATAAAGTTACACAAAAGCGGATATCCCTGCACTCAAGAGGAACGTTTAATACGCGTCAGCTGAGATAAGATTGTCATTTCTAGTTGGTGGTTTTAGAGATTCTGACAGTTGGGACTGCACTAAGGCTAGTCATTCGGGTGGGTACATGTACTTCTGGGGAGAAACGTGCGCCGAGCTGAGAGAAGATTTTTATTTAGCTTAGGAGGATACAGGTAGGTGGAGCCGACCTTATGTTTCATTGTGATTAAGAGTTGTGCTGCAAGTGAAAATGTGCGTTAGGAATTGAAATCGACATGACTTGTGCAAAGTTGAACTAGAAACCTTTGAAACAATGTAATATATATATATATATATATATATATATATATATATATATATATATATATATATATATATATATATATATATATATATATATATATATATATATATATATATATATATTATATATATATATATATATATATATATACATATATATATATATATATATATATATATATATATATATATATATATATATATATATATATATATATATATATATACTTATTATATATATATATATATATATATATTTATATATATATATATATATATGTATATATAAATATACATACATACATGTACATACAAATGTGTATGTGTGCAAGTAAGTGTGGAATTGGGCGAAACACATTCTAGGTGCTACGTGTCAACGTGTATATTCTTTTGCAATATACCAATTACAATCAATTGATATACCCATACACACTTGTCATGTGTAATAGTGTATAAATCTACGTGCAGAATCTTATCATAAAACATTGATATGCACAAATACACACAAACGAAAGTTTAAACTTATAGTAGCAAATATTTCTTACTGATATTGGTGTAATCAATTCCCTGACCATAAAGTCCCTGTTTATGTCCCCTTTAATTATGAACCATTAGCCACAATTACACTACTGTCATTATCGCCTTCACAGGGTGACTGGGAACTAGGGCCGAGGTGCCGGGCACTATGGGAATAATGGTTATTTATGTTGGTGAGCACCATTCCACTTGGCGCACGTGTGAATAACGACCTCCTCTGCACACTTATCAGTAGTACACAGTGCTGTGCTAGACTTAACCTGTTCATCATACTTAAATAATATAACAGAAAAAAAGGTACGACTTACGATGGTGTGAACGGCAGAAAAAAAAATCCTTTTTTCTCCACCGTTTTTCCAAAAAGAAGCAGAATTTTATTTTTTTCACCGTTTTTCCAAAAACAGCAGAAAAAAATTGAATTTTTTTTCTGCCGTTCACACTTGCACCATCGTAACGACTAGTATGGAGGTAAAAAGTATTCGCGGCTGGAATTACATTGAAAGTAATACATCGATGGATCTATTCAAAGCATAACCAACATTACATTCTCCAAATAGATATAGGAGTTTATTTATTTGGAAAAAATATATTCAAAATGTATATTCAGAGTACCATAGAGTTAAGGCGGCTCGGGACCTTCGTTCTTTAAGTGAGACTTCCATGTACAGACTGACCAATACTTTGGTCTATGTATAAGAACACCCCAATAAACTATATATGTTATGAAAGCTAAGAGTCCAGAGAGGTCAAATATTCTAAAAAAGTTTTCTCAAATCCTCAAAGTTTCACAATGTGTATGTATGTGTGTGTGTGCGTGTTATTTTTTGCTAAGTTTTTGTAACAGATGTTTTATTGGTATTTATCGGATTGCTCTGAGAATACTACATGAGGACGTGTTCCCCTCAGGGTCAGGGAGCTTTGGGCATGAAGTGGTTATGTTATAACCCTCTGACAGGCTGTGCTGAAATGAGGGATTGGACAGCATCATATTAGGTATGAATATATAACAAATGCGAAGATAATATCATGGGGCAATGCAGTGTTTTCTATGAATAGCAACCCAATAATAGGGTTCGTATCTGGAGCAGACTCGATGGCTGGAGCATAGACGGTTGCTTAGAAGCAGAATGTTTTGTCATTTTGTCTTGCAGTTAATAAGAAAAAGAGAATCGTATTTTGAGTTAGGTATGAGATTTGGTCTTTGCTATTGTCATTTCGTCTTCCAGTTATTGGGAAAAAAAGAATCGTATGAGATTTAGTCTTTCCGAGGAGATCGTGTGTTGCTATTTCAGACAGTTGGCATCAACTCGTCAACCAGTTGATTACAGTTGACTATCAAAAAACGATTTCTTCATAGGAGCTGCACAACCAGAACAATACATAGACGGCATTTTGTCGACAGTAATGAAAATTCACTGTGTGACATAATTAAAATTTGGTCTAGAACAAGATGTCTTATAACTCAATTGACATTCATTGGAATTATATATATATATATATATATATATATATATATATATATATATATATATATATATATATATATATATATATATATATATATATATATATATATATATATATATATATATATATATATATATATATATATATATATATAAATATATATATACATATATATATACATATATATATATATATATATATATATATATATATATATATATATATATATATATATATATATATATATATATATATATATATATATATATATATATATATACACACATTTATATGTTAACATCTGTATTCTTCTTGGCCACTACACCTTAAACAATTTACATACACAGCGTTGAAGAATGTTTTACTGTTTTGAGAATATGTGTCTCTCTAGTTTGGATTGGTGCCCATAGTAAATCTTTTCATAGCATTGATGGCAATTGAAGTGTTACGAATCCTTTCACGTAAGTTTCGGTAACTCGTCCGACGAATTCCCTCTGCTGGGTATTATACCATTATGCCGCATATGAGGAAAGGGGACGGAATGAATCGATCTCGAAAAAATTAGGGATCGTCTCCAAAAGCTCTCAATTTTATTTCTAAGCGGCTCTTGTCACTGTGAGAGTTTGTTAGTATTTCAATTTGCGTCAGTTGGCTGTTTTTCCTATCGCCGCCCGGCAACGCATTGGGTGCAAGAGAAAGCCTATAGAATTCTCCCCTGAGAGCTCGCAGATAAGGCATGGAACGAATTGAGAACAAAATGGTGGGCAATATCTCTAGCTATCTTGCTATTGATCGCCCAAGAAAAGTCGGGGAAATCTCTTTAAGAGAAAGATATAAATGTTACTAACGACGGACATTTAATCCCCACGAGGTCGGATCAAGTAGAGGTAATAATTTAATACTAACGCATTCCGAACATACAATTGGAATTTGGAATTTTGTTTTTCGTCACATTCATGCCACATTGTGACTAATTCGTGACTTGAGAGTTGTACGTAGTGGAGGAGACCGGAGTACCCGGCGAAAACCACAGCCTAACCCCAAGTCACTGGCAACTTTCTCACATGATCAGGCCGGGATTAGAACACGGCCAGTAGTGAGAGACAGCGATCAAATAATTGGTTACCTTTGCTTCCATTTCCCCAATCCAAAATATCCGCAATGTTTATTGACGGTAACCTTTACATTACACTAGCATGTATGGTATATAAAACAGTAACAAATTGTTTTAGTGAAACATCTTTTTTTCTTTTGCGGGTTGGGACTATTTTTACAATTAACCAATCCTAGTGTTCCTGTTTGCAGTCACATTTGGTTAATGGAGTTTTTGTGAGCACCAATTATTGAATGTTTTGCGACAAAACTCTTGCTAGCATATCCAATTTTTGATAAATAAGAAAAAAGAGACATGCTCTGTAATTTTATGATTTCCAATGGCAGCACTCTAGTCATATATACACTTTTAGGTAGGATTTGTTTTTAATGGAATGGGATTTGAATAACTCAGTGTCTGGATACAACTTCTAAGGGAATGGACTTTCAATTATTGTCAGTTTTTCTGCCATAGTTTGGCGTATTTGTCACTCTACTACATACAGTACAGACATTTTGTTCCTGCACCAGTCGACCGGACGTCTGTCAGTTCCTGGCTGTTCAAAGACCCATAGATAACATGTCAAACAATAGGCCAAGCACATCAATGACCCACGTAGCTTGCGAATCAAAGCTACGTTCATTTGTGAGGTCATCCATGCATCTATGCCCAGGAAACTGGGTGGCAATCGGGCGTGCAGTCATGTATTATGCCCGGGCTGCCATACATTTAGTGCAGGAATTAAATGTCGGCACTGTACCAGTTGTAGGTAGTGGAGGGAACCGGAGTACATGTACCTAGCAAAAACCACCGCCTAACCCTCAGCCACTGGGAACATTCTCACTCACCCGGGTCGGGAATCTAACCCAGGTAGTGTAGAGACCGCCAAGGGCCTAGATGGTGCTGTTTTTATCCTGTACCAACTAGCAAAGATGTAGGTGTCAGAAATGTAATAAGCAAAACCGCCCAGATAACAAGTTGTCAGTGACAGCCCCATTGGTTTGGTAATAATCACATTTCCTCCCCGTAGGAGTAACCCGGGGATGATAGTCACATCCTTGGCAAGACTGTCGAGGCACCACTGTCATCGGTCACGCCCCCTGATGGGATTTAATGGCACTAGGCGATTCCAGGTAAGATGTTCTCATCCATCTTGTGGCCAATTCATCACTGTCTTCCCGGGCCTCTGGCCACCCGCTCATCGCCCCAGCTCTCTACGTGAGAATTACTTGATTGTGCGTCGTGCTCAGCCACAAAGGCCGCGGCTGACACGAGCGTTCCTCCTACATGTACAGCGTAGTCTCGCGCTGCAACAAACAGAGGCCTGAACTCACAAGAAGGGGGCGTTCCCGTGCAAAAAGATTCATGCATGAAAATATCGTGGCATGAAAATGTCATGCATGCTAACATGAGCTTTCCTCCTACATGTACAGTGTATACTCGCGCTGCAACAAACAGAGGCCTGAACTCACAAGAAGGGGCGTTCCCGTACGAAAAGTTTCATGCATGAAAATATCGTGGCATGAAAATGTCATGCATGCTAACATGAGCTTTCCTCCTAGTACATGGTAGTCTAGCGCTGCAACAACAGAGGCCTGAACTCACAAGAAGGGGCGTTCCCGTGCAAAAAGATTCATGCATGAAAATATCGTGGCATGAAAATGTCATGCATGCTAACATGAGCTTTCCTCCTACATGTGCAGTGTAGTCTAGCGCTGCAACAAACAGAGGCCTGAACTCACAAGAAGGGGCGTTCCCGTGCAAAAAGTTGCATGCATGAAAATATCGTGGCATGAAAATGTCATGCCTGCTAACATGAGTTTTCCTCCTAGTACATGGTAGTCTAGCGCTGCAACAAACAGAGGCCTGAACTCACAAGAAGGGGCGTTCCCGTGCAAAAAGATTCATGCATGAAAATATCGTGGCATGAAAATGTCATGCATGCTAACATGAGCTTTCCTCCTACATGTGCAGTGTAGTCTAGCGCTGCAGCAAACAGAGGCCTGAACTCACAAGAAGGGGCGTTCCCGTGCGAAAAGTTTCATGCATGAGAAAATCGTGGCGTGAAAATGTCATGCATGGAAATTCCCTTTTCTCGCATGTTAACCACTATGAACTCAAACAGTATAGATACAAATGGAACTAATGTTGGTCAGGAGGTTTGCATTCAGTCAGAATCCGTGTTTGCATTTAAGATAGGACACCAAGCATCTTATCCGACGCCTTGCTTAATTCTGGTTCCATGATTTGATTTGATTTGATTTGGTTTTATTCGGTCTATAACGATGTGTATTACATAGCATTTGGAATACAAAAAATCATATATAAAGGTGACTAGTTGGAGAGTCATTAACTGTTATGCAATATAATTCTAACCAACACAGGATATATACACTAAAAGTTAGAAACTTATTTCCATAGTGGTCCCATACATACTACAAGTATGTATAATAGCGCTAATTCAAATTCTGACTATTTGCTTTTTTTCAAATCCCTCAACTGGCTTACCAAAATACCAAGAAATATTAACAGCATATCCTCTTGCGAATACATTACTCTTGCTCCGTTATCACCTGAAAATTAGTAATCTCCTCAAATATCCTATCTCTGTCGTCCTTCCATCTTGGACACTGCATGAACAAATGTCACGCATCATCCTCAGCCGCCAAATCACATGACCCGTAAAACGCGACACCAATAGTTGCATTTTTAAACCGCACATCATCACAATTTATCAATATATCTTCATTCTCAGTCAGAAATAACGAGTGGGCGTTTGAATTTGTTTCAGGTACTGTTTTAGCTCTTGCATGCGTTAATTATAGATTTTTGTGTTGTTATTATCAGTGCGTTGATTCCTGTTCTTTCTGATGTTCTTCTTGGTGATACCTAATCATTTCGGTGTCTCTAATTGTGTTTGAATCAGTTTCTATCCTTGAATACGGTTATCTCTTAATTTGTACGTGTACTACAATGTATTTCATGTTTTCAACATGGTTAATCAAGATACAATACAATGTGACAATATTTGAATGAAAGAATGTGTGCCAGTTGAAATGAACACTTTCAGTTGTGATTATTTGATGACTCTTATTGAAATCTGTCGAATGTGTGCCCTACATATATCAATAAGCTGAAATCATGCTAACAGGTTTCTAGTGCCTGGAAATGGTATTACCCGATTGCTTCGGTCAATCCACAAATAGCAATTAGCTACTCACGACTTTGTCTCAAAATGGCGAAAGGTGACAAGAATCGAAATTCCAAAGCCAGGTCGAAATGAATGTATTGGTCAACAGATCGGATACATTACCAAACATCTATTTGAAATATAGAGAAATATTCGTCACATGTTCAAGTAGTGTACTAACGCATGAACAGTATTTGAGCTTTTTGTATGGCTTATTGGCGGTGTATAATTTTGGTTCAAGTAGTGTACTAACGCATGAACAGTATTTGAGCTTTTTGTATGGCTTATTGGCGGTGTATAATTTTGAATCACAATGATTTAATAATGTGCATTTTATCATCATTCTCAACGCATTCGCACACTTTTTACATGCCTATAGAATTCATAACATGAGATTTTTCAAAGGGCTATCAGCGAGATATTTGGCTAACTCACGTAAGGCAATAAAAGAGATAACATCATTATTCACAATGTAAACTATCTATGATTTCAGCATAGATCTGGAATAAGTTGCAATTAAATCAATATTCCGAATGAGTTCGTCTTCGGGTTACGACTTCACCGACACAAAAGTGCACTTGAAATGGAGGCGGAAAAGGTTGACTGATCCAATCACCAAGGAGAGTCATTCTCGACTCCGTACCGAAGAGTTCCATTGAACCATGCGCTGGCACAGAAGAGTTCCCATTGACCTCAAGGTCACCGGGGTGGGTATCTATCAAGCCGGAAATTATCGTTAGAGGACGGATAATGACTTAATACTTCGTGCTCAGACATTGCCTATGTTCCTTCAGCTATAAGCCACACTACGAAAGATGGCTGGCGTCGTCAACGGAATGGGCTTTTTAGATGTCTGCGATTGGAATGTCAAATTAATACTGCCATAGCATTCACCTTATTTCCCCTAATATTGCAAATCTGTCAGACGGCGCTTACTTATTGTCCTTAGCAGTGTATCAGCAGCAAGACGTCATCGCCCTAAGCTTCCAGGAGGTTCATCAGTGAAGCAGTAGATGCCATGTGAGAGTAAAGTAACTTATATATGTGCCATCTTGATGTTGGTTGGTCACACTATTACTACTACTACTACTACTACTACTACTACTACTACTACTACTACAGATGCTGCCGCTGCTACGACAACTACTTCTACAGCTTCTACTACTGCTGCTGCCGCTGCTGCTACTACTTCCACTACTACTACTACTACTACTACTACTACTACTACTACTACTACTACTACTACTACTACTACTACTACTACTACTACTACTACTACCACTACTACTACTACTGCTATTGAAATTATTAATTCCATTATTATCATTATCATGAAGTGTTATTGTTATTGTTTTTATTATTATATTATAATTTTAATCATTATAATAATAATAGTAATAATAATATTGATAATAATAATAATAAAAATGATAATAATAATAATGGTAATAATGATATCAATAATGATAAAACAATGACACTAGTAATGATAATAGTATGATGATGATAATAATAATAATAGTAGTAATAATAATAATAATAATGCTAATAATAATAATAATAATAATAATAATAATAATAATAATAATAATAATAATAATGATAATAATAATAATAGTATAAATAATGATAATGATAATTATAAAAACAACACGTATCACTGTGTGCCATTATTTGCCTAACAGTCAACCCCCTCTATTTTCGGTCGATGAGTTCAGTGACATGTTTATGTTTTTTCCTTTTTATTATTCCGTCACCTGTCTCATGTGTGTAGTAAGAAGAACGGCACGAAGCTGTGGAAACATTTATTTCTCTAAGCGGATGGGTTTATGATATCCTGTACATAAAATTGTATCAGTAGTTCGTGACATTACTTTACAAGTCCATATGTTCGGGCGATAAAGGTACTACAGGTGAACTTGGATATGACGGACCACTGTATGACGGATTTTTGCATATGACGGACAATATGCTTGGTCCCAGTCCGATGCATATCAAGTATTCGTCGTCATATGTATACGATGGATTTTGCATATGACGGACCAATTTCCCTGGTCCCATTGAGTCCGTCATATCCAAGTTCACCTGTATAAGTATAATAAAAAAAGACATACACTGTTAGTCAAAGCAAGTAAATCATCCATTTGAAAGTACAAAGGGCATTAGGATGCGAAACGGTTTTTAAAGTAAATTTTAATGAGAACTGCCTTTGAAGTATGTCTCTTACTTGTGTTTGCAATTGCACGCATTGTTAAGCAAATATTATTATTTGATAAAACTTCCTACAGTTCTAGCTTCTATCCTGCATACGAAACTAACCCATTTTAATATTTTCCATACGGCCGTATTAATTTTATGAATGTGTAGGGTCATATTGAAAACTAAACTTAATTCTTGTCCATGAAAGGCAGTGAATGGTCAGGCAGTGGTTAGTGCACGAGACATGTGATGTGTGGTGGCGATTATAATTGGTCTTCCTGGGATTAGGAACATTTAGCCTAGACTTAGCTATGAGGGATGGAAGTCTCGCTCTAAGATGGCGAGTTTTGGCACGGAGAGTCTAGAAGCGTGTCCAATCACGAATGTCGATCACCGGAAACGCAACCAGCAGGTCTCGCTTAACAGCCTGGACACAACTCATGGCTCGGGTGTTGACAGGAACCGCTCGAGAGGTGCGTTTTGTGCATGTTGGTGTGCAACCTACTTTATAATGTAGACGATGCGAGAGCCTTCATTGGTCTGTCTCCTAGTGACGTCACACTGCCACTAGATTCAGCGAGATTAGGTGTGTGCAGGGCTTTGTAATGGGTACTATGGAAATTGGTCTATGGCAACCAATCCATGCGTCTGTTCATCCTAGGTGCAAGATGCGGTCCGGAAACAGCGACAGAGCTCACAACCTCAACCAATCAAATGAGAAAAGAAACCTCCCCGTGAGCACGTTTAGCAATAGCATTCTTTGCGGAGATTATTGGGAAAGGTACGACAGGCCATTCTGCCGGAAGAATAGGCATAAGGCGCGTTCAGCTGCCTCGGTGATGGAGGGCCTATTTACAATGACAAAATGTCGACGCAAAAATGAGTGGCATTTTGATAAATTGTCCCGTGACTAAACAACTAGTTCTTTCCGCAATGACGT
>OZ012692.1:18038922-18078922 GCA_963942565.1 Maea johnstoni
CACCTGAAGTGCATATACTTATATGGCTTTGTTTGCAAGAGTTAAGATCTACGCCACTGGGTTTGCTTTTAACTTGAGTAGATATGCTTTTTATTGGGCTATATACAGTGACTCCTTAGAGATGTGAACACCTTGGGACCATATAGTTCACATTAAGGGGTGTTCACATCTCAGAGGTAATTCAATAACCTAGAAGATACATATGGGATGGAAGATTGTATTCTACTGAGATGAGGGACCTGACCGTGACAAAATTTCGACTTAAGTAAAGGTGACTTTCCTTGAGGTGGCATTTCTTCTTCCAAAGACACAAGTTCTAAAATGTCCAATGCGTACTGAAGAATTTAGCTACTTGAAAATGTTTAATACTGTAGTCAAGATATGAGTTCCTGGCTTCACGACTATGTACATACACCTGTGTAGTATAGTATCTTATCGCCAGCTGTGCTGTAATTCTTGATGCGGATTGGTCAATAGGTGTTAGACCTGGAGCCGTTCACACTTTGTGGATTCAATATCGCACGGCAGAATTCAATATTACCACTTGAACCTGGACCACTTTAATTGATATTACCACTTGGCCATTAATCTGACCCCTAGAAGTCACCAGCCTCGTTCTGTCATCTAAAGTTATCTTAACTTTTTTAAAGATCTATTTGTTTTTTTAGCATGAAAGAGCAGGTGATGAATTTGTTAGGACCTGTTGGAAAGTGCGGTCCAGCCTGCTATCCACCCTCAGTCATCCAGACTCCACTCGGCTCCACCTCGCGGGATCTGGATGACTTTGGGTGGATAGGGTATAACTAATATCATTCTATTGCGATGTAGTAAAATACACTTCGCTTTAGTATGTTTTCTGTCTATAGTTATTTTGATTTCTGCTGGGATATAGTCACGATTTTCTCCGTTTGTATCATGTTATATTGCCTAGTTTTGTTTTATGATTTATTTTGCTTGATATGTTTAATCATGATTGAGCCTATATTTGCGTAGTTATGTTTACACAGGAATTCTGTCAAGATTTAGCACACGTATTTATGTTCCTAGTTTTGTTTTGATACAGCTTTTAGCTAATAAGACATAAGCGATTACAATTGTTTTATCATTGTATATTGCATCGTTTCATTATCATTATAGTTTTCTACTCAAATATATGTGAAATCAAATACTGTAGTCATGGCGTCATAAAATGAACCGGTCACAAAAACATATTGATAAATAACAAAAAGGTTATTAAAGGCCAACTACACTTTTATCAATACTTATCTGCATGGCCAAAAAATAATCACTAAATGTTTCAAGAGTGGAAACCTTAGATGATATCATCCCCTTTTAGAGCTAAATAAAACGGAAGCACATCTTTTGTTACATAATTGGCAATATAAATAATAAAACCAGTCATACACAATACTTATTTATTGACAATGAACAAAAGGTGAGTCTGCGTATGGTTAAGGCAAATGTGGTTTATTATTTCGATCATTTGAAAGACACTAAAACATAGTTATCATAGACGTGTTAATTGATTAAACATATTTTGTTGCTTTCTATCGTCACAAGCTATTTCTGAAAATGATTTTAAGTAGTAGTTCATGACAGTTAATATTTTCCCCTAGTCCTTAATACAAAGATATAATGATTAATTTTCAGCAATAATGGATTAGTTATGTTCTATCCAGGACTGTTTGCTCGTAAATAAGAACTTTTGTAGCTTGTAGTTAATTTTCTTGAAGTTAATCATTTAAAATTAGAATTAACTTACGTGTACTAGCGCGGATTACTGGTTTTATATTTTGCCTTATAATAAACTAATAAGATCTACCAGTCTCATGGCTTTCCATGACACCTATATCGTTATACTGTATACTTTAAAACCACTAGAAGAACAGGGATAAAAATGGAAGACGACGGATTTTTACTGGCGTAGTAACATACATACTTTAACATATGCTGCTAGTTTTGCCAATACAAACTGATACAAAAAACTAAAAATGACTGAAACCCTGAAATATGGGCACTGATCTGAGAGTACTCAGCGAGAGCTATCCAATGAATACCAACACGACAAGGTTTTATATGGTTTTCAAATATATTTTCCTCCCTGTGCTTTGGACGAAAGTAGGCTCAGCATTGGAAGGGTTAAAAGTGCGTCAATTCAGAAGTACTCAGCACCGCTACTAGTTGCGGATCACTGCCACGAGAGTTTGCAGCTGACATCCATGACTACAGTGATGCACACACGGGAACACAACTTGTTTTGTATGACGTTCTTTCCTACTCCACTCTCTCGACGTGTCTTCCTGAGGAGGAGTCGACAGAGAGGTAGTTGACCTTCTCCCTCAACTCCTTGAATGTTTCATAGAGCAGAGTGAGAACATGTCTGTTAGTTCATAAAAAACATTGCTTTCCTACACACATGGGGGTGTTACTTCCTCTTTTTATGAATATGAAAATAGACCCTCATTATAAAATACAATGTCCAATCTCAATTGTACATTTTTTCCCAGAAGGCCAAATCATTGTCACTCTTCATTTTTTGTAAGAATAAAACATTTATAAAGTAATCGAATTATTCAGCATCTATTGCATATTTTCATTCGTTTTTTGATAGAGAAAATGCCATGTAGATCTTAAAGAAGGCATCTTTCCAGAAAACAGATGTATGTAAATATATATATATATATATATATATATATATATATATATATGTATATATATATATATATATATATATATATATATATATATATATATATATATATGTATATATATATATATGTATATATATATATATATATATGTATATATATATATATGTATATATATATATATATATATATATATATATATATATATATATATATATATATATATATATATATATATATATATACATACATATATACGTATATATACGTATATATATATATGCATATATATATATATATATATGTATATATATATATATATATATATATATATATATATATATATATATATATATATATATATATATATATATATATATATAAATATATATATATAAATATATATATATATATATATATATATATATATATATATATATATATATATATATATATATATATATATAAATATATATATATATATATATATATATATATATATATATATATATATATATATATTTATATATATATATATGTATATATATATATATATATATATATATATATATATGTATATATATATATATATATATATATATATATATATATATATATATATATATATATATATGTATATATGTATAAATATATAGATTGATAGATAAATAGATAGATAGATAGATAAACGAATGCTAAGATTTATCCTAAATCCTTTAACCGTTTTATCACGAGTACTTTCGGGTATTGCGCATAAGAAAATGTCCAAAATGTATCCCCCTCTGCGTTGGCTCTACCCTATCCAAATAGTAAGAGTGGGAATGATTTCGTTACATTTAAGTGCTCTCTTCTAATGCTGAAATACCAACCCATCTCCACAATGCGCCATTTATAAATCACACGTGAGACACTGCAGTATCTATTACCATATGATGTTTTCCCAATAACCTCCTTGGGGAAATGTAAATCGCAAATCCATACACTCGTCCTGTCAACATACTCCGATAGTCGTGGAAACCTAGAGCTAACATGGCACACTAAATATTCAGATAGATAGATACAGTACAGACATTTAATTCATGTACCAATCGACCGGACGTCTGCCTCTGCCTGGTTGTACAAACACCAATGGATAACATGTCAAAACATTAAGCCAAGCATGTCAATGACCCACGTAGCTTGCGAATCCAAGGTACGTTCCTTTGTGAGCTCATTCATCTCAATTCCTAGGAACTGGGTGGCAACCGGGCATTCGGTCATGTATTATGCCCGGGCTGCTCAGGCATTTAGTGCACAAATTAAATGTCGGCACCGTAGATATTTAGATGCAGGGATCTGGATTATGTGAGAAAGTTGCCAATCTATTTCAGGATACAGTGTGACTCAAGTATATCATTTCCATGAACTAAGCTATCACACCGTGTATTTCGTTATCACTAGTTAACGAGTATACGTATAGGAAATTCAAATATCTAAATTTAAGATAATTCTGTCCCTCGATTGTAGTGAACATTATAAATTTGAGCTGCCTCAGGCACAACTATGCACTAGAATATAATTTCGACGTCAGCACAGTATAATTCAGATGTACATGTTTAGATGCACTCTGGTCTAGACCGGAACAACGTACTGAACTTTTGCCAAAACTTACAGTAGTCATGGGAAATGAATTGATTAAGTTTTACGGAAAGGATGATTTTACTCCCCCTAGAGATCTCAGTGTTTGGCAATTGCATAGTCCAAAGGCGCCTATGTTAATGAGTTCAATGTTATAGATCAGAGGAATACATTTGCCTTATCTCAGAGGTGCAGCAGAACAGATATGTTGTTGTGTACTATGTTTGTTGGATGTGTATTCAGGTTAGAATTTTTGAATTTAGTTTGTCGCCACTTTTTTGCTATATTGGGTATCACTCGTGACTAGCATTCTGTATAGGGGTCAGGGAAACTGTAATACCCTAAGAAAATCACCTTCCTATTCGAAATCACTAGCAACTCCTATACATACATACAAACATACGTACATACATACATACATACATACATACGTGAATACATAAATACAAACACAAATAAAACACACAAACATACATACATACATACATGCTTACATAAATACATACATACATACATACATACATACATACGCCTGATATATAGTAGCTGTCTACTACTAAATTTGACAGTGTTGTGCCCCATAGCAATATAATTGCATTGGTCCATCTAAAAAAAGACCCCTAAAATATAATCAAGGCTACAGTATTCTTTCTTTACCTGTGGTCAATGGCTATCGGGTAATAGCATAGCAAGTGTTCCAATAACGCCCCATATGCACAGATATTGAGACCAATGTCTATAAATTCAACACTGACCCGTGGTCAATTTGCCCAATGCAGTGCATTTTACTGACCCCTGGGCCTCTAAGTATAAAGCTCTTATGTTCTGCTTGCGATGTGCTTTTGGTTTGAAAGCCCATTGTTCTCCCTTTGTATTCCTAACCACAAGCACAGGTCGCAAGCACTGCGTAAAGTTTTATACTTAGGGCCCCTGGTCAGTTGCTTATCAACGGGTAGACCACAAGTGTCCTGATAATGTCCCTAATACCGAGGTAATGCCCCTCGAAGGAACAGCCTTCTGCATTATAAATGCTTAGAGTGACCGCAAATGACCAGTGGCCACTTGACCAATCATAGGAGCTAAATCCTCTTAGGATGACCAGAGACGCAGCTCTACATTGCTCATTGAACGTCTTAGTCCAGATGAAACCCAACTATACCACGGATACAGGGCCAAGTCGCTTAATACATTCCTGTTGATAGTCCCTTGAGGACGTTGCTCTCTCTTTACAAAACACTTATTACATAAACACACCAATTAGTTGAGGAGATGATTTACTGCACCTAATTTCCTAGTTTCAGAGCTCTCTCTCTCTCTCTCTCTCTCTCTCTCTCTCTCTCTCTCTCTCTCTCTCTCTCTCTCTCTCTCTCTCTCTCTCTCTCTCTCTCTATATATATATATATATATATATATATATATATATATATATATATATATATATATATATATATATATATATATATATATATATATATATATATATATATATATATATATATATATATATATATATATATATATATATATATATATATATATATATATATATATATATATATATATATATATATATATATATATATATATATATATATATATATATATGCACACACACACAACCCCCTGGTTTTGATTGGGATGTCTGGTTGGAATTCATATTGATTGGCATATTTTCTGTTCAGATGACTGATGAAATGAGCAATGCATCCTACTTAGCAATTTGGCTTGTTTCCCATTGAGTCACAAGTCGCTTAATAGGCGTGACTGCTGCGACCAGCCTCATGTAATGGCCATAATAGACCAGTACAGATTAATGCCCCACTGAGAATCTCCGCATATAGCCCCCTTAATGAGGCCCCCGCATTCATGACTAAATAGCTTCATACTTGTCGTACAATGGAGATCGATGTACATGTTGCATAAACGGACTTCTGGATCGCGTCAAATGAGGCATTTAGTTCTCATTTGCTTAAATTTGATTCATGCAATTTATTCTACTTGTACATGTATGTCTATCAATTTATATGAAGATACATCCTTGATATAATTCTGTTAGAAATGAAAATAAAATAAAATAAACATGAAAGGTCATACAACGTGCTTTCAATGTCATCAAAATTGTATTTGCATTGTTTTCTAAAGATTATAAAGATTAGCGCTAGTTTTGTCCCGTTCACTACAAAACTATTATTATAATTTTGTCTTTGCTATGATTTTGTACTTGAAAAGGTCAGTCAATAAACATACAAATACAAATACTACCTTTTATTTTCTAGTAAGAAGGCAGTTGTGTTACTTACATATATCAGTAATAGTATGCTATCGAACATATCTTAGGATACATAACAATACTAACATAAATTATACGACACATACAGAACGGACGTAAGCATTGTAACTATGTTCAACTTATAGGGTCTGGTATTTGCATGTCCTTTTTTCAGCAATAAAATTTAGTATCTCATTCTGTAAGTTATCATTTTGTATGCAAGCTGATCAATTCGTTTTGAATTATAAGGAATTCTGAAATGATAGCCTGAAATGAAATTTACTAGGTACATGCTAAAACAAAGTTCATTATTATAAGTATAAGGTTATTATATACCTTTTTCCCCCAAAAAAATGTTATCATACATGTACGTTCCAACTTCATTAGGAGTAGTTTTATAGGATGCCATCTTTCCTCTAAATTGACTCTTGGTTTGAATGAATGAACGAAAGTATATACTGTACAGCACTTAAGTATAGCGGGAACAATAATATAGCGATAATAGCGCTCTGCCCATATGCGCTATTATAAAGTCCCCGTCTTTATTAAATTCTTAATTGAACTTGTTGCTGCTGTTCCAGTTCAGCGCTATATACTTAGATCACGCTGTCCAGGCCAGTGCTGCAATTGCGCTATATAATGTTCACGCCCTGTTTAAGTGATTTACAGTATGTATTAACTGTAAACCAAATTCTTCAAATGCGTACTTGTACGTTATAGTTTTCTACAAGTACAAACTAAAAGAGCTATAACAGAAGATCAAAAGATGGCAAAAAGATTACCCGGAAGACATAATGAATTGTGATTTTGAAACGTCGAGAAAAGTTTTACAACACAAAAAAGACAAAGAGGTTGAAAACTAAGAATGATTTTAGTGAGAAAGAGAGTAAAATAAGACAACATTAGATATATAAACTCCTCCTCAGGGCCACTGTCAAATAATATAATTAACAATTCATAGCATTATAAAAGACAAACGTGAGTAAAGATGCTCAACTTTCAAACGGGGTTAAACTTTATGACTGACCCCAACGTGTTTATGGAACTTCGGAGCAAGTTTACACACTATCTGATGTCAACTCTGCTCTTCGTGTTCCTAAATACATTTTTCTTACATAATTACAAGCTATCTTCCAAAATAATTCCATTATCTCTATGGGAACATACTGAACTCATTTTCCTAAAAGGATTTCCAAGGGATGTTCATGTATACTCTGAAATGTGTCTTTGTTGAAGCCTTCTACATGTACAGTGTAATAAAAGTCTACAAAAACTTCCTTCGCCATTTTAAAAGCTTTTACCCTAAAACGACCCGGAGTCATCGAGAGTAATTGCAAATAAAACTGGTAGAACTACTTTCCCATAGCACTTTAGAATAGAGAAGAACGTGAAGACATGGCTATTTTATGAATCTGATATTCACTCCGATCTCGAATGCCATAAAGTTTAGACCCTAAATTTGCAAAGTCATGAAACGAAAATGGTTCACAATAAAAACAAGTACATGTACAGTATATGGTTGGATATAGATGGAAATTGTATTAGCGTAACGATTTAAATACAAGAACAAAAGTTGAAATACTACCTCCTTTTCTATGAGATAATGAAGGATAACAGTTTGAATCCAATAAATAACTCGTTTCCATAAAAAATGAAACAAAGTTTCGTGTTATCAGAGAGACTCCTTCAAAATGACTCAAATATTTTGCATTCACTCCCAGTATATCGATGCCATATAAACTTTTCTATAGTAAAGTAACGCTCTATATAAGGTTGTGTTGATGGTATCTAGGCGTGCCACTAAGTACTGTAAATTCGGAAAAGATTGCGTTACATGTAGTTTAATTCTTGCGTGTTTTTTTGCGTTTAGCCTCGGACGCAAAATATAAATTCGTAATGAGTAGTGCTGCCACTTTAAGTGTATAGCTGGCACTCCATGTTGCGGCAAATTCGTAGTAAAGTTAAAAAACGCAAAAATCGATTTTCTGTAAATTCGCAAAATTCACTCTACACAATATTTTGTGAATCTACAGTATCACTCACAGTAAATTTACACCATGTAAGGCTTTATTGAGGACACCTAGGTCTGCCATAATTACTCACAATAAATTTACACTATACATGTATAAGACTTTGTTGATGACACAATTATCACTTAAATCAAATTTACACCATTTTAGGCTTTGCTGAGGAAACCTATGCCTGCCACAATTACTCACAATAGATTTACACCATATACGACTTTGCTGATGACAAAATCATCACTTACATTAAATGTACATGTAGGCTTTGCTGAGGACATCTAGGCCTTCCAATGCCATTCACCGTAAATCTACACCATAAGAGACCTTATTGAGGACACCTAGGCTTACAGCTACAGTGCGGACATTTAATTCCTGCAATAAATGCGTGGACAGCCCGAGCATAATACGCAACCGCATGCTCGATTGCAACCCAGTTTCCAGGGCATTGATGCATGGGATTACCTCAAAACTGAACGAAGCTTTGGTTTGCAAGTTACGTGTGTCATTGATTTGCTTGGCTGATATTTTCGACGTGTCACCCATGGTCGTTTGAACAACCAGGCACTGACAGACGTCCGGTCGACTGGTGCAGAAATTAAATATCTGTACTGTATGACGCACAGTAGATTTACACCATATAAGCCTTTGTTGAGGACACCTAAAGGCCTTCCACTATCACTCATAGTACATCTTAAGTGTATAATGCTTTGCTTAGAACACCTAGCCCTACCGCTTTCACTCATACAGGTAACTCTGCTTATTCCGGACATGTGTAATCCGGATTTTCGCCTAAACCGGACAGATGGTAGGTTATTATAGAAGGTTATATAATTCCTTAACGCATAATCCGGATTTTGCCTAATCCGGACAGAAATTTAGGGCCCACATCAGCCCGGATTAAGCAGAGTTGCCTGTCGTATGCCTACACCATCTGAGGCATTGTCGGGGACATCTAGGCATACCCCTGCTACTAACAGTAGCTTTTCACCGCATATAGGCATTGTTGAGGACATCTAGGCTTACCACTGCTACTAACAGTAGCATCACATCAAATAAGGCATTGTCGAGTATATCTAGGCCTGCCCCCTATATCGCTCAGGGAACTGAAATCTAATAATACATACATAAGGATAGCTTGCCGCTAATAAAAACAATTAACAGAAACACACGGGCGTTAGGACACCTTTTACCGTTACTATCACGTACATTAAACGGGCAGCATAGGAGATTTGTCGAAAAAAAATTGTAGGCCCATTCACCATAATTCACGGCGGAGTAATGCAAAATGTTATGTCCTTTTTTGGCCCGACACCATAACAGTAGTGCGGAAGCAAAACAATTGTATCATGTTGAAATATTCATTCTGTACGGAAGATTCTGTTAATTGGATTAATTTATCATATTATCTCTGTGTCATTTGACAGGTGATATTACTCCCATATCATAGCAATGCCGGTTAGGCTAATGACAATAATTTTGGGTATTTTTCTAGATTTCGGGTGTATAACATTTTGATACAAAATGCACTAGTTGAATGAAGAACTTGCAAATTGACTATTGAAAAATACAACGTATGATATCTTTTACATTGGATATGTCATGTGCATACAAAATCATTCATACATTTATAAATACGGTGCCGACATTTAATTACTGCACTAAATGCGTGGGCAGTCCGAGCATGATACACGACCGCACGCTCGATTACTTCCCAGCTTCCCGGGCGTGGATGCATTGGCGAACCCACAACTAAGCGAATCTTTGATTCACAATTTACATGTGTCATTGACGTGCTTGGCTTATTTTCTCACATGTTATCCATGGGTGTTTTTACGACCAGGCACTAACAGACGCCTGGTCAACTGGCGAGCGCAGGAATTAAATGTCTGTACTGTAGAATATCGTTTGTGTAAATAGTTCAGATCCCTGCATACAACGTAATAACTGAACGGTTTGTTTCACGGAAGGATGTTTCGGATACACAATGGGAATTCAAACCATTGTTGATACAAGACCGAAATACTGTCCAAATGTCAAATATGGCGTGGAAGTCACCTAAGGATATCTCTTCAATAAGTGCACTCATACTCTGTTATGATTTTGTACTTAACTCTTACAGTCAGTAAACATACAATACACTACAATACTCAGTAAATCCTATACGTAGTTGTAAACGGCTCAGCAGAATTATCGGAGGCTGACATGAAATCTAGTACTTCATGTCAAATATAGATGGCAGGTGCATTAACACTTCTCTCCGGTTGCATCCGTTTAAGTGGCGCGAGGAGAATGGTTCTTGAATAGAATGGATGGATAGCAGCATTCGTTTTATCGATTTCTAAAACACTGTTTTTCTACAGAACAGGATTACTCCATCCATATTTCAATATCTTGTGTTACCTTTAGGATCTTTAAATTCTTTATGGCGTGAAGTTCCGATAGGCGTTCATGAACTTAGTCAGAAAAGATTTATTGAGACAGAAAGATGTTGGGCACAAATAAATGATTGCTTGGAGTACTTTCTAGGTAGAAGGCACCCAGTAATTGTAAAACTGGAGAGATTCAAATAAAGGCCTTTCCTACTAGTTAATGATGTTATAAAAAACATAATTTCTATGTGTATTGGACTACATTCATTTGTTGTCAATAGTGACGAGGGTCGTTGCTATTTGTATTGTATTTTCTCTAATTCTTTTTATATGTATTAAATGAAATGAGACATTTTTTATTGTTTTGACAAAGAAACAATCACATCATATCGTTTTGCCTCTTTGGTATCATAAACGTATGGAACAAACGTTTTGTTCACCACATTTTCAATTTTTGTAAAGTTTATTGTCCATAGACTTTCAGATCGTAACGATATATGATCTTAGGAATTTATTTAGCACATTTGATAAGTGCCAAGGCGTTCAGAACTCCATCAAGACAGTGAGGGGCAGCATGAAACTAATCTTTGTTATTTGAACTGAGACAGTACCTTTCTGTATACACGTGTAAAGATTTCCTAAGCAATCGAAATGTCTCCATACTGCACTGTCTACATACATACATACATACAAACATGCACACATACATACAAACATGCACACATACATACATACATACATACATACATACATACATACATACATACATACATACAAACATGCATACATACATACATACATACATACAAACATACATACATACATACATACATACATACATACATACATACATACATACATACATATATACATACATACATACATACGTACATACGTACATATATACATACATACATACATACATATATACATACATACAAACATGCACACATACATACATACATACATACATACATACATACGTACAAACATACATACTAATACATACACACCCACAAACATACATACATACACACATACGCACATACATACGTACATGTACATACATACATACATATATACACACATGCATACATACACATACATATGCACACACCAACTTACACACACATACATACACACGTTCATGTTTACATACATACATACATTATACAAATATGACATCCCTGCGGGGTTGCTAACATGGTTGTCTACCCCGAGTGAGCATTGTCACCCGAGGGCGTAGCCCGAGGGTGACAATGCTCACGAGGGGTAGACTACCATGTTAGCAACTCCACAGGGATGTCACATTTGTTTTATTATACCGAACAACACCCCAACCTCACCCCTGGGCACCCAAAATCCATGACAAACTAACAATAATCAGATTTTCAAAAGTAAACATTTAATCGCTTTCAAACATCTACAGAAAAATAGAAAGTTACTCAGTTTCTAGTTCAGACCCTCCTTGGGCAGGTTGTCAAAAGCAGGAGCCATTCCATTCTGGCATAAATAATCATGGAATAGGTATGTACCCCTCACTGGAGAATCATTTAGATCAAAGTAGAAGTGTTTCTATGGGATATATTCCACCATCTGTAATTACTTATAATAATTAAAGTTCATTGTCACGTTACAGTTACTGATATTTGGTGTGAACATCATATGTCTCTGGCTAGAATTCACATTTAGATCAAAAGAAGAAGTGTTTGTAGAACACTCTGCCAGAGCTGTACGACTTGTGTCCCTCGGTGGTGATTCCTTCACGCACGGTGAGTAGTGACCTACTTTCCCCGCTCGCTCACTTCCACATGTGGGGATCTTGAAAGTATGACGTCACAGTATGGGGTATCTTGAAACAGTAGGTTGCTATTTCACAGCTACTTGATGGCGGGCGCTAATCCTTGAGTAGCGCCCGCTGTCACTGAACCTACAGACACACAGGTTGCTAGCAGTCTTGACACATGGCTCTCATCCAATGGGATGAGAGTATTTTCACGTGAGGTATAATAATTATGAATATTTGAAGCATTTCTAGATGTCCCATTGCTGGACCGTATGTGCGTCTACTGTAATGTCTCGTAACGCACGCTCTGTTCATTAAGCTCTTGGCTATAAGTAACACATGGCCATACGGATACCCTCCCGCCTAACCAAGCTTATCTGATGAACAGATTACCGCCCACCCCTTTTCCGCACCCTGCAGTCCCAAACATGTCCCTAAGAGCCGAGGGCCGGCACGAATTACCCTGGTATTTGAGACACTTACATTTGGGTGTGTGCAGGAGTGAGGAGGGTGCTTCTATGTTGTTGTACGGGTGATCCAGCCTCGATGGCAGATTATCTGAGGTTATCTAGTGGATTCATGGCACGGATTATCCTGGTATTTGAGACACTTACATTTGGGTGTGTGCAGGGGTGAGGAGGGTACTTCTAATTAATTGTAAGGGTGATCCAGCCTAGATGGCAGATTATCTGAGGGTATCTAGTGGATTCAGGGCACGGATTATCCTGGTATTTGAGACACTTACATGTACATCCTGGTGAACGCAGAGGTAAGGAGGTTGCTTCTCTTTAATTGCACTGGTGATCCAGACTACATGGCGAATTATCTGAGGGTATCTAGTGGATTCAGGGCACGGATTATCCTAATATTTGAGACGCTTACATGTACATCTTGGTGAACGCAGAGGTAAGGAGGTTGCTTCTCTTTAATTGCACTGGTGATCCAGACTACATGGCGAATTATCTGAGGGTATCTAGTGGATTCAGGGCACGGATTATCCTAGCATGCGAGACACTTACATGTACATCTGGGTGTGTGCATGGGTAAGGAGGGTGCTTCTAATTAATTGTAAGGGTGATCCAGGCTAGATGGCAGATTATCGGAGGGTATCTAGTGGATTCAGGACACGGATTATCCTGGTATTTGAGACACTTACATGTACATCTTGGTGTACGCAGATGTAAGGAGGGTGCTTCTATTTAATTGCACGGGTGATTCAGCCAAGCTGGCGGATTATCTGGGGATATCTAATGGATTCAGGGCATGGATTATCCTGGTATTTGAGACACTTACATGTACATCTGGGTGTACGCAGAGGTAAGGAGGGTGCTTCTATTTAATTGCACGGGTGATCCAGCCTAGATGGCGGATTATCTGAGGGTATCTAATGGATTCAGGGCACGGATTATCCTAGTATTTGAGACACTTACGTGTACATAATGGTGTAAACAGAGGTAAGAGGGTGCTTCTACTTTACTGTTCGGGTGATTTAGCCTAGATGGCGGATTATCTGAGCATATCTTGTGGATTCAGGGCACGGATTAACGGTTATCTTCGTCCTAGATTGCAGTAACTCAGCACGCGAGTTTAACTCGTCCCGCTTTTGCCAAAGTTTGCAAAGAAACTTCACAGACTATTTGTTGTGTCATATGTTGTTGGTGATTCGACCAGGATGACGAACCACGATGATATCATCAAGAGGGCGGATACCGATGACTAGCCCTGTCGGATGAAATCCAGGTGCTCTATAGCTACTCACTTCGGCGCTACCCCCTCCTTAGTTCCACATATTGTAGTAACAGTCCCTTTTATTCGCTGGCTGAGGAGTGGAACAATTGGTGTGGATATATCTTAGAGTGATCCAGCAAAGATGAAGGATTAGTAAGTGGATACCAAGATGGATTATTATTGCTAACAGTGTAGGATTATCCTTAACCCTTCCATTGCTAAGGTTACTTTCGTCCAAAGCACAAGAACGCAAAGCTTTTTGGAAAGCTTCTAATTGAGATACTGCCATGTTGGTATTCATTGGAAATATCTCACTGAGTACTCTCAGATGAGCACCCATATGCCAGGTTGTCAGTAGTCTTTCATACATTTTGTATTGGCCAAATTGGCCACCAGCAGGCTGAGGATTAACTCCAGTTACCCTATTTATGGAGCCACCCCTCATTACTCATGTTGAGTGTGCTCCCCCTCCCCCTCCTCTTACCCACTGTATGACCAGCTATATTATCCATTGTGTTGTATTTACAGGGTGATCCGGCCTGGATGAAGGATTAGGATGTGGATACCTGGGAGGATTACGGTGATAAGCTGGGTCGGTGTGATGTCGCTGCTTGTCGTCACGGATTCGCGCAATGGTGAGTACACGACTGCGTTCAATTCTTAAGGCTTCTGTTAACAGAACCCTTCTATCTCAGATTAACTCTAACTCGAATATCTACATGTACATGGTGCATGATACTCTAAGATAATTAAATCACGCAAACCTAAACAATATGTGACACTGTCGATATTAATCATCAAAACAAATGTTATGATTTTAACCTATTCGTGCTCAACTCTTCCAATAATGAGGCTACTTTCGTCCAAAGCACAAGGACGCAAAAGAATTTGAAAACCCTCTAAACCCTGCCATGTTGGTACTCATTGGATAACTCTCACAGAGTACCCTCATATGACTACTCAGGTGCCAGGGTTTCAGTCATCTTCCAGGTTTTTAGCATCATTTTGTATTAGCAAAGTTAGCCACCAGCAGCATATGGGTTAAGAATCCCTTCGGACACAACAATTGTTTCACAAACTATTTGAAGAAGAGTTATTGGTAGTATTCTGAGTAACATTTTTCCTTCAGATCTTTATCTAAATATGCATTTGGCTATCATATGTCAACAAATTTGTTAGGCTTTTTCTGCTCCGAGCATCAATGGGTTATATAATGTGGCTCGCGGGTTAACCCTTCCATTGCTGAGACTACTTTCGTCCTAAGCAGAAGGATGCAAAGATTTTTGAAAATCATATAAACCCTGTCATATTGGTATTCATTGGAAAGCTCTTGCCGAGAACTTTCAGATGAGTACCCATGTGCCAGGGTTTCAGTCATTTTTCAGGTTTTTTGCATCATTTTGTATTGGCGAAATTAGCGACCAGCAGCATAAGGGTTAATATCAATTTTAGAAATGAAAATAAGGACGATACGCACTGATAAACAGAGCTCTTCACGTGGTGCACAAATCATTATATTGTCGCGCGACTATCATCGAATTGCCAAGTGCATTGCATTAAGGTTGTGATTTTATCGACTTTAAAGGATTTGAGTACATGTAAATGTATCCACTGACAATACGTGTACTTATCAATTCCCAGCCAAACAGGTGTGTCTATAGTTCAGGAGATTCGTTCTATTCAAACCATCCATTAGATGATCCTACTTGTGGGACTGCCATGGGACCAAGAATAGACAGTAAAGAAGATTTTTGTAGATATGGGTCAGTACACAATGATATTTACTAGGACAAATGTTTTAACCAACAAACAGTTAAGCTATTTTCATATTATAGTTTTACGAATTATTTTCGATGGATCCTGCCCGATTGCATTTCATCGTTTAATAATAGCACAAGCTATTGTTGTTAAATAAATCTTTTTAACTCTATTAAACGCTTTAAAACTGTTTTTAAACTCTTTTAAACTCTTTTTAGTGTGGGTGGCTCGTTGTAAGAGAGGGGAGATTAAAGTTAAAACCGTTCCCGCTTTAGGGCTAAATGGAAAACTGATTCTAAGTGGTGAGAATCGTTTTAATCTGACTGTATGGAGTGCATATCTTGGTATTACACAAAAATAAATGTGTATATAATATAATGCATATGAACATCTGTCCACATACATACATGGGAAATATGATGAAATAGAAAGGGTCAACTACTTTGAAAATGGGAAAAGTTTCAGCATTCAAGGCGCTATAAACGTGAAATCACTTTCTGGAATTCTCTAGAATAACATACATATAACTGAAATGCTTTTCACTATATTGAACACTCAACTTAGGTTCTTACAACTTTATACTGCAAAAACCTGATAATAATAGAATGGCATCACGTAATCGAATTCATGTTAGATATATTGCGTTATCCATTTGCCACTCACGTAAATGAGAAATAGAACATTTTAAGGTTAATATGTCGCTAGAACCTTGAGCAAGACCATCTGGAACTGTTAAGTATACACTTGAAAGTGTGCGAGAACATAAAAAAGCAATTCCTTAGGACTCTGGTTATGAAACGACTCAATGCTTTTCAATTGCATATCCAAATGCAACTATCAGTAAGCGATTTTACGTAATCACGTATATTATTATCTTACGTATCTCGGAATGTAAATTGGGAAATTTTAAAAACATATTTAGGTTTATTACGAATGAAATCTGCAATTTCCTGTATGTCCTTTTACTTTGAATATAAAACTCTTTTGAATATGCAGCATGACTGTAAGTCAATTATTCAAGGAATAAATTAATTTTCCATCTGAGGTATGAAATGAATGGCATAGAAGTTAAAACGGATACATTAATTCTATTATCATATTGTTGTATTGCATTTCCTGTCGCAAGGTTACTCAAAAGGGAAGTGTGGCAGCATGTAGCAACTGATAGTTACCAGTCGTGTTGTGGTCCACATAACGTTCGGTCTATTTAATTAACAACCTTTTATTCCTTAAGGAGCTCTATATGAAAACATCGAAAGTGTCTGCATTGTAATTATTACACTTGCTGTAAATTATGGGGTTTCCTATAATAGTGTTGACATATTCCTGTGTAATACACTATTTGGAAAATTGTCAATCAACCACACACATCTTCGCGATACAGATTCCACAGTTCAGCGGAATAGAAAATATACCAATGTAATTTCCTTATAATGGTAGAAGAGTAGTCTTTAAGAGATCTTAGTTCTGTCTGCGTAGTCAAAGTATACTACTTGTATGGTGACGAGAATTCAATAAAAACAAAGTTGTTTGCCAGTATTGCGGTCAAATTCCATGTTTTCACGTCATGTGGTCAGGTTTTTAAGCGGCACTGTAATTGAATAAGAATGTGACCTGCCCAAAGGAGCTAGGCAAACGAATCGCATCAAGTCACTGAACTGTATGAGACAGCGAGTAGTGTCCCCTGGACCTTAATCCCAATGGCCGAGTATTATACCGCAACGGGAACTGTCCCTGGATCTACCTCAATAATGGCCATGTATTATACCGCAACGAGTACTGCCCCTGGACCTATCCCAATGGCCGGGTATTATACCGCAACGGGTACTGTCCCTGGATCTACCTCAATAATGGCCATGTATTATACCGCAACGAGTACTGTCTCTGGACCTATCCCAGTGGCCGAGTATTATACCGCAACGGGTACTGTCCCTGGATCTACCTCAATGGCCGAGTATTATACCGCAACGAGTACTGTCCCTGGACCTATCCCAATGACCGAGTATTATACCGCAACGGGTACTGTCCCTGGATCTACCTCAATGGCCGAGTATTATACCGCAACGAGTACTGTCCCTGGACCTATCCCAATGACCGAGTATTGTAACGCAACGATACTGTCCCTGGACCTACCCCAATGGCCGAGTATTGTAACGCAACGAGTACTGTCCCTGGATCTACCTCAATGGCCGAGTATTGTAACGCAACGAGTACTGTCCCTGGATCTACCTCAATGGCCGAGTATTGTAACGCAATGAGTACTGTCCCTGGATCTACCTCAATGGCCGAGTATTGTAACTCAACGAGTACTGTCCCTGGATCTACCTCAATGGCCGAGTATTGTAACGCAACGATACTGTCCCTGGACCTATCCCAATGGCCGAGTATTATACCGCAACGGGTACTGTCCCTGGATCTACCTCAATGGCCGAGTCATGTACCGCAACGAGTACTGTCACTAGACCTACCCCAATGGCCGAGTATTGTACCGCAACGAGAACTTTCCCTGGACCTACCCCAATGGCCGAGGATTGTGCCGCAACGAGTACTGTCCCTGGACCTACCCCAATGGCCGAGTATTGTGCCGCAACGAATACTGTCCCTGGAGCTACCCCAATGGCTGAGTATTACACCGCAACCAGTATTGTCTCTGGACCTACCTAAATGACCGAGTGTTGTACAGCAACGAGTATTGTCCCTGGACCTACCCCAATGGCCGAGTCATGTGCCGCAACGAGAACTGTCCCTGGACCTACCCCAATGGCCGAGCATTGTACCGCAACGAGTACTGTCCATGGACCTTCCCCAATGGCCGAGTATTGTAACGCAACGAGAACTGTCCCTGGACCTACCCCAATGGCCGAGTATTGTAACGCAACGAGAACTGTCCCTCGACCTACCCCAATGGGCGAGCATTGTAACGCAACGAGAACTGTCCCTGGACCTACCCCAATGGGCGAGCATTGTAACGCAACGAGAACTGTCCCTGGACCTACCCCAATGGCCGAGTATTGTAACGCAACGAGAACTGTCCCTCGACCTACCCCAATGGGCGAGCATTGTAACGCAACGAGAACTGTCCCTGGACCTACCCCAACGGCCGAGTATTGTAACGCAATGAGAACTGTCCCTGGACCTACCCCAAGAGCCGAGTATTGTAACGCAACGAGAACTGTCCCTGGACCTACCCCAATGGGCGAGCATTGTAATGCAACGAGAACTGTCCCTGGACCTACCCCAATGGCCAATATTGTAACCCAATGAGAACTGTCCCTGGACCTTCCCCAATGGCCGAGTATTATAACGCAACGAGAACTGTCCCTTGACCTACCCCAATGGCCGAGTATTGTAACGCAACGAGAACTGTCCCTCGACCTACCCCAATGGCCGAGTATTGTAACGCAACGAGAACTGTCCCTCGACCTACCCCAATGGCCGAGTATTGTAACGCAACGAGAACTGTCCCTGGACCTACCCCAATGGCCGAGTATTGATACGCAACGAGAACTGTCCCTGGACCTACCCCAATGGCCGAGTATTGTAACGCAACGAGAAATGTCCGTTGACCTACCCCAATGGCCGAGTATTGTAACGCAACGAGAACTGTCCCTGGACCTAACCCAATGGCCGAGTATTGTAACGCAACGAGAACTGTCCCTCGACCTACCCCAATGGGCGAGCATTGTAACGCAACGAGAACTGTCCCTGGACCTACCCCAATGGCCGAGTATTGTAACGCATCGAGAACTGTCCCTGGACCTACCCCAATGGCCGAGCATTGTAACGCAACGAGTACTGTCCCTCGACCTACCCCAATGGGCGAGCATTGTAACGCAACGAGAACTGTCCCTGGACCTACCCCAATGGCCGAGTATTGTAACGCAACGAGTACTGTCCCTTGACCTACCCCAATGGCCGAGTATTGTAACGCAACGAGAACTGTCCCTGGACCTACCCCAATGGGCGAGCATTGTAACGCAACGAGAACTGTCCCTGGACCTACCCCAATGGCCGAGTATTGTAACGCAACGAGAACTGTCCCTTGACCTACCCCAATGGGCGAGCATTGTAACGCAACGAGTACTGTCCCTCGACCTACCCCAATGGCCGAGTATTGTAACGCAACGAGAACTGTCCCTCGACCTACCCCAATGGGCGAGCATTGTAACGCAACGAGAACTGTCCCTTGACCTACCCCAATGGGCGAGCATTGTGACGCAACGAGTACTGTCCCTCGACCTACCCCAATGGCCGAGTATTGTAACGCAACGAGAACTGTCCCTCGACCTACCCCAATGGGCGAGTATTGTAACCCAATGAGAACTGTCCCTGGACCTACCCCAAGAGCCGAGTATTGTAACGCAACGAGTACTGTCCCTGGATCTACCTCAATGGCCGAGTATTGTAACGCAACGAGTACTGTCCCTGGACCTACCCCAATGGCCGAGTATTGTTACGCAACGAGTACTGTCCCTCGACCTACCTCAATGGCCGAGTATTGTAACGCAACGAGAACTGTCCCTTGACCTACCCCAATGGCCGAGTATTGTAACGCAACGAGTACTTTCCCTGGATCTACCTCAATGGCCGAGCATTGTAACGCAACGAGTACTGTCCCTGGACCTACCCCAATGGGCGAGCATTGTAACGCAACGAGAACTGTCCCTTGACCTACCCCAATGGGCGAGCATTGTAACGCAACGAGTACTGTCCCTCGACCTACCCCAATGGCCGAGTATTGTAACGCAACGAGAACTGTCCCTGGACCTACCCCAATGGCCGAGTATTGTAACCCAATGAGAACTGTCCCTGGACCTACCCCAAGAGCCGAGTATTGTAACGCAACGAGTACTGTCCCTGGATCTACCTCAATGGCCGAGTATTGTAACGCAACGAGAACTGTCCCTTGACCTACCCCAATGGCCGAGTATTGTAACGCAACGAGTACTGTCCCTGGATCTACCTCAATGGCCGAGCATTGTAACGCAACGAGTACTGTCCCTGGACCTACCCCAATGGCCGAGTATTGTAACGCAACGAGAACTGTCCCTGGACCTACCCCAATGGCCGAGTATTGTAACGCAACGAGAACTGTCCCTTGACCTACCCCAATGGGCGAGCATTGTAACGCAACGAGAACTGTCCCTTGACCTACCCCAATGGGCGAGCATTGTAACGCAACGAGTACTGTCCCTCGACCTACCCCAATGGCCGAGTATTGTAACGCAACGAGAACTGTCCCTCGACCTACCCCAATGGCCGAGTATTGTAACGCAACGAGAACTGTCCCTGGACCTACCCCAATGGGCGAGCATTGTAACGCAACGAGAACTGTCCCTGGACCTACCCCAATGGCCAATATTGTAACCCAATGAGAACTGTCCCTGGACCTTCCCCAAGAGCCGAGTATTGTAACGCAACGAGTACTGTCCCTGGATCTACCTCAATGGGCGAGTATTGTAACGCAACGAGAACTGTCCCTGGACCTACCCCAATGGCCGAGTATTGTAACGCAACGAGTACTGTCCCTGGATCTACCTCAATGGCCGAGCATTGTAACGCAACGAGTACTGTCCCTGGACCTACCTCAATGGCCGAGTATTGTAACGCAACGAGAACTGTCCCTGGACCTACCCCAATGGCCGAGTATTGTAATGCAACGAGAACTGTCCCTTGACCTACCCCAATGGCCGAGTATTGTAACGCAACGAGAACTGTCCCTCGACCTACCCCAATGGGCGAGCATTGTAACGCAACGAGAACTGTCCCTGGACCTACCCCAATGGCCGAGTATTGTGACACAACGAGAACTGTCCCTTGACCTACCCCAATGGCCGAGTATTGTAACGCAACGAGAACTGTCCCTGGACCTACCCCAATGGCCGAGTATTGTAATGCAACGAGTACTGTCCCTGGATCTACCTCAATGGCCGAGCATTGTAATGCAACGAGAACTGTCCCTTCACCTACCCCAATGGCCGAGTATTGTAACGCAACAAGTACTGTCCCTGGATCTACCTCAATGGCCGAGCATTGTAATGCAACGAGTACTGTCCCTGGATCCACCCCAATGGGCGAGCATTGTATTGCAACGAGAACTGTCCCTGGACCTACCCCAATGGCCGAGTATTGTAACGCAACGAGTACTGTCCCTGGATCTACCTCAATGGCCGAGCATTGTAATGCAACGAGAACTGTCCCATGACCTACCCCAATGGCCGAGTATTGTAACGCAACGAGAACTGTCCCAGGACCTACCCCAATGGGCGAGCATTGTAACGCAACGAGAACTGTCCCTGGACCTACCCCAATGGCCGAGTATTGTAACGCAACGAGAACTGTCCGTTGACCTACCCCAATGGCCGAGTATTGATACGCAACGAGAACTGTCCCTGGACCTACCCCAATGGCCGAGTATTGTAACGCAACGAGAACTGTCCGTTGACCTACCCCAATGGCCGAGTATTGTAACGCAACGAGAACTGTCCCTGGACCTAACCCAATGGCCGAGTATTGTAACGCAACGAGAACTGTCCCTCGACCTACCCCAATGGGCGAGCATTGTAACGCAACGAGAACTGTCCCTGGACCTACCCCAATGGCCGAGTATTGTAACGCAACGAGAACTGTCCCTGGACCTACCCAAATGGCCGAGCATTGTAACGCAACGAGTACTGTCCCTCGACCTACCCCAATGGGCGAGCATTGTAACGCAACGAGAACTGTCCCTGGACCTACCCCAATGGCCGAGTATTGTAACGCAACGAGTACTGTCCCTTGACCTACCCCAATGGCCGAGTATTGTAACGCAACGAGAACTGTCCCTGGACCTACCCCAATGGGCGAGCATTGTAACGCAACGAGAACTGTCCCTGGACCTACCCCAATGGCCGAGTATTGTAACGCAACGAGAACTGTCCCTTGACCTACCCCAATGGGCGAGCATTGTAACGCAACGAGTACTGTCCCTCGACCTACCCCAATGGCCGAGTATTGTAACGCAACGAGAACTGTCCCTCGACCTACCCCAATGGGCGAGCATTGTAACGCAACGAGAACTGTCCCTTGACCTACCCCAATGGGCGAGCATTGTAACGCAACGAGTACTGTCCCTCGACCTACCCCAATGGCCGAGTATTGTAACGCAACGAGAACTGTCCCTCGACCTACCCCAATGGGCGAGTATTGTAACCCAATGAGAACTGTCCCTGGACCTACCCCAAGAGCCGAGTATTGTAACGCAACGAGAACTGTCCCTGGATCTACCTCAATGGCCGAGTATTGTAACGCAACGAGTACTGTCCCTGGACCTACCCCAATGGCCGAGTATTGTAACGCAACGAGTACTGTCCCTCGACCTACCTCAATGGCCGAGTATTGTAACGCAACGAGAACTGTCCCTTGACCTACCCCAATGGCCGAGTATTGTAACGCAACGAGTACTGTCCCTGGATCTACCTCAATGGCCGAGTATTGTAACGCAACGAGTACTGTCCCTGGACCTACCCCAATGGGCGAGCATTGTAACGCAACGAGTACTGTCCCTCGACCTACCCCAATGGCCGAGTATTGTAACGCAACGAGAACTGTCCCTGGACCTACCCCAATGGCCGAGTATTGTAACCCAATGAGAACTGTCCCTGGACCTACCCCAAGAGCCGAGTATTGTAACGCAACGAGTACTGTCCCTGGATCTACCTCAATGGCCGAGTATTGTAACGCAACGAGAACTGTCCCTTGACCTACCCCAATGGCCGAGTATTGTAACGCAACGAGTACTGTCCCTGGATCTACCTCAATGCCAGGCATTGTAACGCAACGAGTACTGTCCCTGGACCTACCCCAATGGCCGAGTATTGTAACGCAACGAGAACTGTCCCTGGACCTACCCCAATGGCCGAGTATTGTAACGCAACGAGAACTGTCCCTTGACCTACCCCAATGGGCGAGCATTGTAACGCAACGAGAACTGTCCCTTGACCTACCCCAATGGGCGAGCATTGTAACGCAACGAGTACTGTCCCTCGACCTACCCCAATGGCCGAGTATTGTAACGCAACGAGAACTGTCCCTCGACCTACCCCAATGGCCGAGTATTGTAACGCAACGAGAACTGTCCCTGGACCTACCCCAATGGGCGAGCATTGTAACGCAACGAGAACTGTCCCTGGACCTACCCCAATGGCCAATATTGTAACCCAATGAGAACTGTCCCTGGACCTTCCCCAAGAGCCGAGTATTGTAACGCAACGAGTACTGTCCCTGGATCTACCTCAATGGGCGAGTATTGTAACGCAACGAGAACTGTCCCTGGACCTACCCCAATGGCCGAGTATTGTAACGCAACGAGTACTGTCCCTGGATCTACCTCAATGGCCGAGCATTGTAACGCAACGAGTACTGTCCCTGGACCTACCTCAATGGCCGAGTATTGTAACGCAACGAGAACTGTCCCTGGACCTACCCCAATGGCCGAGTATTGTAATGCAACGAAAACTGTCCCTTGACCTACCCCAATGGCCGAGTATTGTAACGCAACGAGAACTGTCCCTCGACCTACCCCAATGGGCGAGCATTGTAACGCAACGAGAACTGTCCCTGGACCTACCCCAATGGCCGAGTATTGTGACACAACGAGAACTGTCCCTTGACCTACCCCAATGGCCGAGTATTGTAACGCAACGAGAACTGTCCCTGGACCTACCCCAATGGCCGAGTATTGTAATGCAACGAGTACTGTCCCTGGATCTACCTCAATGGCCGAGCATTGTAATGCAACGAGAACTGTCCCTTGACCTACCCCAATGGCCGAGTATTGTAACGCAACAAGTACTGTCCCTGGATCTACCTCAATGGCCGAGCATTGTAATGCAACGAGTACTGTCCCTGGATCCACCCCAATGGGCGAGCATTGTAACGCAACGAGAACTGTCCCTGGACCTACCCCAATGGCCGAGTATTGTAACGCAACGAGTACTGTCCCTGGATCTACCTCAATGGCCGAGCATTGTAATGCAACGAGAACTGTCCCTTGACCTACCCCAATGGCCGAGTATTGTAACGCAACGAGAACTGTCCCTTGACCTACCCCAATGGGCGAGCATTGTAACGCAACGAGAACTGTCCCTGGACCTACCCCAATGGGCGAGCATTGTAACGCAACGAGAACTGTCCCTGGACCTACCCCAATGGCCGAGTATTGTAACGCAACGAGAACTGTCCCTTGACCTACCCCAATGGGCGAGCATTGTAACGCAACGAGAACTGTCCCAGTACCTACCCCAATGGGCGAGCATTGTAACGCAACGAGAACTGTCCCTGGACCTACCCCAATGGCCGAGTATTGTAACGCAACGAGAACTGTCCGTTGACCTACCCCAATGGCCGAGTATTGTAACGCAACGAGAACTGTCCCTGGACCTACCCCAATGGGCGAGCATTGTAACGCAACGAGAACTGTCCCGTGACCTACCCCAATGGGCGAGCATTGTAATGCAACGAGAACTGTCCCTGGACCTACCCCAATGGCCGAGTATTGTAACCCAATGAGAACTGTCCCTGGACCTACCCCAAGAGCCGAGTATTGTAACGCAACGAAAACTGTCCCTGGACCTACCCCAATGGCCGAGTATTGTAACCCAATGAGAACTGTCCCTGGACCTACCCCAATGGCCGAGTATTGTAACGCAACGAGAACTGTCCCTCGACCTACCCCAATGGGCGATCATTGTAACGCAACGAGAACTGTCCCTGGACCTACCCCAATGTCAATGTGCCGCAAAGAGCACTGTCTCTGGACGTACCCTAATTAACAGGTCATGTACCGCAAAGATTACTGTCCCTGGACCTTCCCTAATGGTCGAGTACGTTAAGTCACTGGCAACTTTCTCTCGTGCCCCGGTGGGGATTCGAATCTGGACTTTGTTAAGAGAAACGGCAAGCAATCAGTGGTAGCGCCTAAGATTCCTCGGCCATCAGTGCTGGCTCATCGTACTGTTTAAATGGTATGGGACTCTAGACCTGCCTGGGGCGTTCGGCGTACACGCGTCAAGAGTGAAAAGCATGCTGAAAGTGACGTGTACATACCGCCTAACACTTACAATGAAAGCCGACATTCCCTGAGAGAGCAAGTAGCGTGTTCTCAGAATTGTTTCTGGCAGATACGAACAGCAGCCAAAATCGCTCTCCTAAACGATGAGTTGAGAAGCTGATTTTATTACCTGTACGTACGCAACTGGGATGTAATTTATATTCGTTTTGCATTTTAGGTAGCCCGTGTGGTTAATTGTATATAGAGGGTCATTTATATTTTCTCGAAGTGTCAAACCGAACACCATTTTCTCATTATCAGATCAACTGTTACTGCCTACGCCATCAGTTGGCAGAGCAACAGACCAAGTACTTCAGAAACTGATATATATTTGTACGCAAATAATGGAGGTTTTGACTTTACATGTGTCTTATCAAACTTCACCAAAACATGGTTGAACATTTATTTTTGGTAATGTGAATGAATTTGCTTGGATTTTGGAATGTAAGAAGCCTAGAATGTTATGGAGAGGGAAATAGCCGATAATTTGAAACATCAACTTTGTGTTATGCAATTCTCATTTTCTTCTCATTTTCCACAAATATTCTGAAAGAATAATTTGATTTATAAAGAGCGAAAATATCAAAGAAAATAATGCCCTCTACATTTGTGAAATATGATACGGAGCTCCTTTGAGAACACTGCATGTTATTTTTCTATTTATACCCCTTACAATAAGGCAGGAGAGTGCGTTTGTGATGCTTAGTGTATGCCTCATTAGTATATTTATCAGGCAATATATACATTGTAAACAATGAGTGGTCAAATATGTACATATATTTTGCGCGATAATGGCCAATAACTGTACACGGCTTTAATTTGGAGTGCTTAAAATTTTGCTCTATCAGAGCCCTGGTGGAGGGTATTTGTACTACGTAAAATTCGTGCATTAAAGCACTCAAACTATACATCCATTTCTTTATTTATCACTGTATAGATATTTATTTGAAGGACGTTATTTTGGCGCTATCATTGGGAGCGCGAAAATAGTGAAAATTAAATGTCTGTAAAACACCAGTTATACCGTATAAACCAAAGCTGCCGTCCTCATTTAGAGGAATAAAGACGAAAAGAATAATAAGTTTCGGTATTTTGTTAAAACAGCCAAAAGCACCTGCTTTGTCTTCCTATAGCAATGCGTTTTCGCGTGCCATGTTCAATGAACGCGACCCTTGGCGTCGTAACACGTGCTCAGGCGCCTTGGTCTTTATCACGGGATTGGATTGGCCCCAGTCGTTCATTTAAATGCCTGGCACCACTTGTTTAGAAGAGACGTTGATGTATAGTAGGTGGGTATTTAACCCATTAACACTCAGAGCCGCCAAAATAGTCCTGACGATTTTGGATATATTGTACTTACAAAAGCATTTTCTGAAAAAACATTTGAAGGAGAAATGTTGATCAGGGGCTAAACAACAACTCTCCTTCAAATATTTTGTGAATCTTCACTATAATCCCAAGTTATTTTCAAAAGTATAAGAGTAGCAGACGGTATATTCTAGAGTACCTCTGAGTGTGAAAGGGTTAAGTGTTTAGCTGGCGAGCCAGTGGAAAACAGATTTACTTTAGGGACTGATACAGATCATTTGTATTTGCTGGGCTACTGACCCGTGCCCCTCTTAAAGACATTGCCCATCTTAAAGGTCACCCGCTTGGCCTGAAATGCTGCTGGGTTTAAGTAAAAGAGGTCGTTAATAAGGTCGTTACTGTCCTAAGGGCCTCTTTTTGACTCGTAGGGGTTTACACATGGAAAGAATATCCAAGGGAATATTCAATCAAATTGTACGATAGACATTTCGTTATGTGTCATTATTTCACTATCTCACATACATTCTTGTATATAAGAAATTGCCAGACGTGCCATTGTCCAATAATTTTCTTTATGTTAAGCATGTTAGCCCCCGTTAAAGGCATTTAAAGCCTACTCCTGTTCAGTGTTAAACCTCTGTGGGAACACGACGTTAATTTTTGTGAGCTTAAACATAAGTTTGGTGTTTAGCCCTTGTAGCGGAGTAGCTCTCGCAGTTTGAAGGAGTCCATATTTTTCATTTTTCTTTTTTCTGTTCAATAATTTTCTAAGCCTTGCCCATGCTAAGGGAACTGCGAGTGTGAATATACACCAGTAGAGTGTGCATGGGCGAGTGCAGCGTGTCTCTGCAACTTGTAATGTTGTGTATCATGTTTTGTTTGTTTTTTTCGTGTTGATAACCCCCATGTGCTGTTATGACATGGTCGGGAGATATATATGATTTTTGTAATTAACATATTACAGTCAATAAAGAATATATATATATATATTTAGCATGTTAGCCCCCGTTTGCTTGAGCACCATTAACCAGTCAGTAAAGGAGCACAGTTAACCATTTGCTACACAGTTCGTATTGTTTAACCCATTATCAGAATAGCCAAGAGCATGCTAGCAATTTAGGAATACTAATTGGGCAAAAGCATAGTTCAGAACATATTTTGAGGATAAATGTTAATCAGGACACAGGTTACAACTCTCCTTCAAATCTTTTTGTGAAGCATCTTTAATCTGCGAGTTATTGTCAAAAGTATTAAAGATTCAGACGACAGTTACAAAGGTGACTCTTAAACAGTAATGGGTTGAAACCTGCAGGGTGATTACATGTGTAATATCGAATACGACTACGGAGGCTTTTATGTGTCTGAGTCTTATGTAACATTAATATTATCCCTGTTGTTTTCTATGTTCTCCCCTACGTGACAGAGATCCTTTCCACAGAATGACAACTGAAATTTAATGTTTGTGACAATCAAATTAGGCGTGGAAATATCATTCTAACCTGTGTTTACCGACAGTACATTATAAATCCGTGTGAAAATCAATTACACACTATTATTTACGTACACGTGGGACCGCGATGACAGCTGTGGACTTACTTTGCTGATTAAATATAGTTGAAGCAAATACTCAATTTACGAATACAGCTAAATTCGTATAAAATTTGGACCTGCCGGATCCGTATTTGTATATGTATGTTTATTGACTGCGCACTTTTAGAATGCAAAATCTTACAGCTTAAAAAACATATTTTCTGGAGGATTAACTTGAAACTTACAACAGGAGGGAAAACAAAAAAACATATAGATAAGTAGGACGGAGTAGGACGAGATTGATTGACAGTCCCACTGATAGGCGAAGTCCGCTTTATGAATTTGTGCGTATGTATGTATGTATATTTATTAACTGTAATTTCACAATTACAAAAATTCATACATTTCTCATAGTACCGCTTAGGAGGTATCTAGAGATGAAGGAAGGAATGATAAATAAAAGCTCTAATACATAATAGATTGCGCAGAGCACATACGCGCGTAGTAAAGATAAGAAAATTTAATTAGAACCTTATTAACAAGGTGTAGACATACACTAGAGGGGCGATTTGATGTGCCAGTGGCGTGGCGGTTCAAATGGAAATAACTTTTTAACTTTTAGTGTATATATCCTGTGCCTGGTTTGAATTATATTGCCCAGCAATTAATGACTCTCCATCTAGTCACCTTTATATATGATTTTTTAAGTGCAAAATGCTATGTAACATACATATTACTAGACGGAATAAAATAAAATCAATTCACGTGTTCCCCTGCGATGAAATCCTCAATTAGGCAGGTTCTCGGTACGGTATGCGAGCTGCATCGTAGGATTGCTGTAATGGACATCATTTAAAATCGTTTCATATGGACTTATCGAAGTCTTGACACGATACCGTAATATTTCGTTCTTCTACATAAAATGTTTGTATATGTATAATTTTGCATTGGATATGCAGTCAATAAAGACACAATATAACAATAAAATGACCTATGAATACTACTAAGCAATTAAAGTTAAGTTTGTTACCAATATAGTGTCGACATTTAATAATACACATCCGCACGCCCGATTGCCACCCAGTTTCCTGTACAACTGGGCGTAGCTTTAATTGGTAATCTACGTGTTAATTGTTGTGATAGGGTAATTTGTTGATATGCTATCCATTGGTGTTTTTACAACCATGCACTGGCAGACGTCCGGTCGACAGACGCAGGAAATAAATGTCTGTACTGCACACATGTGGTGTTTAAGCGCCTGCCCACATGGGGGCTCCAATTGTGCTAATATGCTTCGCCAGAACATCAGATTAGGGAGTTTGCAATTCAGAATTGGCATGTGTTGGTACTCTATTAGGAGTTATCCGGAATGTCAAATGTTGTCACTACAAAAGACAGACAATATCTTGGGAGGCATTCATTATGGAAATTAAAACACACACGTGTTGCCAGAATTATCTAGCCTCGTAAGGAGCAATCTGGCAAGCCTCAACTTCTCCCAGAAGCACCAGTGGAAAGCTTACACAGTCACCTCTTGAATCTTGAATGCCTCCATGCTAGGCGGTCTAGCGTACTAGGTTGAGACTGCTAGCTTTGTCTCACATCTGCATCAGTTAGGGAATTGCACTACTCCTTGAGATACTTGGAGAAAGTAACTATTTACTTGGGGTTATCCGATGTTCAGCAAAGGTAGTACGGCCTAGCGCACTAGGTTGAGACTACCAACTTTACCTCACAACTGCATCAGTTAGAGAATTGCCCTAACGCTTGAGACACTTGGAGAAATTTTCTATTTACTTGGGGTTCCTCCGATGTTCAGTAAAGGTAGTATGGCCTCCTACATTATCAATATAAGGCAAGATACGATTTACCATAAAACGGATAGATACTATCCGATGCAATTCCCTTGTCCGGAACATAATAAAACCTAGCATGGTTCCCAGGTTGAGTTCATTCAGTTTAATGCTAGTATTAAACTGAATATACTGAGTAGGCATAATGAATCTACCTATCTTTAGATGGCAGCACAGTAAACATGGGGATGTAGATGGTAAGACCCACCCAGGGGATTACCACTGGGTGCACTGGACATGTACTGAAGTCAACTCAGGGTGATCATTGAAACTTAGGGTAGGCTATTAACCCTTATGCTGCTGGTGGCTGATTTGGCCAATACAAAATGATGCGAAAACCCCTAAAAATGACTGCAACCCTGGTAAATGGGTACTCATCTGAAAGTACTCACCGAGATCTTTCCAATGAATACCAACATGACAGGGTTTGGATTGTTTTCAAAAATATTTGCATCCTTGTACCTTGGACGAAAAAAGCCTCAGCATTGGAAGAGTTAAGGCAGAAACAGCACGGAGTTAGAGCAAAGTGCTCTCTCACATAATTGGATATGGAGCAAATGTAACGATGCAGGGCACTTAGAATTCCACGCTTATGATACAGGCAATGTGTTCTATCATCTTGTACTACAAACATTCTGGTGTCAGCGCAACCTACTGGTAACTCAACGCAACCCAACGAATACATGTGTAACTACTTCCAGACATATCTTAATACGAGTTATCTTGCGTAAGACCTTAGTTGCTGCGATAGCCGATTGCATTGTGCTTAGACTGCACGCTCTATGTATGTATAATATACATGTATGTATGTATGTATGTAAGTATGTATGTATGTATGTGTAAAAGTATGTATTATGTATGTATGTATGTACATGTATGTATGTATAAATGACTTGTACCACAGTTGCTTGCCTTCCACCAATCAGAGGCCTCGAAAAGTGTAGGGTTATAGGACATAACCCACACTTTTCAAGCCTTCGTTCTCTAAGCTGCCTAAAAACCAAAGGTGTTACCCAAGGGTATACTTTTCTCGGCCTGTGATTGGTGGAAGGCAGTCAACTGTGGTACAAGCCACATAGACTCCTCGGAAGCTGTGGTGTATGGGATACCCTCGGGGTTACTCGGCTCCGCCTCGTAACACCTTGGGTATATCCCATACACCACAGCTTCCTTGGGGTCTATCTATCACTTATATATGTATGTATGTGTACATGTATGTATATGTCTGTGTGTGAGTGCTTGCATATGTTTGTATGTAGGTTTGTGTGTATGTATATATGTATGTACTACGGACGCACGTGCGTTAAGTATGTATCCATGTACGGTATGTATGTATACATGTATGTATGTGTGTATGCATTAATCTAACGCGAATGTCCAGAGGATCGTGAAACAAAGAGTTTACGTCAATTACAATTTAAAATCATGGTAGAGAAATATACCATATGATAGATTCCAAAATTCCAAACTGCCAATGAGTGGACGGATGGCAGGAGTTTGGCCCTAGGCCATGGTCTTGTTATCTTGCTGTGGACGCGGGACACGGCGCCCACGGCGGCCGCTGCACCACATGACCTCCACCGGGGCTTATCCACACGTGGGGAACGGGTGGCGGGATGTCTCCTCAGATTCCACTGCACACCGCATGATGGTAGGCCATATCTGTAGAACATGGGGCAGAATGCCGCCAGAGTACACTGCAAATACGCCCCAGGCTAGCCCTTATACTGCTGGTGGCTAATTTGGCCAATTCAAAATTATACAAAAAAACACTGAAAAATGACCAAAGCCCGGGCACATGGGTACCCAACAGGGAGTACTCCGCGAGATCTATCCAATGAATACCAACATGACAGGGTTTAGACTGTTTTCAAAGATCTTTGCATTCTTGTGCGTTGGACGAATGTAGCATTCAGCATTGGAAGGGTTAACCAGCCCTGATCGGCATCCATGATACACTAAGCTTCAGGAATGCAAATAAAATAAACCATCACCATTACGAAAGTTTGTTCGGTCTTGACCAACAGACATGAAAGTAGTAGTACTGCAGTATATTTCCAGGTCATGCCAGAAAGGCTGTACGTTTTTATGTTGTATAGTTCTGAGTCAGCATTTCCTAAACAAACACAACCTCGTTCTGCGAAGTTTAAAATGAAACACGTTGAGGTGTATATTTGGAAAACAGTAATTGACCCTTCGTTCCTTCTCCCTGGTATCTATCTCTCTGAGTAGACGCAGCAGCGATTGCCTGCAGTTATTTGGTATGTTGATTTGATCAGTCCCTGTTAATTATCATCAGCACTGTACCTTGGGGAGGGGTAACACCTCTGGTATGTTTTGCCCTAGGGTACAGTGGGTATAGTGTACTGGCTATTCTGCCTCCAACCTAGTGGTTGCAGGTATAAGTATCTTCCTGATACTACTGGGTAGACCATGTCCCAATACACCGGATGAGATGATGGAGCGTATATGGATAATCTCAGCAAAGCATATCTCTAATATGTATAGATGGAAGCTAAGACAGGGAATTGGTTAATATGCTTGCTTTCTATGTTTAAACAAATGATGAAATACCCTGAAATACTGCTTCCACAATGGACTAAGATTACGGTCATTACTATATATATATATGTGCAATTTCTTTGTAATATGTTTATCTTTGTAATATGTTGTTTCTTTTCTTGTATGATTTGTATTTTATAGTGTCCGCTATAGTCAATAAATAACATACATACATACATTGCATGTACCCCTTGTTATTTTTCCGACAGGGTAAATGAACCTTTGCATTTTGTTTATCGATGAAGATACATGTAGTAAATTTACCAATGAATTATTATGAAGTCTTTTAGTCATATAAGGCTATGTGTATAAAAAGAATACATGTCATGTATGACATATTGCTCAAAGTTTCCTTTTAGAGTTACAATCATTCTAAGAACATAATAGTTTTAAAGTGCTATTCAAAGTTAGAGTGTAAATATATTCTTTTACAAGGCCAGATTAAAGCATATGTAACCTATGAATCAATGTTTGTATTATCCTACTAAAGAGTAAAACTCTTTTGTATAAAAAATAATTGAGATATGGTTCGTCTAGGTATATTTAGTATTCAAACAAGACTATCAACAGAACACAGATAGTGAAATTAAAAAACAATACACCTGTATTTTTAAATGGTCAACATTATTTTCTCCACAGTATAATTGAACATGACAAAGCATTGACATTTTGTACACTTAAGTCAGAACCAACTGCATCACTTCCACTCATTCTCAGCCTTTTATGTAAGAACCGCATGTAAACCTTCTTCGACTATCCTGAAATACCGTCATTTCACCTCGGAACTGCTTTCTGTAGTACACCTGCATAGTAAGTGTTGGTAAGATACCTCTTAGGGCGAACTGTACGGTGCAGGGAATAAATTGCATATAATTTCCGGTACCTTTACAAATCCTTGAAGGCACACTGATTGTAATTGCACCTAAAAGCCTGAAGCCAACCGAATGTGACATTTGTGACACCTTATTCATAAAGAGTTGCATCTATGGAATATGGAACTAAACATCTTTGGAATAAAATCTAGAGACGTTTATATATATATATATATATATATATATATATATATATATATATATATATATATATATATATATATATATATATATATATATATATATATATATATATATATATATATATATATATATATATATATACATATATATATATATATATATATATATATATATATATATATATTGTGGAGTAGTGATTGCCATTTGATTCATACAATTGCTACACGGAAGGGATGTACATGTACATGCATATTCACATCTACGTAGCATTCCGCAGTGCCATCTATCCACACGGGTTGACATCTGAATATGGCCTGGGAGGCAGACATGAAATGCCCTATATGTTTAATGTTTGGGTAGAACTCTCTTACTTAGCGCAGTAACAAATGAATCGGTGGTGTTAGTATACACTTTACAAGCAAATAGTTTAGCTTGACATATAGTATTGGACGAGAGCATATTGCTGGAGTAGTAATGTGTATGTGTCGTTAATGACCATGAAAATATATCATGAAATACACAATATAAAATCTCCCAAATCGGGGAGCAAAGAAAAATGATAATATACGAGTACAACGAAATAATTTATATAAGAAAGGAACATAACAACCACTCGACAGATGTCTTGTGCATCTCATTCGCGACACTAAGACATTACATTACAGAGAAGTATCACAGTACAGGTTTAACCCAATAATGTTCACAGCGGCCAAAACAGGCCTGACGATTCTGGAAATATTTTACTTCCAAAAGCATTTTTCGAAAAGATATTTGAAGGAGAAATTTTCATCAGACGCCACACAACAACTCTCATTCAACTATTTTGTGAACTTTTGCTTTATTCTAAAGTTATTATGAGAAGTATGAAAGTAGCAGACGATACTTTCTAGAGGATCTCTGAGTGTGAATGGGTTAAATGGGATGAGCCTAAATCAGTTGTCCTACTGGGGAGGCCTATCAGGAATGGTTAAATATGGCTGGATAGGTTGGAAGACTAAGTGCTTTGCTTTAACCTATTCCTTCCCCTTTAACCATTACTCTCTTATACATGCTATAATTATATAGCTTTAATACCGGAGATATTGTGCATCATAAGTAATTGGTCTGCGCTAAGTCCTGGAAATTATCCCTACCCAAAAGCCAACTGACACACATGGCGGCCTCACAGTAGAGTATGGATATGTACAAGGACCGATTGTAATAAGGGACTTCATATTTATCAAGATTTGAGTAAGTTGAATAAATGGCCAAAAAGGACAATATTTACATTATCACTATTTCTTTCCCCGCCGAAAGGTATAACTCTAATGGGTCATTTGAGCCTCTTATAGATTCTACATTGCATTTGCCAAACACATGTACATCTGTTTGGTTTCCTAAATGCTGGTAATTGGCAATTCATGACAATTGGAGATGTAGCGGCAAGAAGATGATACACATCTGTAAGAACATAGGTACACATAAACCTCCCTTGCTACCTTGTTTAAGTCTGAGGGTAAATCTACTTACCTACTCCTGAGGCGCATATGCAATGTGTTATATCTATGGCGAGACAAGCAATTACATTCTGTAGTCTCATTCTATTGCATTTTATATCACAGTTGGAATTTAAACCATAGGGTGTTCCTTCATTGCGTCACTCTAAGTAATTGTACATGCCAGATACCTAATTATACGAAAGGTTTAACAGCTTTTATGGAACAAGGAAGACGAAGATTCGCGTACGGCCATCATAGAACAGACCAGAGAAATACATGTCTACTTCTCTCAGGAACAGACAGATGACGAGTATTTACCCAAAATCACTGGTGTTTGTAATGTTTCCCCCTTTTGAGTTTTGTATTTTGTTCGGTATAATAAAAAAGATATGACAACTCTGAGGATTGTATATACTAGTATATATATATATATATATATATATATATATATATATATATATATATATATATATATATATATATATATATATATATATATATATTATATATATATATATATACATATACATATATATATAAATATATATATATATATATATATATATATATATATATATATATATATATATATATATATATATATATATATATATATATATATATATATATATATATATATATATATATATATATATATTGGGACCGCAGGCAGGCAAGATGAATTGTTCGTCTATTTTATGATAATACATACACTCCCTCTCCTTCCTTGAATCAGTTAAAGGCATATATAGTTTTATAACCCTCACACACTCGGCACTTTCATTAGGTGTTCCTATATTGCATCATCCTTGGCAATGATACGTGCCATATACTGGAACTACTTTTTTACAGGTGTAGCGGTTAGGCCACTGGCGAGTGTAGTGAGTTACTGCTAGTAATTATTACCATGTAGAATAAAAAACACTATGAAGGAACCAGCGCACACCTGATGCCCAAATCAACATCCTTCTTGAGTACAGAAAAGGCATAATATGGTGTTCCTCATAAAGCCTCCAAATAACTATAGAATGCCATTCCTGTCAGACAGGCTATCTAACCCAAGGAGAAGTGACTTGGCTTTTTAATACCTGTTTTTTGATAAAGAAAGATGATGTTTCTTTAATGAGAAAGCTTCATAAGGAAACTGATTTTTCATCAAATAAAAGTGAAGCTTCTTCAAGGAAAATGATGTCTTAAAAAACAATATGCATTTTTGCAGAGATGGCATTATATATAAGATTTCTCCACTATTGAAATGTGCCGAAAACTATGATGTGTGCATATTTATCAAGTCCGTGAACGGTGAAATATAAGCAAATGGCTACAAAAATATGCCATATGTTTGTATATATGTATATAAATATATATATATATATATATATATATATATATATATATATATATATATATATATATATATATATATATATATATATATATATATATATATATATATACATATATATATATGTATATATATATATATATATATATGTATATATATATATATATATATATATATATATATATATATATATATATATATATATATATATATATGTTACAGTAAGACTGTCAAACCAGGGATTTGGCCAAATCCCTAAAGCTTTCAGCGATTTGGCCAAATCCCTGTTTCACTCAGGGATTTGGCCAAATCCCTAAAATGTCTAGGGATTTGGCCAAATTACTGAAATGATGGTCCAGTAATTTGGCCAAATCCCTGAATCTTATTTCAACCAAGATAGGATGTCCTTTCAATGACTTATGTGCATGAATCATCACACTGATTACATATAAGATGTATGATTACTATAATATAACAAAAATACATTTGAAATGGAAAGTCTTTGCAATACTTAGAAAGGATTCCTACATTAAACCATGGAATTGAGTATATTGGAGTGGTTCCATTTGTGAACTGTAGGCACTATCATTGATAGTTGCCCCCAACGTTGTGCACCTTTCTCACTCATCACACAGTCAGGGGGGTGGTGAACAAGAACTGTTATTTTGAAGGGGGTTTGGTGTGCAAAATTAATAAGATATTAAAACACTTACAATCCTAGAAAATACTGAACTGTTTTGTTGTTTTTTAAACAATTTTGGTATTGCATCTTTGGAGTCAGGGGGAAAAGAATTTTGATTTTCAAGGTCACCACCACTGGGACCTTAGGGGTGGGGTCAAAGCCTTATAAAAGTGTGCAATTGTCAAGAATCCTCTTTACTCCTGCAAACCTAGCAGGTGCATCTTTCAAATATGCAAGGGGGCTCTACCAAGAATTCAAGGCCCCCGGGGCCAGTAGTTCAGGCCCGAGGGTGGGAGTAAACTTGACCAGATATTAACAATACTTCATACATTGTTGAAAGAATATTTTCAAATGACTTGCCAAGTACTTAACTTGTTTTCATCAATTTTCGTACTAGCATCTTTGTGGGTAGGGCACGACACATTGCAATTTTCATAAGCCCCACCCACGGGACCCTTAGGCATTGGGTGAAAACTGTCAGTTCTTGTACTGGCGACACAGTAAAACAGGGACTACTATTAATAATAATAATAATAATAATAATAATAATAATAATAATAATAATAATTAGGGGTGTCATTGATATGGGGCATATCGATATATCGATAACACTCCTTACACAATACAGTCTGCTTTCACTTGTCAATACATATCGCAATGTATCGAAATATCAAAAACATGAAAATGAACGCTTAGAGAAGAAATTGAGACCAAGAAGAAGCAATAAAATGGGGCAGGACCATAATAAAATGGTGAAAAACCAGCATAAATGCTTCATGATTTTCCATCATGGCATAGATAGCACTTCTATGGATATATCAATGCATCGTATTGAAATAATCGAAATCGAAAACAATTTATCAATATATCGAATCGAGAAAAAATTCTAAACAATGACATCACTAATAATAATAATAATAATAATAATGATAATAATGATAAAATTAATTGTGATACTACTACTACTAAAATAATAATAATAATAATAATAATAATAATAATAATAACAATAATAATAATAATAATAATAATAATAATAATAATAGTCAAACTATCAAATGCTGGATCATACTATCCCAACCTTAGTCTTTGCAGTTAAGTGTAATGTAACCAAACTCATCACTAAACATCAGCTTCTTTCATGATGACTACTACTACTACTACTACTTCTACTACTACTACTACAAAAGATAATAATAATTGTAATGACAATTCAATATCACTATTGCTACTACTATAATAATAATAACAAGCCGAACGCTGCAGGAGTCCCCCGCTGCCTTCTGAAGAATTTGACTTCTGATCTTGAAAAGTGGGTCAAGGTCACCGGAAATGAGAATTTGTCCGAGATCTTTTATAGATACATTTTTGGTATAAATTTGAGAAGCCTACGTGACCTCGTTATTGAGTTAACGCGATCACAAGATTTTCACAAAAAATGGCCTGTGACCCTGACCTTGAGGTCAAGGTCACCAGAATCCAAACTCGTCCGAGATCATTTATAGATACACCTTTGGTATAAATTTGAGAAGCCTACAGAGTTATCGCAATCACAAGATTTTCACCAAAAATGGCCTGTGACATTGACCTTGAGGTCAAGGTCACCAGAATCCGAACTTGTCCGAGATCTTTTATCGATCCACGCTTGGTACAAAATTAAATAGCCTACGTGACTTCCTTCTTGAGTTATCGCGATAACAAGATTTTCAGAAGAAGTAGCCTGTGACCTTGACCTTGAGGTGAAGGTCACCAGAATCCGAACTTGTCCGAGATCTTTTATAGATCCACGCTTGGTACAAAATTAAATAGCCTACGTGACCTCCTTCTTGAGTTATCGCGATAACAAGATTTTCAGAAGAAGTAGCCTGTGACCTTGACCTTGAGGTGAAGGTCACCAGAATCCGAACTTGTCCGAGATCTTTTATAGATACACGCTT
>OZ012692.1:18083922-18101422 GCA_963942565.1 Maea johnstoni
TGATTGATAGCCTACATCATTCTAAGAGATTTAAAAACGTCACCATTAGTGGGATTCAACTTTTTTACGATATCTACGACTTTTAAAACGAACGCACTACACGTGGTCATCGACCTGAACAAGTTAGGGCTCACGTGGTCACCTGCCGCATGTCAGAATGCTAACTGTCACGTGATTGATAGCCTACAACATTCTAAGAGATTTCAAAACTTTAAAAACATTGTAGGTGGTGTCAAATACAAAGAAAAACATTGTATATGGGGTCCATATATGATAAAATGGTGAGGTTCCTTTGAAAATTCAAGATCATAGTAGGTGGAGTCTTTTTGAAAAATAATAATCATTGGTGGGGCGGTCTTAAAATCAGAGCCTTCCCCCTCCTGGACGTTAAACACATGTATGCTCAAAAATAGGTGTCAATACTGTGCTTTAGATTCTTGTTGAATGACACATCCATTGCGTATGCTATAATACATTTTCTACAATGAGATCAATTTAAACAGTGAATACATACTTTATTTTTTGTTGCAAAATATAAAACCGTTGTACAGTGCCGGCATTTAATTCGTGTACTAAATGCTCGGGCAGAATAAACGACTGCACGCTCGATTGCCACCGAGTTTCATGATGCATAGACGACTAACAACTGAACGTAGCTTGGAATCGCAAGCTACGTGGGTCTTTGATGAGTGTGGCTCATTTTTGGCATGTAATCCTTGGATGTTTGTACAGCCTGGCACTGGAGGACGTCCGGTTGACTAGTGCAGGAATTAAATGTCTGTACTGTAGTATCAAAAGGTACAGAGACTGATCAGTATATTGTGACATAAGTACAAATATTTTTCCTACCACACCGACCCGCAAAGCATGGATTTTCATCGACATGCATGTTATCACGAATTGAAACCACATAGTAATTTTCGCTTACCATGACTTTACATACGATGATCGAAAATGGAGAGTTTGTAAAGCAAGTTCCTACATAAGATTTAAAAAGTGCATGTTGTTATATATCATCGGAGACACAAAGTAGCTCAGTTGGTTAGGTGTCGGACTAGTAATCAGAGGGTCGCTTGTTCAATTCCCGGTTGGGGCACTTTGGTCTGTCCTTCGGCAAGACAGTTTATTCCATATTGCTTCAGTCTACCTAGCTGCAAAATGGGTACCTAGCATAAATAAGGCAGTGCTTAGAGCGTGTGAGCTATATGCTGCCAGTTGCTCTGGAATATCTCCCCGGGGGATTGAGGAAGGTCGTGTGAGCACTTCGGTGGATACAAGACTATAAACCGAATACCTTTATATCGTGTAGCATGTCCTGTACCACCACTTACTCATAATGCTATACATGTACAAAAATATAGCACAGTATCCCCAAGAGGGATCATTACAGGGCAATTAAGAATGGTGATGAACGGGAAATGTATTTAGTATAAGGAAATCAGGCAGCAACAACTGTCGTGGAATTGAGTTTGCATAATTACCATACCTAATTGGCTTGCTGCGAACTTGAAAGGAAATGCCGGAGACACCTTACGTAATTGATAGATTGGAACTACACTCGGTGCCATCACTTCAACCCGCCTGTTCAGGACATATCAAACGGGGTATATTTATATACACATGCACGTAGAATGAGGGACAAGCTATTCACTACTGTACTTGACCCGAAAGCTTTTAGATATTTGCATTAAAATGGATAACTGATCAGAAGGGAGATCCTTATATCTCGTCACTTGGGGTGTCAAATTATGTACATTAATTAGTGTCACACTCGCTAATGTTTAAAACATAAGTGTTCGATAATATCGAAGGCAATATGCTAAATGCGATTTTCTATGAATAGCTTTGAGAAACCTCATCCTAAATTTAATGTATAAAAGTGTATACTAAATCATTTATTTGAACTTAATTCGAGTGATATTGTGAAACATGAATGGAATTTAATTAAATTTAACGCATTAATCTAAATAGTAGGAATTTAACAATCAAAATAAAAGGGCGAATTTCAAACGTTAGAAAACCTATTACACGTTATGACATATACATCAAAAATATTAGGTTATAGTACACGTACTAGCAGCATTTGGTATCTGATTGATTTCAACCAAACTTCTTAACAGTCATCGCTTCTAAAATTAAACAAATTCTATGTTATTTGCTTTCTGTATTTAAATTGTTAATGTCTTTTTACCATCATTTATCCTCAGGGACGTAGATCATGCAAAAGATCTATGTTTAAAGAAACATAAACTTGATTAATAGATCAAAAATTGTGATATCGAAGACATCACATATATTCTGGCTTTTAATGAATAATACGATTCACGAACAATAAAAGTGTTAGGCTTTATGTTGATTGACTAAAATTAGGCCAACCATTCTGTATTATAGATTTTGTTTGTGATAGTCAATCTGCAGGTTGCAGAAGCATATACTTAGCCCCTAGTCAATGCGCTTTGATGGTGACACATTGGTTTTAATTCGCAATCGAACTTTCATGTTTAATGTACCTACTAGGCCTCATCCAAATATTATCCTAAAGATAATTGGCCTTTCTCTCAATGTATTCCATTGTTGATTTGAAATGTAAATGCGAAAGTTTTGTGGATAGATATACTCAAATCAAATTGATTCAGAACAGGATAGGATGATGTACATGTAGCACACATTTGCCGACAGGGAATAGTGTATCTACTCGAATGCAGAATTGAGTTAACAGGATCTGTGATTGCTCGTCGTATTCTATCATTGTGGGTATTTTGCTGGCAGCCAGTACTATACAGTAATGGAAGACATCCAGTCATTCACTGTACCCAGTTATTTACCCTTTGTGCCATATTGAGGCTATTTTGCGACTAGCTAGTTGGTGTTTGTGAAAGAAACCAGAGTAGCTGACCCGAAGCCCAAGTCACTGCCAACTTCCGCACATGCCTTGAGCTAGATTTGAAATTCGGCAGTGGTGAGAGACAGCAAACAGCCTTTGGTGTGTCAACGCCCTAGACTAAAGGGTATTATGCGGACATTGATCAGAAAAGCGATGAATTCCTTAGGAAATGGGGAAATATTTATTCAGACCTGGATACCATATTCTAAAATTGAATTTGTACTTTCAGCATTAAATGTGTTTATGACCAAGTGTAGCTGGTATGAAAGTACAATTTCATGTGTATTTTGTTTTTTTCATGCTTGCAAGATGAAATGATAAACATGCAATGTTTGCAGAAATCTAAAAAATAGACTACTCGGCTGTTGGGGAAGACCTGTAGCGACGATGCTCTGCCTACGTGTACACGTACCTGCAGTCAAATACAGATTGAGGATTTTATTGAGAATTATCGCCAAGATGAGAGCGCCTGCTTCTACGGGCGTCGTTGATAACATTTCATTCGACAACTTACTTATTGGAACTTCATAAATCACGCTTGTGCGGAATTGAATTTCCCCCTCAGGTTTTTGTACGGGGACGAGAATGCGGTAGTTGCTCGGTGCTTGATTTTTCCTATTTTACTGCACCAATTGGATTGCGAAGCAAATGATGTCTTGTGCTTTCACATTACAACCGTCGATAGATGACCTAGCTATACGCAACCTTGCAAACTGTGACCATCTAAACCACACCAACTGATAAAATCTGATAAAAATCAGCGATGAGGTATTTTGGAAAGTTGCGAGGGACGTACTTGGGGTTAAGCAGTGGTTTGGAAGGGTACTCCGGTTCCCTCCACCTCTTACTGCTGGCTCTGTGAGAGGGGGGGGGGGGGGGGTTCCGATGCTTGTGCCGTGTGCAAAATATTGCATGTTATCGAATGCGCATGGGGATCATTGGGGATCAATTTGCCCACAGTGTAGCAGACGACAGGTAAACATATAGTAGTATGTTTATTGACTGCAACATGAATGTCGCAAAAATCATACATATACAACATTGGAAACATAACAAACTGAATAATAGGCTCCTGGAGCCAACATATGACAGAAAAATATATAACGGTGCATTGTATAGCTTCTCGTGGGCATTAGCCCACACATATACTACGAGCTGTTTCCTTGTGTGGGAACGCCCAAATTTCAGTCTCGAAAATAGACCAATGAAAGTTGGTGCTTTTTACGAGGCCACTGCCGAGCTGAAGGGCTTTCATTGAAGAAATTCTTTTGCACACGGCACAATCATCGGAAACCCCCCCCCTGCTGCTGGCTAGTCACGATATGGCCTACATACGCGGGAAACTGATAGCATTCAAAATTCCAATTATAAAATCAAAATAACATAAAATGGTGCTGACTCCTGATTCACATTGTGTGAAAAAAGGAAAATAAAACAAGCGTACATGTTCCTTCTCTCCTATCAAAGATCGATGTGGTTGAAAGCTAGCACGTAAAAAGGACATTTTGACTCAACATCAGTCGGGTGCGAGGTTGATTTTAAGATTCTAAGAATTTTGAAACTGAGCTTTCGGCAGGTATATATTTATGTAACCTGCCCGACGTACAATGTAGCAAGTTGAATATTCAAGAAAATTCAATGTAAAAAAAATCCATTTTACCTTCATTTTACTGTCAACCCGTCAACTGTAACGAGAGAAAAAAGATAGATAATAAATCATTTCATAATCAAAACAAAATGCAATAATTCTTGTTCGGGCAGGTTGGTAAAATGTTGTCTGACCTGCCCGGGATTAACCAGTAAAAGCGCTCTCGTTTAAAGGCTCGGTTTTGCTTCACTACTCAATAGTCGGCGTAGATCGGACTATTCAGAAATCAAAACCGCTTTTTTACTTTTGTAAATGCTGGTATAATTTTGATATGATTTCGACATACTTCCAATTTTTTTCTTCCTATGAAACCAAAATGTATAGGTATTTTTCAAAACTCTCAAACTCTCATTATCTTGTTTTTACGACATTGTTCTCATCCCTACTACTCGAAAGTCTATTGATTCTTTATCATGTACTGGCAACTCAAACATCGATTTGTCAATTATCAGATTCTATGTAATTCTGTACTGGTCATTTTTAAGTATTTAAAACGCGCATTACATTGCATATGCGGTTTGGTTTTGCCCGTTTCTCATGTCTTAACAACTCTTCTTTTCTGATTCTCTCTCTTAATGGTAATATTCAATGCTCATTTAATGAATACATTTCATTCCATTTCAGCTTGTAACTCATACCCATGTTTAAATGGGGGATTATGCCACCCTAATGGAAACACATATACCTGTGAGTGTGCTGAGGGCTACACTGGACACGACTGCGATAAAACATACGGTGAGTTTAAACACATCAACACACACTCTCTCTCTCTCTCTCTCTCTCTCTCTCTCTCTCTCTCTCTCTCTCTCTCTCTCTCTCTCTCTCTCTCTCTCTCTCTCTCTACATATATACATATATGTATATATATATATATATATATATATATATATATATATATATATATATATATATATATATATATATATATATATATATATATATATATATATGTATATCTTTTTTTCTATCTATCTGATTGAAGCTGACCGTAATATATTATCCTCTTCAAAATTAGATGATTTATATTGTTGTTTTATTTCAATTGATATATACATGTATTTGGAATCTGTGCTCTATTCATATCTGTTTAAGTCATCCTACACTTATGTACTACGTCATTGAGTCCCATAAACGTGACAGAGTAATTGCGAGACCTCTTTCATGTATACTGAGTTATTGCCTTGTGTGTAGAACTTTCTACGAAAAATACACGCAAAGCCCATTCCGTCAGTCATGAATACAATTTTTGATTTGCTATACTGCTGTTGATGTCCTGAGGCGCAGGGTTTTTGCAGTGTTAGAGTAATAGAATGGGACAGCAGGATGAGAATGAGCGACCCTTTTATACAGCGTTATTGCTACATAAACCATCAGAAAGGACGGTTACAATACATATAGGCTAGTAGGCTAGATTAGGCACTGCAGGATATTTTAGTGGTGACACCAGGCCAAGCCGGTGTAACAATTATCAGTAACCCCAGGTATCAGACCAATGACCTCCGTTCACTGATACTGGTGTAACAGCGCCTAGAGTCCGCCAGTACTTAGTGACCTTGGGGGCATTGGCCCCTAGGGGCAAATGAGCCCTGGGTAAATCACAAGAGAGAGAGAGAGAGGGGGGGGGGGGGGGTGGCTGAACACTATCACACCGGTTTGTAAATGTCTAACCTAGGTGTCTGTGACTCCCCTCCTTTTCCAAGAGTTGTGAACATTATAGACATTCTACAAGTAGTATTATAAAGCAGCTGACAGAGTTGCCCATGGGGTCATTCAGATCTGTTCCTAGGTTTCAGTCAGTACCCGGTCACCAGGTAGGGGAACTTGTTTCACCAGCGGTGATGTTCCTTAGTCTTAAAGCACTTTTGAGTGATACACAATCACCGCACAGATAATGAAAAGTCGCAGTAAATATAACCTTTTTAAAGTTAAACAATATATATATATATATATATATATATATATATATATATATATATATATATATATATATATATATATATATATATATATATATATATATATATATATATATATGTATATATATATATATGTATATTGATGCGATATTTCATATCTTAATGATTCATGTAGAGATGACAAACCACACATTTTCAATCACCTTGAAGGTTATACGAAACCTGCACAGGGTATATCGTATCGTGCCGTTTATTTGTCAGTTTTAACAAGATTAAGGTCTTGATGTTTATCACTTTTAAAGCTTCGAAAAGCAAAGTCTGTTCGTGGATACCACGATAACTGAGTGACGGCCGATTCCCAACACGTTTGCCAGTTCTGGGAATAATCAGCGTTCTTGCAACATAATTGACTATGTTTTATTCCTCAAAGGATGTATTTATGAATACAATTGCTTTTCGTTGTGTAGTTTTAGATTTTCTTTTAAAAATACGCCAATTTATTCCATGCCACCTATGACTGTTTTAGTCCTCAAAGGAAATTCTAAATCCAAAATATAATTACTTTTCTTTGGGGAGTGTTTATATTCTTTGAAAAAATACGATAATCTTATTCCATGCAGCCTATGCGTTCAGTTGTAAAACCCCGGAGAAATGTCTGGTTTTGTGAAATAAACATATGCGCATTAGCAGTCCTGTCAGGTTTAATTCCGAATCTGCTCCTAAGCTAATGCTTGACTTACACTTACATCTACAAATGCCTTCAGCAGAATATCTTGAACTTTCGAAAGTAATCTCTATCAAATTACGTAAGAGCTAAACGTCAATTTTCATTATGCATTTTGCATCCACTTTTTACACAGTCTGTTTGTTTCTAAAAGCATATCCGGGATCATTGACTAGCAATAACTGTTTATCATTCACTTATAGAAAATAATACAGCTGATTCGAAATGGAAACATTGATATTCAATTGCAATATGTGCTGTTAAGGTGATGGGTACCATTGCAAGCCAGTTAAAAGCCCTGTACCAAAACACACCTCAAAGCAGCATAATCCTATAACTAGGTGTATCTCCAGGTTCCTGAGTGTTATCAGGTAGAGAATATCTGCATCGCCACCTGTCAATATTCAATCCATATTCTGCGTTATTTCAAAATTTACAACTTTTCTCTCAAATGACATAATATCATTAATTACGCAGGTGATGGTTACTGTAGGTTCAGAGTTACTTTAGGAATGTCATTTACTATGCCCAACAAAAAGTATTTTTTTGATTTTTTACTGCTGAAGATATTTATAGGCCATAACATTGGAAATTTTAGTGAGAAATCGTGACACCAAGTGCATTAAGGTCGAACAGATAGAAAGCTTCTCAACTACTTATAGCATGCGGACACTCGGCATTGTTTGACTGTGACGCGCGACCATTGAGGTGTGTCTTTGTACAACTGTCTTTTGTTCCTAGCCCACATTGGATCAACGGGGCCTGTCCTTACTAAACCACCACTGGGTTATAGGCTCCACACACAAGATATCTCACTAAAATTTTCAAATGTTATGACCCGTAAAAGTCTTTAGCAGTAAAGAATCAAAAAATTACTTCTTATTGGGCATAGTCAATAACATTCCTAAGGTATCTGTGAACCTGTAGTGACCATCACCTGCGTAAGTAATGAGATTATGTCATTTGAGTGAGAGTTGTTAATATCGAAATAAAATAGAATATGGGTTGAATAATGACGTTTGGCTATATATTCTCTACCTGACAACACTCAGGAACCTGGAGTTACACCTTGTTCTATGATTATGCTACAATGAGGGGTGTTTTTGGACGGGCCTTTCATCTAGCTTGCAATGGTACCCATCACCTTAATTATTCTTAGAATAAGAAAAACGGTGTTGACCTAACTTGACCACGTATTCAACCTATGGGGCATTACATCCCACATGTTTGTTTTTTGTTTGTGTTATTCATCATTCACTTCTAAAAAGAATATCCCACAGGGTATACAGGTTAATGAAAATTGTGAATATTAAATTGCAATACGTGCTGTTAATTAATTGTCTTAGACTAAGAATAATGGGGTTGACCACGTACCCTACCTATGGGACATTACATTCAATATGGTTTTTGTTTTATGAAAATTAGAATTGTGAGTAAAATATAAACTGCTGTTCATGTGATTTATTCATTGTATTGGGATAATGGCATTTGTTTCTATGGTTCTTTACACCCATTTTGGTTTACGAGAATTAAAGATGTGAAAAGGTCACCATCTGTTTGGATATTACGTGTATTTATCATATAAGACATACATGTACTGCTGGGCAGTAGTACAACAGTCTTTGTCAGGTGTGCATATCATAAGGATGAGCGATTTCTATTTAGGATGTTAAGTTCAGAGAGGATAAGCATATTCTATGACCACAGGTAACACATGACATGTCCATACACCTTTATATGTATATATACGCGGAACGCCCTATACATCTTGTACACGTGTACGAACAAAAAGCATTGGCTGTACACTACACGCGTTTTATCATATTGAGTTGATTTGCATGTATGCATATATATATATATATATATATATATATATATATATATATATATATATATATATATATATATATATATATATATATATATATATATATATATATATATATATATATATATATAAACATAAGTCTGTATATCCATATACCTATGTATGGTGACTGACGCTTCTTACAAATAATCGGACACATCTATCAAAACACAATTATGATCCGTACGGTAATGGACTAATCAGGTTTCACATACCATCAATGTAATCAGTTATCCACTTCATTAAATCGGTAAGCTATTAATACCACACAGGGCATCAATTTCATCCATTATGTTATTATATCGGCATGTCCTATCACCATTTGTTATTGCTAATTAAAGGTTGAAATATGTTTGAAGAATGAACAATTCTAAGCAAATAATGTCTCTGCACCGACAAAATTGTGTGCTTATTTCGCTTGAACGACTATCAATCTGTTAATTGGAAGAGGAGATCTATCGCTTCCCATAACAATCTTAGTCCTAATACGCGTGACGTAATAGGTAATATGCTTATGCCGGTCTATTAATATGTCAACTGAAAATAACTGAGACATCAGTACACTACAGGAATATGCAGTCCATGCGTTTTAAGTAATAATTTTATCAAGGTCATCAAATAATATACTAATTCAAATATATAGACTGACCAAGGAACCTATTCATTCTGCAGGTATGTCACTTAATATTTCAAACTTTTTTTGAGTCATTTACTACTTCTACATGTAGATGGAAGGTTTATATTTTGTAAACGATATGGTGAACAAAAATACATACATACATTTGAAACTTTGGAAAAAAGTGTAAATGTGTGTCTCTCAAAATTCTAGCCTCCCCTTTCCTCATGCAGGTTTCAGTATTTAATATGGATGAACCCATTGCAATGGTCTCTATACTTGTTAATCCTTGTGAGTCCAAATTGTCATTTTCCCCACAAATGTCTAGTGCTAAACTGTAGTAGGGATTATTGGTCAAAATTCAGTACCAAGTGGTTCATGTTTAACGATTTTATAAAACTTTGCTCCACCAAAATCATGTGACCTATCAAAATGAACATTGAATCAAGCACAACATTCGGTGTATGTAGCGAGTCTTTTTTGTTGGCGAACAAGGCACTTCTTTAAATGAATTTGGTTCATGAGGTTATGTTCCCATAAACACATAAATGCGTGTGTGGCAAAGAATGGGTTAATCCTTCTAATGCCACGGCTACTTTCCTCCAAAGCACAAGCACGGAATGATAATTGAAAACCATCTAAACCCTGTCATGTTGGTATTCATAAGTTAGCTCTTGCTGAGCACTCTCAGATGAGTAGGTACCCATATGCCAAGGTTTCAGCCATTTCTCAACTTTTCGCGTAATTTTGTTTTGGCAAAATTAACCAGCAGCAGCATAAGGGTTAATGGCAATGGCCTTAGCTAGAGCCAGACGTGTCGTCTCGTCTGTGGATCTCCAATAATTTACTGTGGCTTAGTACGCCAAGATCAGAATAATTAAGGAGGAATTTATAACCCGTTATGACAACAATAATAGATCGATCCTGTAAAACATCCCTGGACTTTGACACAGAATCTGATTGCTGATGTTTTGGGAAATAAATAAGATGCAAAAATATATTTCCGAGCATCTTCATTTGCAATAGGATCGGTTGCAGTCAGAATAAGTTCAAGCATTGCGTTGTAGGTTGGACTGTTGTGCCAAACTAAAGAGCTATAAAGGAATCCTGGGTCAGCTAAAGATATATCTGAACAGGAATCTTTTTAATTGTCTTGCCAAAATCACCATTCTTTTTGACCTCCATTTTTTTCTGGATCTGAAAAAAAAAACGGTTTTTGTCCGATATTAATCATTCAGTCGATTGTTTCATTTTCCGTTAAATGAAACAGAATATGATCAAGAATATCCAAAGTGAAAAATGGGAGACCTGTCAGTATGCATTATTGGTATCTAAGCAGTAACTTATTGAAAGGTCCTCTTCCTAACTTCAATAACCTTATGTAAGCTTCCTTACAAGAGATACAACGCTATATTGTATTGGTTGTTTGACCATGTATACATATCATGAAATAATACAAGTATAAATATAGTGAAAAGGAAAACATAAGGATTAACTAAATACACGCGGAAAACATAGAACAATACATATATGTCACACATAAGGTGTGCAGATTACAATTTAGTCCGTTTCTGTCTCTTCATACATGTGGGCTAAACTAAAGTAGTTAGGCTTTGGTCTGGTCCCTAGAATATCTCTGTACATATTGCAGATTGTAAGCGCTGCTGTGAGGCATATTTGACAATGCGTCTCGCCTATATAAAGTGCCTGGCTTGGCTTCGCCCCCTGTCCGAGACAAAATTGGGCGTAATGTATCGGCTGACGTCATAGCAGGTGCCAAGAATAATTCGATATTCAGCGAGAGATGACAGGCTATTAATGTTCATTTCTTGATTGAAAGAATATATGGCATGAGCATTGTGTATCTGTTTGTATATATATATATATATATATATATATATATATATATATATATATATATATATATATATATATATATATATATATATATATATGTATGAGTATATAAATATACATATGTATATGTATATATACATATATATATATATGCATATATATATATATATATATATATATATATATATATATATACTAGTATATGTATATATATATATATATATATATATATATATATATATATATATATATATATATATATATGTATATATATATGTATATATATATATATATATATATATATATATATATATATATATATATATATATATATTAGGAAGTTGGATATCATGAGTCTATTTCTAGCATTGTGAGAAAAGGAAAAGGTCATCAGTAGTCGTATTTTATGTTTCAAACACGGACAATGACCATAAACCCTTTCAATAACATCATAAATGGATGCCTGGCCATAGGCTATGGGCAGCTAGAAATGTACACCATTCCAGAAGCCTTTGACTATGACAGAACGTGATAGCAAGATCGCCTAAAGAGTTTCTAGCACTTAGCTAGAAGTGCTGTAATTTTCAAGGGGAGAGAAGTACTCAATAGGTGCTGCGTACATATGGATATCTGAGCACTTTCCTGGCAATATATAGCGTGGTCGTGAACTGCATTTATTCAGAAAGTACAACGCACTCGCCATGAAATGTATTCTGGAAAAAACACGAATTATGTAGAGTATGAATTATACGAGTTGCTTAGCTTATTCAATAATGTATACACAAGGCTGATAGAGAAACAATAATTCCATACATAACCCTCATTTCTGTCGCAACATTCATTAATTTGATTTCATATAAAGGTAGGTAATTGGAGGAAACATGAAGGAAATGGTATGGAGTTTGATAAACCATATAGGCGAAAACAAATAACAAGACGACAATTGGATAGTCTTGTACTACGTAATGAATTGTCTTCAAAGGACATTGCTGGCTTACAGACTTAAGGAAAATAGCAATCTGGCGCCATACATTGACATTAAGTACTTTCAAATCAGGAACACGCTCCCTTTTGCCTCAGGTAATTGCTTGTGCACTAGAATTGTTTTCTAAAGGTTGTATGCGAGACTAGTACTGAACTGCAGTTCAGTAGTACATTCACATAGAAAAGACTGGAATATCAGGTGCGCATCAAATTCTAATTCATGTACGTATCTTTATTGGCCATGAAATGGAGATACTTCAACCAGCCTATTTCAGTGATAATATGATAAAGTGGCATGTTGACATAATGTCTTATTGTATTAGATTCCTACTCATCAGTTTTCTTTACCACTAATCAGCATGGCATATGCAACGAGATTTTTTTAAGGCAACCACATTTAAAGGGTATCCAGTCTCCCTTTTGCAGCACGTAATAAGCCATCACAGGATTGCTTTGATGATATCTACATCTAGACACACTCCCACGCACTCAGGCCGGGAGAATGCAGCCCAGGAAAAGTGCATATGAAAGGCAATCAGGCACTTCCCTTTTCAATCTCATATTCCTGCCACAGTCACGCAGATGCAGCCTTCTTTTCAATACCTCGTTCTCGGGGTAGCCACGAGCTGAAGGCTTCCCTTTTCAAAATCTCGTTCTCATCATCATCATCATCATCAGATACGGCCTCTTTCTCTTTAGAACATTATGGCCGGCGCATACTGAGTGTGTTATAATATCCGAAAAAAAAAGAAGATCAGGAAAGGGAAAAAAATATCATAGGTTTGATTAGTGTTGTTATGGGTTAAAAACAGACACAGACCATCTAATATATTTTACTGACATCTATTGTGGTTTGTTTTATGCCGGCTTTGAATTGCTCCAGTGTGGTAGACCAGGTGACATCTGCTGGTAGGGTGTTCCAGGCTCGTATTGCGACTGGGAAGAAGCTGAACTTGTGGTAGTTGGTCATGGTACCAAGTTGAACATACCCCCCTCGAGCCATGCTGCGTGTGTTGTAGCGGTTGACACTTAGTTGCGTTGGCGGTATGCAAACAAGGTTGTTGTTAATCTTGTAGATCATTGTGGCTTGTGCCTTCAGCCACCGTTGGACAAGGGTTTACCAATTGAGTTGGTTTAGCATGTCCGTCACGCTTTGGTGACCATAGCGATGGAGGACAAACCATGCAGCCCTGCGTTGCACCATTTCCAACGAATAGATGTGATTTTGTTGATGGGGTGACCAGACAGTGGAACAATACTCTAGTTGAGGCCTCACTAGTGCCTGGAAAGCTAGTGCCTTGGTGGTAACTGTGGCGCCTCTTAGGTTGCGTTTGATGAAGCCCAGTGATCGATTTGCTTTTGCTGCGACCTTTTTGACCTGTGAGTGCCATGATAGATCAGAGCTGATGTTTACTCCGAGGTATGGCGCTACATTCACTGATTTGAGGACTACCCTTTTCAGGGAGTATGGGTGTTTCGTAGGGGATGGTTTCCTTGAAATGCTCATGGTGTTGCATTTGGAAGGGTTGAAGGACATGCCCCAATCTGTTTCCCATTTGTGCAGATGGTCCAGATCTTCTTGGAGGGACGCACAGTCTCGCATATCTGTGATCTCCTTGTAGACAATACTGTCATCGGCGAACAGTTGGCAGTGTGATCTTATAACTGCAGGCATGTCGTTGATGTTCAAGGTGAGGAACAGTATCGGTCCCAATATCTCTGAATATGTAACCGGTGCATCTTCAGAGATAGCGTCGTCTACGACCACTTGCTGGGTCCGGCCTCCCAAAAATGATCTGATCCAGCATAGAGTGGATCCCTTGATGCCGCAGAACGCCAGTTTATGGAGGAGATTGTTGTGCGGGACGACGTCAAAAGCCTTCGAAAAGTCTAGGATGGCTAGGTCTATCTGCTTGCCTTTTGCTACAGATCTATGAAGCTCGTCAATAAAGGACAATAGTTTGGTCTCACAGGAGCGTTTCGCTCTGAAGCCATGTTGGCTGTCTGTGAGAAATTCGTTGTTTTCGAGATGAACCATTAGTGACTTGGCGATGATATGTTCACAGATCTTGCAACACACTGAGGTCAGGGAAACGGGAGTTCTCACGAGAGCCACAAGTTTGAAGCTTCCTTCTTCAAAATCTCGTTCTTGCTATCGCTAGAGTCACTCAGATACAGTCTTCTTTTCAATGCCTCGTTCTAGGGGTAGCCACGAGTTGGAGGCTTCCCTTTTCAAAATCTCATTCTCACGAGAGCCACAAGTTTGAAGCTTCCTTTTTCAAAATCTCGTTCTTGTTAGAGCCACAAGCTGGAAGCTCCCTTTTTCAAAATCTCGCTATCGCTAGAGTCACTCAGATACAGTCTTCTTTTCAATGCCTCGTTCTAGGGGTAGCCACGAGTTGGAAGCTTCTTTTTTCAATATCTCGTTCTCACGAGAGCCACGAGTTGAATGCTTCCCTTTACAAAATCACGTTGTCACGAGAGCCACGAGCAGGAAGCTTCCCTTTTCAAAATCTCTCTATCGCTAGAGTCACTCAGATACAGTCTTCTTTTCAATGCCTCGTTCTAGTTATCTTTCTTATATATGCCCCCACATGTGGAGAGAGAATACTATATGACTCGAGGGCATAGTCGATTATGATTATGAATTATGGGTTTAAATTCAAATACATGGATATCTGAATGGAAACACATGAACATACAATACGTTTGGGTTGCGAGCAAGTAAATCAGTCGACCCTGTAATAATGCTGGGATCCTGCTGAGGGTCGCGCGCCTAAATCTGCGCATTACTAGTCCATCTGTTTCTTTGTTTAAGGCAAGATACGATTAAAAGAGAAGCAAACTGCAACAGCGTTCATCTGTGGGATTTTCCTTTAATATGCATAGTTACAGTTCGACTGACTGCTGGAATGATATATTGACTTGTTACTTAATCCTTCCAGTGCTAAGGCTACTTTCGTCCAATGCTCAAATATGCAAAGATTTTCTTTGAAAACCATCTAAACCCTGTCGTGTTGGTACTCATTGGAAAGCTCTCACTGAGTACTCTCAGATGAGTACGCATTTGCCAGAGTTTCAGTGATTTTCCAGGATCTTAGCATTATTCTGTATTGGCCAATTTAACCACCAGCAGCATGATGGTTAAATCGAAATAAAACACGTTTGCTCGTCAAAACAAAACAGTTATTACACGACGAAAGTAAATGTACATTAAACACCCCCCCTCGCAATAAACTACCTGTCCACAAGTTCCACCTGAATATAGTATTCTCCCCTGGCCACACATAACAGGTGGGGCCAGTTTCCAAGTGGACTGTACCATAAAACCTTGCGTAGTTGTTTTACTTAACCCATTCACACTCAGAGTTCCTCTTGAAAGTATCGTCTGCTACTCTCCTAGTTATGAAAATAACTTTGAAAGAAAGCAAATGTTAACGAATTATTTGAAGGAGGGTTGTTATATGGCTTCTGATCAACATTTTTCCATCAAATGTTTTCCAGAAAATGGCTTTGTTAGTAAAATATTTCCAAAATCGTCAGGCCTGTTTTGGTCTGTGTGAGTGTAAATGGGTTAAGTGTCTCTTAAAGGTGTACATCTTGTTTTGTAAACATCACATCCGTGCGTTAAGGCCTTTACGTAGCTGCAATCAACATTGGTCTGCACTTGAACTATTGGTTCTCGTGATTTGCCACACGTTTAGGACATACTGCCGGTTTACGGTTAGATTTTCATCAGACCAGTCAATGAAGTTCCTATAGAAGTTTGTGTTACACGAGAGAAAGTTTGACATTTTAATCCTGTTAAGAGCTTTGAGGCGACCGTGTTTTGGTTAAATCCAATATAGAGAAAAGGGCCAAAAAGAAACTCTCTTGCTTGAGTGCTAGCCTATGGGAGCTTCTGTAATAGCTTGGATGAAGAAAAGAATGGATATGTAGCGAGAGACCAATTACTATATGCCCTATAGTTAAGTGCTGGACTCATGCCAGGAGTACCAGATAATGCATCAGCGCGAGGTCACGTGGGAACAAGGACCAATCAGGGCTCTCGCATCGATTACATTACTGAGAAACCTTATCTCCACCACCAGCTGGGGGTGCCCAGAGCACCAATTTTGGCTTATTAGCGGCTATTAGTTGACACTGGTTGAGGCTAGCATGTTCAGTTTGACCGGCTGGTTTCGAATCCACTTGTGTTTGGTCATCTAAGGTAATATTTAGTTCTCTACTCTGCTCAGTGATGGCAGTCGCAGTTGATCAGATTATGAGGAGAAGGAATTTTGATTTTTCGTCACTTTTTCTGCCATATTACGGCTAATTTGTGACTAGCCAGTGGTAATTGGTGGAGAAAACTTGAGTACCCGGGGAAAACCACTGCCAAACCTTAAGTCACTGGCAAATTTCCCACATGCCCGGCCGTGATTCGAACCCGGGAAGTGGTGGGAGACAGCGAGCACTCAGTGTATGAGGAGAAGAACATAGACTTAAACATATGTAAAAATCTCAAAATGACCCATTTTCACAAAATTACCACATGAGCCACATCAAGCATAAATAAATGTGCCTAGGCAAACATCTGAAAAATAGGACTTGGGGTTGGAGGTTGTACATGTATTTCCATGGGTACTCCGGTTACCACTTGCACTTAGAACTAAATAGTCACGAAACAGCCTCTAATATTGCAGGAAAGGTAACGATAGACAAAGGTTCTTCCAAACCATATTACTGCAACATTGAATTACACATAGTCTCGTCTCTACGTACATCGTCCCCTATTCCCTCACATCCCGTTATACCAGTTGCTACAGTGCCGGCATTTAATTTCTGTACTACATGCATGGGCAGCCCGGGCAAAATATTACATGACCGCACGCCCGATTGCCACCCAGTTTTCTGGTCATGGTTGACCTTACAACTGTACGTAGCTTCGATTCGCTGGGTCATTGATGTGGTCTTTATTTTGACATGTTGTCCATGGGTGTTTATATAAACAGGCATTGGCAG
>OZ012692.1:18106422-18116094 GCA_963942565.1 Maea johnstoni
ATGCACTTTGTATTAAGAGCATGAAATTAGATATGTTGGTACATCTCACAAAGGGTAAAATTTCAGATAAGAAGGCGTCGCACCCCTGGGGGCTGGTGGCACACCTACTGGTCAGCTGCTAGGTCAACCTAACCTTGCCTAATATAAAGGGTTATTGGCCTGCCCAACAATGACATATTTAATACTAGAAAAGTACCCGTCCTGCGGACGGAAACCGTGAAATATCTTATAACGACATACATATCAGAGCACCCAGATATCTCTGACACCACACATTTAGGGTCACCTAACCTATGCATCAATAATTCAAGAAGAAACAGATATACCATCGACAAATAAGATCAAGGTTTATCATACCGGCTGTAATAAGAATATAGTGCTGTGTATGTTCATGATATCACTGATATATCTAATTATAATCATTTCCACTCAAAACTATTTTCAAAGTGAAAGTATGGCGTAACATATGTCATTTGTACATCTATCTGTCTGTCTGTCCGAATGTCCCTCTCCCCCCCCCCCTCTCTCTCTCTCTCTCTCTCTCTCTCTCTCTCTCTCTCTCTCTCTCTCTCTCTCTCTTTCTCTGTATCTCTCCCTGCCCCCCGTATCTCTCTCGCTGTATGTCTCTCTCATTGTATCTCTCTCCCCCCTCTCTCGCTCGTATCTCTCTCTCGTTGTATCTCTCTCTCTGTATCGATCTCCCTGCCCCTCACTCTCGCTTGTATCTCTCTCATTGTATCTCTCTCTCTCGCTCTCATTGTATCTCTCTCTGTATCTCTCTTCCTCCCCCGCTCTCTCTTTGTATCTCTCTCTCCCTCCCTTCTGTCTCGTTCTCTGTCTCGCTCTCTGTCTCTCCCTCCCCTCTCTCTCGTTCTCTGTATCGCTGTCTGTCTCTCTGTCTCTCCCTCGTCACACCTGAACACACGTTCCTTAGTCCTACAGTACATGCACTGAGCGCTTGCTATTTTGAGTCTCAGGTGCCACCTCCCGGACTGGCACACATCGTCTTTACAGCAGAAGGGCTGAGAGATGGTTACAAAGTATCATCTATTTCACATTGATACTTGTTTCCGATCTATCGAGTTTGCTATTTTCTATTGAAATACCTACATAAAAAGTTTTTTTTAACTTTTTAACAGCTGCAATTTAAAATGTTTATATCAAACTGACCTTTCATTTTCTTTAAACTGAGAAAGTGCAATGGTTAATACAAAATACTGTTTTAAATTACATGTAAACCCACCATATATTGAGGCAATATCACCTTATCATTTCACCATCTTCAATGAAATCCAAGTTATCCATCTATCCCCGAATATCCTGTTTTTATCTCATTCTCCTAAGATTCTCCTCTTCCTTATCAATGGCGAAGAGAACAGTCAAAGTTAAACTGCCGTCTGTATGCCCTAGACGTCATTCAAACCCTGTCCTGTTTGTTCCACTTAAGCCTTATGTTCTCGTTGCGTCGGGCTCGACCCCCTCGCAAATAAAACCGCAGGCACACCAGTGGGTGTTGTGGTTAGGGCCTCATTGTTCGCAGCTATTTTGGGGTGGCTTGCCTATTAACTTGGTTTCAACCTGATCAGGTGCACATCCCGTACGAAAAGTTTCATGCATGAAAAAATCATGGGCATGAAATTTTCAGGGATGAAAATGAAATTTTCAGGGATGAAATGAAATTTTTAGGGATGAAAATGAAATTTTCAGGGATGAAAATGAAAATTTCGCCCATGAAATGAAAATTTCGCCCATGATATTTTCATGCATGAAAATTTCACCCATGAAGTTGCGTACGGTCCCCGTACCCATGAAAATTTCATGGGCGAAAAAATCATCCCAGGAATTTTTGCCCCTGTTACGCAAAAATCTGCCAATAGATGGCGGTGCGGTTTGTCCAGATGATTTCTGACCAACCCTGAAAATTTCATGGGTGGTATTTTCATAAGCAAGTCCCCATGGACTGGTATCATTGATAGCAATCAGATAAGGCGACACTCAGATTTTAGGGGCAAAATTTTCATGGGCAAAATTTTCATGGTTTGCATGCTGCCTACACCTGAGCCCCCGTAACTGAAGATAGTACTGTGACATCTATGCATAATAGGTTTTTTTCATTAAAATATGTTAATGAAAATTTATTCCCTGTGGGGTCAAACGACCACATTTACCAAAAAACTAATAACAAAACCACAAAAAAGAGAAAGAACATCAACATATGTGTAGCATTGGTAGTTCACGTTTATTCCACACTGTACATATATCTGAAAACAAGTTATCATCATAGAAAGTATAAATCCTTGTTTGTATGGGCTTTAATGAAGAAAACATTAAACATCACAAAAGTACCCTCACAGCAGGGGATAAGTCCTTTGATCAAAGAAAACATGCATAGTATTTTCAAACAAAATTCCAACAATGATGATTTGGTGACCTTCAAAGGTCACAAACATTAAGGGACGAACAATACAAAGGAAAAGTATCACTATCTTTGAATTTTTGCTCTGTTTATATTTTATAACCATTTATTTCAGAATTTGTATTGAAAATGAAGAGCTCCTGGAATACAAGAAGTACCACAATATATCCTCCCAGCAGGGTGTAATACTATAAGATAACAAACAGAAAGAAAAAGGAAACGAGAAATAGACTGGAGCCAATCACATATGTACAAAAATGACCCAGGAATCAACCCCATTAGCGTTCATAACTCATTATTACTCCAGACAACAATATCAACAAACATCAATGAGTTAAGAGCCATGTAAATTTATTGACCAAGTGCATTTATAAATAAACATAGTAAAAATTACATTATCCACTTGTGCAGATTTGGGGAATGCTTTATCTGACAGCTTTAAGAAATAGGCAATTAATGTACCTGTCTGAAAATGTATTTATCAAGCTTCGTGTACAGAAGCAACCCCTCTCTGGTAAACACCACACACATAATTTCTTATATTGAGATACATACATATATCAAATGGGCCTGCAAAAAGGCAGAGTATAGTATATTATACTAAGGTCTTATAAGATTCTCAATTGGTGACACCTTTTGTGTATTGGATGAACTAAAATTAAATATTCTAATTTATGTAACACATGGCCCAATCAATAAAGGAATTGATAAAAAAGATGTGTATGGTCATTCGACTGTATATGAAGGGTTTCCTTTGATAAACGATATTCCATATATATTAATGGGTAAATGTGGTTCAGAAATCCCTGCAAAAGTAACAGTTATGGCCAAATGAATAAGACTTGTTTTGTACATAACTGAGCTTTTTATGTTCTGATGAAGTTTAACGACAATCAAATTAGTGAGTTTAAAGCCATATTTGAGTACTGACACCTTCATCATTTTTATTAATCATGCTCATAGAAGTTTGGAAATTTTATCACTAATCCCTGTCTGTTCCCACTATCGTGTTTGTTGTGGCTGAAGTAGAGAACCTTGCGCAGGATATCCTGAACTGGCACCAATTTGGCAAGGTTGTGTCTGTAAATTCAAAAAAAAGTAATGACATATAAATCAAAGCAGTAGTACATAATTTTCCTTTAAATAGAAAGTGGTTATACAGCTCACTACTGAAAATGAAGCTTTAAACAGGATTTTAAAATGACGCATGAGAAAGTGTATGTGCACATATAGTTTGGAATATCTACAGCCCAATATCAATAGTTTTAAACCTTTCTCTAGTGAATAACTTCATCTAAGTTAATAATTTATGCTTAATACATATATAAGCTCACACAATCTAATTTCCCAATACCTAAAATCAATCACAAAGAACAAAATAATGTATTTTATGATTTTTTATTACCTTCTGGTCGATTGCTTCACCATCATCATATGACCTGTGAGCTCCCTAGAATCTATTCCATGCTGCGACCACTCATCCTCAACACTGCTAAAAGAGTACCTCCTGGCATCTAGAGGAATTATAACAGCAAAGGGAATGAGTCTGTCTCCTTCTGCCTCATGACTTTGCGTCGTGATGAAAGAATCTATCATGCCTATGGATGTCTCCCCGTACGAAAAGACTATGTGTTATGCATAATTTAAGAATATGCATATTTTTTGCAAAAGTTATGCATAATTTATGGATAAATTATGGAAAACTTACGCATTTCCTGCCTGTTGAGAGTTAGAAAACCCGAAGGAAACCCATAAAAAAGAGGCAGGATACACATAAAATAAAAAAAAACACGAAAAATATTATGCATATTCCGAATTCAGCAAAATATGCATAAAATATGCATAGAAAACAAGGAGGAAAGACGAAATTATGTGTTTACTATGCAAATATTATGCATAACCTATCCCTTTCCTATGTGTTGTCGGAAATCTACCTATTTTCTTCGTGTTTTTTTTTTTTGCATATTTTATGCATAAATTTCGCATATTTTTAGGGAAAGTTATGGATAAGTTATGCATAATCCAGTGGACATATATTATGGGTTTTCTTCGGGTTTCCTTCGGGTATTTTATGTGTTGAGCCATAAAACTCTCTGGGTGACAGGAAGGAAAGTTTGTCAGATAAGTACCCGTACGAAAAGACTATGTGTTATGCATAATTGAAGAATATGCATAATTTTCGCATAAGTTATGCATAATTTATGGATAAATTATGGAAAACTTGCGCATTTCCTGCCTGTTTAGGGGTAGGAAACACGAAGGAAACCCATAAAAAAGAGGCAGGAAACACGTAAAAAAAAAAAAACACGAAAAATATTATGCATATTTCGCAATCAGCAAAATATGCATAAAATATGCATAAAAAACAAGGGGGAAAGACGAAATTATGTGTTTACTATGCGAATATTATGCATAACCTATGTCTTTCCTATGTGTTGTAGGAAATCTACCTGTTTTCTTCGTGTTTTTTTTTTTTTGCATATTTTATGCATATATTTCGCATATTTTATGGATAAGTTATGGATAAGTTATGCATAATCCAGTGGACATACATTTCGTGTTTCCTTCGGGTTTCCTTCGTGTTTTTTATGTGTTGAGCCATAAAACTCTCTGGGTGACAGGAAGGAAAGTTTGTCAAAGAAGTTACGCCGTCAACAACTTATAGGCGGCGCCAGTAGTATTGGGAAATGAACTGCCACCGGTCATTTGAGGTAGCTTGTGGGGTTAATTTCTTATACTCCGTTTTTCTTCTACCCTGCTTTTATTTGGCACTTTAGCCCATACAACCTATATATTACCTGAAAGGTCTTATGATGAGGAATACATAATATGAAAGAAATAAAAATATTTTAAACAGGATATTGATATTTCATGTAGTAGTATTGCGTATTTTAAAAATGGTGAAGCAAATAAACCAACTCAAGCACAATATACTGAACCTACATCATACATATTCTCCTGGTGGTAAAATGCTTAGTTAAATCTTAAATGAACAGGATTTCCCCTAATACGGAATCAGTATTCAAACTATGCGCTATTATAAATCAAATAATTATGTAAGTTAATTGCATCTAATAATCTATGATTTGATATTTCGTAAGTTGTGTATTACCAGTTAAATCATATTCCCGTTTGACTCCGTCATCATTCATAAATTCCCAAACTTTGGATTAGAATAAATAGATACTTTTATTTCAAATAACTATACTACTCTCACATACATTAAAATGAAAACTAAGCTTATACCATTTATTACGTAGTATATATCTTGATTATATATCTCGTAAATGCATTATCTTATACTCCTTTGCTGTCTCTTCTGTGCTTAATGGTCCTATGCCGTATGGTGCAATAAAATTGTATAAACAAACGTATACTAGTATTTATTTATTTCCTTCGTCTGAAAGTGCTAATAAATCAGGTTAGGAATAAGTTTGAAAAAACATAAAAGTACTGGCATCAAACACAGGTGATATATATACTAGTATATATACACACACACACACACATATATATATATATATATATATATATATATATATATATATATATATATATATATATATATATATATATATATACATATATATATATATACATATATATATATATATACATATATATATATATATATATATATATATATATATATATATATATATATATATATATATATTTATATATATATATATATATATATATATATATATATATATATATTTATATATGAATATATATATATATATATATATATATATATATATATATATATATATATATATATATATATATATATATATATATATACATATATATATATATATATATATATATATATATATATATATATATACATTGTATATATATATACATTGTATATATATATATATATATATATATATATATATATATATATATATATACATATATATATATATATATATATATATATATATATATATATATATATATAGAGAGAGAGAGAGAGAGAGAGAGAGAGAGAGAGAGAGAGAGAGAGAGAGACTTTTCACTAAACTTTCACCCAACATAATTTATTCATACACAGCGATGGTAAGATAGTAACAATATTTAAGCAAGGTGTTCTTCCAGTAAAGGTTACAACCAGAGAAATACATCCCCTTGATCCGCAACCCCATAGGCATAGCATGCTAGTACCTAGTGTATGTGCGCCTCGGGTTACGCGGTAGAGCCTGTGGAAGTATTGGTCACGTGATTTTTTTCAGAAAGCGGCTGGCTGACTGACTGACTGACTGGCTGGGTACACAAAATGTCATCCTATCTAGGTCAGATAGGTTGCCAAGGAGATGGGGGTAGAGCAGGCAGGGTACACAGGTTTTTCTATGACTCAGTGGGAGGCAGCGAAATTTGATGATGCATGCAAAGTGCCCACTCCCTGTCTACTACTCTCAGGTTACAACGAACCATTAAAGGCCCAGTCACATTAGGGTCCGACTATCGCGATTTTAAAAATCGGCAGGTCGGTCTCGATTTTTTCCCCTATCGGTTCCGTCTAAAAATTCGGTACTGGGTTAAGATCGTATATGCCGACTTTTTAGACGGAGCCGATAGTTGAAAAAATCGAATCCGACCGGCCGATTTTTAAAATCGTGCGATAGTCGGACCCTAGTGTGACTGGGCCTTTACATAATTTGCTAGAAAAACAACCACTTTTACCCCTGGCCTCACATTGAAAACTTATCCCTTTAACATATAACATTGCTAAGCGCACCATATCAATGAGGCTGCAGTGTCTGTCACTACTACTACTACTACTACTACTACTACTGCTGCTGTTGCTGCTGCTGATACTGCTGCTGCTACTACTACTACGTGTACTACCACTACCACTACTTCTGCTGCTGCTACTACTACTACTACTACTACTACTACTACTACTACTACTACTACTACTACTACTACTACTGTAATAAATACTACTAATTTCACTACTACTACTACTACCAGGGGCGGAACATGGCATCCTAATGTGCGAATCTTTTCAAAATATTTTGTTACCAGTATGCATCTCGCTACTGCTGCTTCTACTACTACTACTACGTGTACTACCACTACCACTACTTCTGCTGCTACTACTACTACTACTACTACTACTACTACTACTACTACTACTACTACTACTACTACTACTACTACTACTACTGTGATAAATACTACTAATTTTACTACTACTACTACCAGGGGCGGAACATTATATAGATTAGTTCGTCGGGGAAGTAGCATCCCTGCTGTGAACCATGAAACTTTTCGCTAGTTGGACTATCATTAGATTCCAGAGCAGCTGTTATTACACAATGCGTTTTTTGCAATATGTAATTCTTATTATCATTATCATTATTATTATTATTATTATTATTATTATAATTATTATAATGACAGTTATAATATAGTACAAAATGAATATATATATATATATATATATATATATATATATATATATATATATATATATATATATATATATATATATATATATATATATATAAATATATATATATATATATATAAATATATATATATATATATATATATATATATATATATATATATATATATATATATATATATATATAGAGAGAGAGAGAGAGAGAGAGAGAGAGAGAGAGAGAGAGAGAGAGAGAGAGAGAGAGAGAGAGAGAGAGAGAGAGAGAGGTCAGACTCTGCCTATGGCAGGAAGTGATCGTAGATAAGGCCGGAGACAATGTACTTATAGTCCCAGGGGAAGGATGCGTTAGTTCACCAACTGGCAGAGGTATATACTAGTAATCCATTTGAGATAGCTCATTTTGAGAATTTATCATGTGCTAAATCTTAGATATGAAACCAGATAGGGCCCCGTTGAAAGAGGTACTGGGAGGACAGTATAATTACAGAGAAGGGGGAAGGCAAGTGTTGCGGCAAGGCGCTAAAGGCCGCAGGAGGAATAGAAAGTGGCAGTGTAGTAAGGATCCGTGCGCCCAAAAAGTGAGTGGCGGGCGCACGGATCCAAGCCCAAAGTACAGGTGGAAGGTGCATGGATAGGGCACTGATGATCATGTGGGGACGTGTGAAAGGGCAGATAGAAGGTAGATGGGTGGGAGTTGCATAAAGTAATGCCTTATAGTTAAGTGCTGGACTCATGTCAGGAGTACCACATAAGCCATCAGTGCGGGCTCACGTGGGAACAAGGACCAATCAGGGCTCTCGCATCGATTACATTACTGAGACACCTTATCTCCACCACCAGCTGGGGGTGCCCAAAGCACCAATTTCTGGCCTATTAGCGGCTATTAGTTGACATTAGTTGAGGCTTGCATGTTCATGTTGACCGGCTGGTTTCGAATCCACTTGTGTTTGGTGATCTAAGGTAAAGTCATGTGCAGCAAGTGTGCATGCATTGATTAGTGTCCTTCATCAACAGATATAAATTAATACTTACACCCATTAAACTTCACAGATCTCAATTTTTATATGAAGGCTAGGCATTACTTGCATCCATTAAACTATATATTTTCTCGAAGAAATTCCTAACTTCACAACTGTGGAAATGTTTATTATAATAAATCAAAGATAAAAGATTGTTTTTAGTCTAAGCCCAACATAAAGTCATCGGCCCTTATAGCGAACGGCAATTCAGGCAGACGTCTTTTCTGGGATCAACGGTTTTGACCAACAATTCATTTTAGCAAAGTTAAGTAAAAAAAAATTACAGAAATAAAGCCACCGTTATTTTGAGTATGAAATATTTCTAAGAACCACACGAAGCACTGGGCGGGTGGAAAAATAATTGCACGATCGAGAGATGGAATCGAACCCGCGACCCTAGGATCGGGAGTCGACTGGGCTACCCTGACTGGGCTATCAATAAGGCTATTCCTTCTATTGTGTGAGATGGAGTGAAAAGAGAACCATATTGATGAAATCCCGTAACTCTATTTGGGATCGTTCCTAGTATTCCGAGTCATTCTTGTCATTTACGTGACTGACAACCGTAGTAGATCTTTGTTAGGTACATGTACCACTAAGCCACTTTTATCAATGACCCCACACATTTACATACGGCCCGAAACTGATTATGACCTACCTTCGTCACCTTTGGTAAATAACCAAATCAAATATGGCGCCTGTTGTCTAACTACTGCCAGACGGCTCGCCATCACCCGAATGTCGTTAGAACCCAATAAGGAGCGCCAAAATAGCTGAAAAATTGTATTTGATCTTTTAATCTTATGCCTTTT
>OZ012692.1:18118794-18133794 GCA_963942565.1 Maea johnstoni
CGGGTAGGCTTAACGCTACTACAGTTAGCGCACTTCTGCCACCGTACAACGAACAAAGTTCGTGCAGTGTAACCCCACTGTGGAAGCAGAAGTTTGATATCGGTAGTACCAATTACGCCGGGTGGTCATACCAAACCCGGCCGCGCTCGAGATTGAGAAATCAGCATCAAAAGCACCTTTTTGTAAATCATTTGAAATCTATTTACACTAAGAACCATCTAGATACACTCGTCCACCAAACTGCCAACTCAGAATTAGGCAAACAGGCGCGGCAACGGAGATCATGCGTTTCAAAGGATTGGGGCCTCCTCTCTTATAATATAGATTGTAGGTACTAGGAAGTAGAGTTTTAGTGAGTTTTATTGAATTTTAGATTTTAATGGGTAGATTTAGGTGGCGCTACCATTAAAATGGGTACTTTTGGTCTACCCAGTGTATTATTTCTATCAATAACTAGGCCTTAAAGCAGAAATACATTCAAACCAATGTACAATGTTCTATGACTACATCTTTGCATGTAAAACATTTCCACATATGGGGGCGTGTGTCAGTCATGGCCCTTGCCATAGGTGGCGCCACCTGCGGTTAGGCTATAAGGCCAACTGATATTTGCCCAATACAAAAGGTCATTTGTTTGTCAATCAACGAAGCATTTAATCTTGTGTGAACCAGCAAGTAAAATGCTATTAAGCGTTTTTCTTGTTGTGCTTTGAAGGTTTGATATAGGTGGCGCCATCATAATATGGGCATGTTCGGCATAGCAGTAGAACTAATTCTTTCAACATTTCTCTTAAGTAGGCCCATTTTTCAAAAGATCATATATATCCAAAAGAATAAATATTGCCATGGGTTACATTTCCCGGTTGCAACAGTCATGCCCCTTGGTGGCAGTGGCCCCACCTATTGGTAAGTTGAGAGGGTAACCTAATCTTGCATAGTGGAAAGGGCATGTCTTCCAGACAATGAGATATTGAAATTGTGTATGAACAAGGAAGTGTAAATATTTGTAAGTTTAATTGAATATAATATTAAATAGAATGTATTATTAAAGAGATGATCCCCTAGCAAATACCCGTATCCCGTAGCTATAGCTAATGGTATTTTGGGATGAAGAGTACGACGGTTTCACCAATTTAGACTTCTTTTGAAGGTCCCCGACACCCATAATTGTGGGTGTACGTAGGAGCTGCGTTTCTCAAAAAATCCTGTACTATCCTGCTGTGAGGCCACAATGTATCATCATCAGAAGACCTTTCCCGCAATGGTTACTTTGTATCGTATAAATTGTCAACATGTTATAACTTGTTTCACCTATCTCGGTTCCCAGTGTCATTTCGCTATATTGATATAACGATAACTCCCCATACCAATAGGAAAATGAGCCAGGCAACCAGCCATTGCTTGAAATATATTTTCCCTTTTTCTACAGTGGTCGGGAAAAAATATATTTAAATGTATTTCCTCCGCCCAAAATACGGTGGAGAAAATATATTTAAATATATTTTCTCCCCCCAAAATACGGTGGTGAAAATATATTTAAATATATTTTCTCCTAACAAAATACGGTGGTGAAAATATATTTAAATATATTTTCTCCCCCCAAAATACGGTGGTGAAAATATATTTAAATATATTTTCTCCCAACAAAATACGGTGGTGAAAATATATTTAAATATATTTTCTCCCCCCAAAATAAGGTGGTGAAAATATATTTAAATATATATATATATTTAAATATATTTTCTCCCAACAAAATACGGTGGTGAAAATATATTTAAATATATTTTCTCCCCCAAAAATACGGTGGTGAAAATATATTTAAATATATTTTCTCCCAACAAAATACGGTGGTGAAAATATATTTAAATATACTTTTTCCCCAACAAAATACGGTGGTGAAAATATATTTAAATATATTTTCTCATTCACACTTGGTCCATCGTATTTTACCGTGAAGTTAGCTAGCTAAACTAGGGCAGCCAAAGGTCACCCGCGCACTAGTTCAACAATGGTAATACGTGTTAGTTGTGACGTGCACCGTTTGTTTCCCCAGAAACTGGCGCCAGATCACGTACGTGACGCTTGTTCAAATCCACGCGCGCTATTGTTGGGTCTACCTTTGACCCAGCAGCAGTGACCCATTGATTGAAATTGAGGGATCTGATTGGACAATTACACCAGTTTGACCTTTAACCCCATTGAAGAACACCCATTGAGGACGACTTATCCTTAACTGTAAAACACACCTCAGAGTGGGAGAATCAAATTTCTTCAATGGGTATTTCAGCCCCATAGTGGTAGAAATATAACCTCGAAACCCCATGTTGGCATTGGTTGATTTATTTTACAATGTGCACCAAACTCGACGTTTCTTTATATATTTTCTTTTAATATCTACAAAACTGGAAACATAAATATGAGCGTGCACTACCATTGCTTTGTTGTAATTCCCTAAAGTCAGTGTTTTATTTTAGCATTTTAAACACACAATGTTGTAAATAAATAATACTTAATACCTTGAAAGATGGGACATTATTTCCGCATCATGATGGGATAGAAACCCGAGAATAGTCCCGAAGAATATCCCTTCACTTAACTAATATCACCAATGGGTATCTTGGTTGCAGAGGCACCATAGGTAGCCCTGCACAACGCCTGCCGCACGTTTATATAGCGACCAGGCCAACTCGACACTAGGGATCCAGTGAAGACCCCAGGGGGGGGGGCACTTGGGTATTTAGGGGGGCGCATACGTTCGTTATCAAAATTTTAAAATACCCCTAAAGCACTGATTTCTGGCCAAAAAAGCACCCTTATTTTAATAAAACGCTGATCTTTTCCACTAAATAAACACCCCTTCTTTTATCAAAACACTGACATTGGATGAACGGGAACACGTATTTTAACTTAATATGTTATAATCCTCTGCTTGTTTAGCGGCAGCAAGTGGCGGCAGCAAACTCGGAAGCCCAGTCACTTCGGGAGTCACTCGGCGTCAGAGCCGCGTATATTTCGTGTATTGTAAGGGGATTTTGACCCCCAGTGAAGACTCGAAGCTGTGACCTCACGCTCGGGAGCCAGGCGTACTAACCACTAGGCCAAACGGGCTGTTTTCTTGTGAGGAGAACCGCTAGTGTACTTGGCTGGTACTTAATTGAGGAAGTGGTTCGTCTTGACGTCCCAGGGGAGCAGGAAAGGAATGTCTTTCTCCGTCTTCGTCATGTAGTGCGAGAATGAACCATGGCTACTTTTAATCAAGCTGTTGGCTTTCAACAAGGCATTTGAGAGAGAATGGACAAGAGAGTGCAATCGACCTGTCTTTGTTGACCTTTAAGTACGTGCTCTGGTTTAAACGTATTACACATGCTGTGCAAAACACACAAAGAACAAATACTCAACAGGTTTTTGATGAGAATAAAAAATGCAGAATGCCTTAGATTTTTTTCTGACAAATCCCACTTCATTTTTCTTTATTTGATAAATATATATCACCTGACACCGCCTACGCGCAGAGCATGAATATTTGAACGTAATCTGTTCGTCTTACAAGCCATACACGTATTTCAGCAGGATAAGTACCTCGGAGTCTGCACTAAGGACTCTACGACTGTTGGGCTAATCCTAACTGCGAGAATTCATCACTTCCTACCCCGCCAAGAAAAGCTTTCCAGGGCAAGCACTAGTGAGATATGACTCTCGTGGGAACTACTGACGTAGTAACGGATGCTAAAATGTAGACCAACGAGTTGTTAAAGGTGGTCATGTCAGTAACAGTACATTGCATCTTTTTCATTCACACATACCAGGTCCCAGTGTGCTGTATGAAGAAGGGCACTATATTTTCACTGAGGCAACTTCCCCCAAGCAAATAAACAAAAAAGCCTGTTTTTTTTGGTTTTTTTTAGGCTTCCAAAAATAAAAATAAAACTTCCCCGAAGCTTGCAAATTAATTTGTTTGGACACGAGAGGTATCAAAATCTTCACAGGGAGATTTTTTCTTTCATTTTTTAATAATTACTAGTGTCTTTATCGGTGAAAATATGTTGGTTAGCTTGCGAAATATTTCTGGATAAGTAGGATTAACATTTTAGTGGAAACACACCACAAAATCCAAATCTATGAATATGTGAACACGATATAGCATTAACGAAATACATAAACATAAGTAATATTTATAAGCTGTTGCAATTCTGACGTTCATGATTACATGAAACACAGGATTACAGAATTCTCCTTAAGCTTACATATTGGCATCTGTCTACATGTAGTTTCATCATCATCAAAGTATTCGCTTTTGCCTTATATACCCATGTAGAGTCATTCTGGCAATCTATTCCTTAGTCGTTACTCAGCAATATGCACTTAGTGTTATTTTCAATCCCTCTGCCTTATTGGGCAAAGTTTCTCATGTATAGATGTTCAGAGAATATTCCGGAAATATCTAACTGTTATAATTTTCATTAAACTAATCGTTTTTATCAACTGTTTTTGTTTTTGATATTCTAATCTGTTTCAATTCTGTAAACTAACAAACCGTTAAAGAGGGGCATGGCCGTCATTGTACTGCATCTTATTCATACACACCGACCAGATCCCTATGTACCGATTTTTGAAAGGAACTAATGTCACAAACGAATACTGTAAATCACTTAAATATGGCGTAAACATTACACTGCCCTGGATAGTGTGATCTAAGTATAGGGGTGGAAGAGCCCCACTGTTTATTTTTACCCACTGTAGATTCTGCATCAGGGACAATTTAATAAAGACGGGGATTTTACAATAGCGCATATGTGCAGAGCGCTATTATCGCTATCTTATTGTTCCCGCTATACTTAATTGATTTACAGTATCTATTTTCAAGAAAACCTGATGATATTCCTCGAAATCATCTATAATTTCTCTATAGGTATATGTTCTTGATTTAAGTCGCCACTATTCCTTGCCAAGATCTTAATTCAAGCGCGGTGGCAACGTGACTCAGAAATTACATTTCCCAATTTGTAAATTCAATAAAGAGCTGGCAGCTTACAAGTTGTATGGTTAGAAACGTTTCCAAGGAACAAATCAGGAGCGTGAGCAGCATGACATGATAGTGTAATCAACTCCCCTAATTTGTAAACCAAATTATGGTAACCATGCTTTGGCCAGGTTTACGGAAAGAGGTGTCCAACATCATTACTGCGAATGCAACCTTAATCTATCTTCATCAATACATGACATGTTTGTAAAATACGTCATCAGCGGCTATATATATATATATATATATATATATATATATATATATATATATATATATATATATATATATATATATATATATATATATATATATATATATATATATATATATATATGTATATATATATATATATATATATATATATATATATATATATATATATATATATACATATATATATATATATATATATATATATATATATATATATATATATATATATATATATTTATATATATATATATATATATATATATATATATATATATATATATATATATATATGTATATATATATATATATGTATATATATATATATATATATATATATATATATATATATATATATATATATATATATACATATATTCGTTATGATTTTATAACATTTTTCTTTATTGAAATATGGGACGATGATGGTTTGCGAGAAAACAAGGTAATGAAAGAAAAGGCATTTTATTAAATATGTACTCGATGCAAGAGCTCAGTTGTTGTCCAAATGACAGGCATCATGTCAGAAGCAATAGTGATGGAAACCTTATATGTATTAGCCACCGATTTTCAGTCAATACTAAAGACGTGCTAACCCGCAACTAATTCTCTTAATACGGTACAGTTAATCCTCATTATAACTAGACGACTAGACGGTAGAATGACAATGCTTCACGAGTAATGCGTCATTGCAGCAATTTCCTAATATCCATCAGTCATTATTTATTTTGGTCTTTGTGGGTTGGCTCCCCTCAGATACCTCCTACAATAGCATTCCTACTGGCAACAGGTGATCGATCATCGTGTAGACCCACAATGTGTAACCTGTTGCCGCAGAGATACACAGCTAGCCCCTCTGACACGTGGATCAATAGCGAACGGTGTCCGCTTCACTGACAGCAACAAGACTTTTAGCACCATACATGTACAATCAACGTCTTGGTCGAGAGATGTCTAGAAACACGCGCTTAAATTCCTGTTAACCCTTACTTACAATGCTGGGGCTACTTTCGACCAAAGCACAAGGAATCAAAGATACCTGAAAACCATCTAAACCATGTCTGGTATGCATTGGATAGCTTTCACTGAGTACGCTCGGATGAGTACCCATGTGCCAGGGTTTCAGTCATTTTCAGCTTTTTGCATAATTTGTATTGGTCAAATTAGTCACCAGCGCCACAAGGGTTAATAGAGAACATTTGACCCGCATGAAAATTATGGTAACGGATAATGAGTCTGCCTGGTTGATCTTCCAGTAATCCACGTGTACAGTTTCAGCCTGTTGTAGTAGTCAGTGCTGCCACCTATGCCACCTATTGTTCACTAACTCATGTTGCCCCCTGTTCTTTGGTTATGTCAGGACTTACATAGAAAGTGTATACACGTACTCTCTCTCTCTCTCTCTCTCTCTCTCTCTCTCTCTCTCTCTCTCTCTCTCTCTCTCTCTCTCATGACGGGTGTGTCACTGTAAGCAGCCTTACAGCGGAACCTCTCAAAATACTTGTACATTTATCAAAATGTATCCACATGCATATGTGATACAGTGCCGAAATTTACTCACTGCACTATTTGCTTGTGCATCCCGGGCAGTAATAAACGACCAGGCGCCCGATTACCACATAGTTTCCTGGGCATGGATGCCAACACAGGTCCCTGACCACAAAACTGAACGCAGCTTTGATTAAAGTTGTTCATTCATTGACGAAGAATAAACTTTATGCAGGACCATTTTGACGATAATTAATTGTGGATTTCGAGATTTCCTGAAATATGAAAATAGTATTGGAATAGATTAGGGTCTACCGTTGTGGGTTATCCAACCCATGATGGTATTTTCTCTTCGAGACAGTCGTGGTCAGTTGTAATCTGGCTTCTGATTGGCTGTATGCATACATGAGTTCCAGACAAATAATCTAGAGCAGGAACAAAATGAATATCTGCGGTGCTGTCATGCTACATGTATTATGGTATTTATTTCAAAGTGTGCTGGAATTGTGAAAAATCCATTTTCTTTCATCTCAAGGTGTTAACGGCAGATTTTCTTTTTTAAAGTTCCGTTGTTTTTCTGGAAAGGACAGAAATAAATTCCACCAAAAACAGAAGAATTCTTTTTTCTGACGTTAACACCTGCACCATCGTACATTGTTGCCGTGACGAGGCAGAAATAAAAATCCGAAACAAAACATTCCTTTCCTTCACAAACAACACCAATGTAGACGTCAGTCCTGCGCGTGCACTATTCTATTAACATAAACTGATGCCGCCCTAGGGTGTAGATGATGAAACAACGTAGTGGCACCTGCCTCCGACTAAATGCTAAACCTGTGCGCACCTGTGGCGTCATGGAAAGGTGGAATTAGGACTGACACATGCAAGCAGCGCTCGCAACGTCACCCAATGATTTATCACCTGCTGGGCGTTCAACTCTTCCCTATTCCTTCCACGTTTGAATAGCTGAACATGTATACATTTCTGAAACAAAACATATTTCACAGCTATGCTCGTCATAGAATCAACAGTGATATTAATGGGAAATCTCTTCAAATATTATGCATGAACAGACTTCTGAATTGGCTTTGTATCAATATTGCAGTAGTTCAGTTATGATATTCTAACGGTATAACTATTGTTTGCGCTTGAGGCTGAGGAATGGATGAAAAAACACATTTCACTGCAAGGCTCGTCATTGAGTCAAAAGTGATATTAATAGAAAATCTCTTCAAATATTATGCATGGACAGAATTCTGAATTATTTTTGAGGGAATATACCAGTTTTGAAGTTTTGATATTCTATTTTTTGCGCTTGAGGCTCAAGAATGGATGAAAAAAAAATTCACTGTTATTCTTATGATAGAATCAAAAGTGAAAACAGTCTCTTCGGACATAACTCTGAATTGTGCAAAGGAAATATAGCGGTATTTCAGTTTTGATCTTATAACGAGACTCAGGAATGGATGGGTTTTATACTGGATGCGTTTACGTGCCTGCTATGACGTCACGCACTGCCCATATGTGTGTCTATCTTTGACTGCATGTGGGTATTATTGTTTATTTGGTTGCTGGGAATCAACATTCTAAAACAAAGTCTTAACCCATTAACACTCGCAGCAGCCAAAAACAGCACGACAATTTTGATGAAATATTACAGGAAACAGCAAAGTTCGATAAATATTTGATGGAGAAATGTTAGTGAGGACTTTATCAACATCTCTCCTTCAAATATTTTGTAAATTTATTCTCAGTTCCTAAGTTATTGTTGAAAGTATCGTAGAACCAGACGACAATTGCTAGAGGTACTCTTAAGCATTAATGGGTTAAATATGTTAACGTAATAATCACACTCATCAAGTGAGGTATTTATATTCAGCTTGAGTCAATATACATACAATCATGTCTGAGCCGTTAAAACCAATAGAATGCTAAAATCGATATGTTATCCATTAGAATAGATGAGGTGTTGAATAATTAACATACACAGGTTCTAGGCATTGTTGGTACTCCCTAATTCAATACCACAAGTGTACTGAATCACAATTCACCCGTGCAATGTCCATACAATATAGTACACACTAAACCTTAGTTCAATATAGTCCAATACCACCAAGAAAGGTATTCATATCGTATATATCGAACCAAAGTAGACATCTCGAAGCATTATTCGCGGAAACAACATGGCGATACAAATTAACACTTATATTGACAATAGTATTTAGTCAGTGAAAGAGTCTCTCACCACTGCCTGGGTTCGAATTATGGCCTGGGCATGTGAGAACGTTGCCAGTGACTTGGGGCTAGATGTAGGTTTTCGCCGGGTTCTCCGGTTTCCTCCGCTACTTACAACTTGCTAGTCGCGAATTAACCACAATTGGCATAAATGTGACGAAAAACGAAATTCAAAGAAAAAAAGAATTGGTGAAAGAGACAACACATACTGAATCGGATTCCTATCAATACACTTTCGGGTCAGGTGCACGAAAACGTTGAATTATCACTATCATCTAAAAATACCATCCTATATTTTCATCTAGAAAACACCCTTTATCTCTATATTTCCTATTCTTGTTTCGTACTCTTCTGTGTTATCATGGGGGTCTGGTTTCCGGTTGGGTTTGGATTATAATACCATTAAGGGGTGTTTTCCGTGAGAACAAGCCAATTTTCGACAAATATCAGGCAGATATACCCATTGAGTAAAATATTATCTTAAATAAGTGCTGGGAATGGATTTTGGTTCAAAAATAGCGTGTTACAGGAACAAGATTTCAACAGTTGGTGTATCATTTTTGGCATTAGAATCTCGCAATTTAATACACGGGACTTTCATTTGGTCGTAACTTGGTATTATGATGTTTGTTTGCCATTGGGTGAGGGTTATAACACTTTGGGTGTATCTTTAAACTGGGATAGAATGCCACGTCCACGTGACTTTCATATCTGTGGCCTGTGCCATGATATAATCAAAGGATGATTGTATACCACAGGGTATTGGTTATAACATAACGTACATGTATGAAATCCTCCGAGAGAGAACACAATTTCCATATGATTTTCACAAGCCCCATGAGACCTACCGTGATGTAATACATATGATGTCTGTATTCAATAAGGTATGTGTTATTACACGCGTTAGGTGTGTCTACTGAGAGAGAATACTCATCCCTATGACATTCAGATGTTCGCCGCAGCATGATGTGTTAACCCTTATGCTGCTGGTGTCTAATTTGGCCAATACAAAATGACGTAAAAAAACATGTTACCGAAACCATGGAAAATGGGTACTCATCTGAGAGTACTCAGCTAGAGCTATCCAATGAATACCACCATGACAAGGTTTAGATGGTTTTCAAAATTATTTGCGTCCTTGTTCTTTGGACGAAAAGTAGACTCAGCATCGCAAGGGTTAAACATGATGTTGTCCCGCCGGGTATGGATTATGAAACCAAATGTGGGTGTGTCCAACGAAGGGTGGTCTTATCAAAAGTATTTATACTTTGATCGAATAAAAGCACGACCCAGAACGGTACACAATCATGCTAATACAGCCTGTGTGAGTTATAAACTAACTCGATTTGAGGATCATGAATGTTTGGTATATCCTAAGGGCATAATAAAGTAAGGTCAACTGAGTACATGCCACCGGTCAACTCACACATATCTCTCTGTCGGCAAATAAAACCAGCTATTTTATGAGAAATTTCACATCCCATAATTGCATGATTGATGTCAGCATCGCTCTGATTAAGTACGGATGAAAAATATGTTCTTTGCACTAGGGGCATAAAAGCGCACGTTCTTCGTCAAATCAGGGCGGTCTACGGAATTAACTACTTCATGGCTGCGAGTGAGGCGGAGATTACATAGAGCCCTAGATGATTCAATTCATAATTCCTCGGATCCACGTGATAACCGATTCATAAATCCTTCATCGCGAAATCGTTTTCGAATTTTTCAAGTTTTCCAGCTGTCCGAGCTTTCCTCGGCGTGGAAAGATAGAAAGCCAGGCCTAAGGCCGCCGAGATCCCCCAATCAAATCGCCTCGCGGGCCGGGCCCATTAAGATAACAATTGATGCGGCGGCTACTGGGAGGGCTAGAAGCAAATAGGGGACTTAGGAGATTATACCCAGATGGCTACGCACTGGAGCCGAGTGCGTTCAGCTCAGTGTTGTTTTCCTTCACCTCGACGTGTTTGTGCCTGAACAAATAGTCCCATCAGAGGCTGGGGACAAACCCTGTATATTGGTATTGTGCCAAGGGAAACATATAGTCCCCTGTGAGGGCTGGGGACACTCCCTGTATATTGGTATACAGGGATTTCCCTTGTGCCACGGGAAACATATAGTCCCCTGTGAGGGCTGGGGACACTCCCTGTATATTGGTATACAGGGATTTCCCTTGTGCCAAGGGAAACATATAGTCCCCTGTGAGGGCTGGGGACATTCCCTGTATATTGGTATACAGGGATTTCCCTTGTGCCAAGGGAAACATATAGTCCCCTGTGAGGACTGGGGACAATCCCTGTATATTGGTATACTCCGATATCCCTTGTGCCAAGGGAAACATATAGTCCCCTGTGAGGACTGGGGACAATCCCTGTATATTGGTATACTCCGATTTCCCTTGTGCCAAGGGAAACATATAGTCCCCTGTGAGGACTGGGGACAATCCCTGTATATTGGTATACTCCGATATCCCTTGGCCAAGGAGAACATATAGTCCCCTGTGAGGACTGGGGACAATCCCTGTATATTGGTATACTCCGATATCCCTTGTGCCAAGGGAAACATATAGTCCCCTGTGAGGACTGGGGACAATCCCTGTATATTGGTATACTCCGATATCCCTTGTGCCAAGGGAAACATATAGTCCCCTGTGAGGACTGGGGACAATCCCTGTATATTGGTATACTCCGATATCCCTTGTGCCAAGGGAAACATATAGTCCCCTGTGAGGACTGGGGACAATCCCTGTATATTGGTATACTCCGATATCCCTTGTGCCAAGGGAAACATATAGTCCCCTGTGAGGTCTGGGGACATTCCATGTATATTGGTATACAGGGATTTCCCTTGTGCCAAGGGAAACATATAGTCCCCTGTGAGGACTGGGGACACTCCCTGTATATTGTTATACAGGGATTTCCATTGTGCCTAAACATACATGTATAGTCCTTTACAGAGACTGGGGACACTCCCGATATATTGGTATACAGGGATTTCCCTGGTGCTTGAACATATAGCCCTGAATGCAGATGATCGGGACACTCCCTATGTTTTGGTAAACAGAGATTTCCCACAATCCTTGGTACTAGAGGTTTGCCGATACTAAGGGAAAGGCGCTGGAGTGTTTTTTGATTTTTTTATCAGAAAAAGTAAAATATAAAGCATGTTTTAACCTATACTAGAGTTGAGGATAAGTGTAAGGTACATGTAACACACTAAAGATGCTATAAAAATAATAGTGGATATATATTAGGTATTACAGTAAATCACGGAGAATGGGGACACTCCCTATATATTGGTATACAGGGATTTCCAACAATCTTTGGTAATGAACGTTTGCCAATACTATAAATTCGCTGGAGTGCTTTTTATATTGTTTATATAGAAGAAGAGCTATAAAGGATAATGTATTATTTAGCCAATAGTAGAGTTGAGGATAGGTGTTAGGTACATGTAACACACTATAGATGCTATAATTGAGTATATGTATTAGGTAATACATAAACAATAGGGTGCAGTGGGTTGGCTAATGCGATAACGGGTTAAGTATCTTTTCTAGTGTAGAGGAGATTATCATTTTACACTTTGGCATCTTTCAGGGTACATGTATATAGATAAACGAATTTTTTTTAATGAGGGTACTTTTTCGTTCTTTGATATGTGAAGTTATCCATTCAATCCAGTACACGTTAGATGATGGTAGGGTTTAAAGCGTATGCAGTGTAGGTAAGAGTAATGACTGAGCCAACATAGTTGCCGACTGGTTCCCTATCACTAGTACACGTAAAATATAAATCAAAAAAGAAACATTTCCTTTTGTTTAAGACGTGTTTAATCATGTGCTGCTACAATGTATTTCCGGATATAGCAAGGCTTAGAAAAGTGGATATATCAGAATATACAGTCGTCGAGAAAGAGACAGGATGTAATGACCACAATACAACGCATACTATATACTAGTATTCGAACGTATTCTACAAAATGACCTTTCTGTACTAGAGGTGATTGCCAAAGTTAAGCGTGTAGTTTTCTTAAATATTTCTATCCTCAGATTCTTTTTAATTAATAAAGCACAAATGTAAAATATCATCGCATACTATAAAATTAAACAGATCACCGCTCGTTTTTTGCCCACAATTAAGTTAAAGTTTCAAACTAAGTATGTTAAATCCAGTGTTTAAGAACTTTCAGTAATCTACAAACAATTCGTCAATTGGGCAAGTAGTAAAGGTCATATCCATTAATGTTCTTCATGATGGAAAGGATGTCTCTGTCTCTAGCTTCTTTATTAAGTTATTTCACGATTAGGTTAAAAATTTAGGTTATTCCACGGGGACAATACTCCGGTTATCCTTCTCTTTGGTGTTTTATGCTATGGGGTACATTTGCTCTTTGTTTACATGCTTTTTGTGTGTTTGGTTAGTTCCCTTAGTTTTCCTTGTAAGACTATATGTTCGTACTGTAACAATTACACCCATTAAACTCTACTAGTCTAGTGTTTTATGCTATGGAGTACATTAGAAGTGCAATATTTGCTCTTTGTCTTAACGTTTTTGTATGTTTGGTTAGTTTCCTTCTTGTAAGACTATACTTTCGTATTGTAACAATTACACCCAATAAACTCTACTACTGTCTACTCCTGGGGGAAAAGGAGTGATGGCAATTGCTGTTGAAATAGCAGGTGAAATGAAGGAGCCCCCTGGGGGGTAGAGTTACGCTACAGTGCCTGTCTTGCGCCTGTCTGCTGATAGTACACGCGGGGAGTGGGACTCGTATCAATAAACATACATGTAGGGGATGCGGCTTGAGAGTGGGGTACTCCCTTACCCATTATATATGGGGATGTGCCGACTCTTAGAGTATTTTCTTTCATAGTAGTTCGTTACTCATAACAAACCTTTCTTTGAAGTACTTTTCTTTATAAGCCGTATGCCAACGTTCGTGGTAACCTTATATTATTAAAGTACTGTTTCATGTCAATATGTGTGTTTATTGTTTCCATAAGTTGTTAATAGCTCACTTATTTTTAGATGTGATAACAAGTAACCATCAGTAAACATATCAGTTATTGATGAGTTCATAGAGATAATTGATCTCCACGATCTACAGGGTTGCCCCATAGTCTGGTCGGTCTTACGCAACAGCTTTAACCCTCTGTCTCACTACTGCACAAGTGCTCAAAAAAATATTTGAAGCTTTCAATTGATGATTTTGGATGCTTAGAAAAATATGCTGAGTTCTTAAGTTGTGTATATAGTATCTATATTCAGTCGTCGAGACATTGTAATATGTATTTACTTCTGATTCTATTGATCAATATTAAGTAGGTATCTGACTTGTGTTCATATATACATGTACAAACTTTTTCCTACCTGTTAATGTTGCATGGTTTTGTACAACACTAGAAATCCACATGCGTTTTAAATGTACACCTTTCAGCATGATGGTTTAGATCTAAGTGTAGATTTCAAATAAATGACAACGTATAGTGTCTCCGTTTCAGCTTTCTAGTTTAATATATATATATATATATATATATATATATATATATATATATATATATATATATATATATATATATATATATATATATATATATATATATATATATACATACATGCATGCATGCATGCATGCATGCATGCATACATACATACATACATACATACATACATACATACATACATGCATATATATATATATATATATATATACATATATATATATGGTTAGCATGAGCAGGTTTTGATAGAAACGATGGCTATTTTAAGTGAGTGTTGATAGAATGCTGATTGGATGTTGGCTTGTTGGCGGTTGTGTCGGAATTGTGTATGGCCACCTCTGCGTTATTTATGTTAAATTGTGACTAGCCAGTAGTTGATGGTGAAGCAAAACCTGGTAACCAGATAAAACCACAACTTTAACCCTGATTTTGGCTGCCAATGGTATTGTAGGCTTCAATCCGAATTCGAACCAGAGCAGTGACTCAGTATGTAGCCATTGGCAAAGTGTTAGACCACTCGACTGTCAGGCCCAACCTCTGAAAT
>OZ012692.1:18138794-18146294 GCA_963942565.1 Maea johnstoni
CATAGGTGTGTACATACATACAGATACAAGTATGTATGTGTACATACATACATATACATCTATATGTCTGGAGAGAAGAGCTGACAAGTGCCTATTACAATAGCACATCACATCATGAAGTCACAGACATTTAATTTAGTGTAATTTGCTTTTTTACTCCCATTTCGAATATCTCTGCCAGTTGCATGACTAAATCCTGTACATGTCACTATTTTCGTAACAAATGTCTATGCCGAATGCCAAATGTCTCAGCTGCTTCTCCACCTGCATTGTGGGATATCAATCACGTGACAGGGCATTGTAATTATGGGATGTTGATGAAGTAGCCATCAGGAAGTTCATACGTACACATGTAGAAGAGTTTCTTGGAGTTTCGTGTAATAAATCGCTTCTCATACACAACCTGTTACGGGAAGCTGATGGTTTGTAACAAATGTATTATTAACTATACATTAGTTTCACGTGTAGATCGTCTTAATGGTACACTCAGAAAACTACCCAGAAAAAAAAGTTTATATAATTTGTAAGAGTTGTCACTATACGCCAACTGCCCATATTCGAATCCCGGACGGGGCGTGTGAGAAAATTCTCAGTGACTTGTGGTAAGGCGGTGGTTTTTCACTGGGTACTCCGTTTTCCTGTATTATTTACAACTTCCTAGTCATGATTTAGGCGGACTAGGGCAGAAAAAGTGACGTTCATCGAAATCTAAATCCCGTTACACTGAAATTTTATTTCTAAATTCCTATTTTTACAGGAAAATTGTGTATGCTGTCGCTGCTGATCCAGACATGACACTGTCTTCCGTTGTTCTCTAGACACTGAGAGCATAAGTTCTATGCTTAGAGAATTCAATTATTTGACAGAATCCTTAAGGAACATGACGGCTTAGAGTAATTTATACGATACGTTTTATATTCACAGTAATTTTTGATTATTTAGAATATGGATTAAATGTTAATTCTACTTGTCTGTAAGGTGTGTAGCTCTATCCTCTCACTGTTCCTGCGGGTGGTTAAAATTCAGTTATGTGTAGGCGGTCTCGTCTCAATAACTTTATATGCATGGCTTAATGCCATCAGGGGACGACACATCCTAGACACTATTATATCATGCAGTATTAATGTTCTTTAACCTAATGACGTAACCTTTAAATATGACAATATCTATTCAGTAGACACGTCCCCCGTAAAAGTAGATCTGTTGGGTCTAGTTTTATGTGGCAGTTAGAGGAGTGTGTCTTATATAAAGACGGATGACCCGGGCGATAATAGGCGAGATGGGATATTAACACACTTACGGTAACTTATGAGGTCAACTTTTAGACTCGTTTTCTCTTCTACCCTGCTTTTATTTCGCCAATTATCCTATATAAGATATTCATTGCCAAGAATGTCTTAGATGGGGAATACATTAAGCATCAACAAGTACTATCCTAGCAGGTGTGAAGGGGAAGAAACTGAAAAAGGAAAGTGAGAGGTGATTGGAAACGAAGCCTCTATACACACTTATGAACCAAGAACCATACCATTTTATAAACGTGTAGGAGAGATCAAAACACGTTCATCTAATCAGTGCTCCTTTCAAATTTCGTAGCCGTTTCATCTTGGGTTTTTGTTGAAAATGTGAAAAGGTTATTTTTTTCAACATTTTTATTGCATAACTTGGGAACAGCGTCAAAATTGAATAGATAGGATTCCTTTCCTTGCGAAATACTCTGAGCTATAAATACGATAAATAGCAAACAAATCCATTTACATTTTATACCTGTTTTGCGTCTTTGAAACGACCATGTTTTGGAAAAATCCAAAAGCCAAAAACTCTTCCCTGGTTGTGTGAAAGCCTATCAGAGATTCTGTGATACGACCACGTTTAGGTGAAATCCAGCACAGAAAAAAGAGCCAACATCCCTCCCAGTGGGCAAACCTATCAGGGGTTCTGTGAAATTTGTTCTCTTATTCTGCAGGGTGATGACCTAAACATTCACAGTTGACTTGATTACAAGGCGTGAGATGTAGGCTTAAACACATCTTAAAATCTCAAAATAACCCTATATCCACGCATTATCTCCATAAGCCATCTTAGGATCTATTAAGATTAATAAGTGTCTGCTTGTTACAGACTAATATATAATAGGTTATACTCTTAATATATCAGTGATGGTTATTATTATTATTATTATTATAAATTCCAATTATTATTATTATTATTATTATTAAATTCCAAATTCCAATTTTTATTATTATTATTGTTATAAAAATTCCAATTATTATTATTATTATTATTATTATTATTAAATTCCAATTATTATTATTATAAATTCCAATTATTATTATTATAAATTCCAATTATTATTATTATTATTGTTGCTAGAATCACCATATCCTAGGTCACCGACTTCAGCTAAAATCTGGGTTAATGCCCAACCTTTTCCTCTCTAATATATCACGGTAATAAGTTCCATTCTGATCGAGAGCTCATACAAAGAGTGATTCAAGTCTAATCCCATAACCACTTTCTCCTTAGAATGCACTGTCAGAAGTTATTAATGTGTATATGATTATGATAAGCAATTTATCCTCACTATAGGGGCGATTCGTAAAACTCCATGCATCTATTATTTCTGAAGCACATGATGTCTAAATGATTGCCGACATCAAAAACGCATGATATAGTTAAAATTTCCAATGTAGAAAAATCATACCATGTAGGTAATGATTATGGTGCTATAGTTTTGTTAACTGCAATACTGGCTAGTAATGAGATATTTTATTATATAAATGCAGGTTGAAGAATAAGAATATACATTTAGATATGGTAAAATACAATATTTGGTGTCTTATCCAAGTAAATCATTTAATTCAATGAAATCGAATATACTAGCGAAATAAGAATTTATATGGGGAGACAAATTTTGAACTTACAGAAATGTTTGATTGAATAGAAATCTTTTATTTATCATTTATTAATAAACTTAATTTTGTATAAGTTATTTAAAACAATGTGGAGAATGTATAAATCAATCACCTATAGAGATGGCGTCTGTTCAAATATCCTTTTGGGAGAGACTGTTATGATTTATGTCTATGCATATGAAATTAGATAATTGTAAACAGTATGTACAAAAAGAATCCTGTGCAATTTGAAATAAAAAAATAGGTGAATAAAGGAAATTGTAATTTCGTCAATCGTCACATTTTCTGCAACGTTGTGGCTTATACAAATTGGAACTAGGCTAGTCAGTTGTAAGTTGACAAGGAGAAAACGGAGTACCGGCGATAACCACCGCCTAACCCCAAGTCACTGGCGATGTTTTGCATATAAATACAATATAAAAGGTTCCCGTACTCTGAATCGAACCAGGTCAGTAGAAAGAGACAATGCATAACGAGTCAAATGCTTTGAGCTATGTTTAAGTTCTTCCAGCGATTATCTTCTGGATCTAGGAATCTTTTGACAATTATCTAGGAATTGAAATTTTTTTGACATAATTTTTGTTTTGAAGGAGAGTTGTTGCTTATGTCCTGATAAACAGTTCCCCATCTAATATTTTTTCAAATATTTTGCTTTTTCCTGTAAGATTTTACAAAATTTGTTAGGCTTCTCTTCACCGTTGTGAGCATCAATGGGTTAAATTTCAAACATTTTTGTAAGAAATTAAGTCTTGAAATCAACACAGAATATCAACCGTGTTGATAATAAGGTCAAGCAGGACCATAAACCGCTCAGCAGTGAGCCAGGCCATCTTGTATTCCATCAGCAAATACCTACTGAGATCACGTGTAAGGACATCCAATTACATGCAATAGCCCTGCCCTGCCATAAAGACATGCCCAAGCACCTCCGAGTAGGCAACCAATGGCAACAGCGCGAAAGTCTACACACATTTGACATACTCTTACATTGAGAGAACAGCTGTTTTACGGATACCGCTAAAATTCGCTTTAGCCGTACAGTGGCGAATTTAATACCTGCACCGAATGCACGGGCAATCCGGGCATATTTTATACACGACTACACGTCCGATTGCCACCCAGCTTCCGGGGCATGGATGCATGGATGGCCTCAAAACTGAACGTAGCTTTGATGTCCAAGCTACGTGGGTCATTGGTGTGCTTGGCCTATTCTTTTTACATGTTAGCCATGGGTGTTTGTACAACCAGGCAATGGCAGACAGCCGGTCGACTAGTGCATGAACTTAATGTATGTACTGTACAATGCAGCTTGTGGCTAACTTGCCAACACAAAATGACACAAAAACCTGAAAAATGACTGAATCCCAGGCACATAGGTACTCATTTGAGTGTACTTTGCGAGAGCTATCTAATGAATGCCAACATGACAGGGTTTAGACGATTTTCAAAGTTTTTTGCGTCCTTGTGCTTTGGAAAGTAATCTCAGCATTGGAAGGGTTGATATGAATAGAAAACTCAGTGTTTTGAGCCATTAGATTATGATATATGCACATTTATTGCAAATTCAATGGTTTTATGGTTGTAAGAGAGACCCGCATAGAAACTAGATTAACAACGCCTTTTATGGCAAATATATTTAGATTTTTCGACATATTGTCTGCTCCCTTTTGAACAGAATTTTGGAAAGTAGATGTATCATAATTTTAGAGATATCATAACTTTAGAGGTATAATAATTTGCCTCAGATAACCTCATGAATCCTGGATTGGCATCCCATATTTACTGTAAAAGCTCAACCAGTATACAAGATGGACGTTTTAGGTTCCCCATTTAACTCATCTTGCTCCGTTTTGAGGAGCTTTTTGCGCAACAAGAGACGAGAACACAATAGTGTTAAACATGCGGGACATTTCAAAACAGCACAGCATTACGTAGAAAAGGAACACGACCATTGTGGAGACATTTAGTTAATACATTCAGCCTCAAATGACGTGAATATTTTGGTGACAACATGATACATAAAGCATAATCCAGAAAACAATATAATAATAATTGGATTGATTAAGACACACCCTAAAACCCTCCAGATATGTTTTGCATTCATTGCACCATTAATTTATTTTCAAAAGTTATAAAAAATAAAGATAAAAGATAAAAAATAATGTTCAAATAATACTTTCTGATGGAATCTTTTGGCACGAGTGAGTAAAAAGAAATATCCTAATAGTACTAGTAGTAGTACCAGCAGCAGCAACAGCAGTAGTAGTAGTAGTAGTAGTAGTAGTAGTAGTAGTAGTATAGTTATTTGCTATATAAGATATACTAGTGCAAAAATACATAGGCAAACAGAACATATAAGTTTATTATACGAAGCCGACATCAAACAGAAAACACAAATATTGTACTAAATAATGCGTTATACACAGAAAACGTTACGGACCTACGGACCTAGTGTTCTAGTGATTCATGCAAACAGTTTGGCGCCCGTAACTTAGGAATGTTGATTTTACACGGAGCCCATTGACAAACATAGTCGCAGCAAAGCATTGCTCTGACTTTCGGGTCTGAAGTGATTCTGTGAAGTTTTGCGAGATCAGGGAAGCCTTCGAAACACATGCCTCACTTTTACCTCCTCTGTGTTGAGATCCATGCTGGTTGGTGACCTCGAGAGCGGGGGCGGTCACAGAGCGCTGAAGGCACATTGGAAATGCCATCCTTAACCCATTAATGTTTAACTCCAGAAATTGTCGTCTGGATATATGATACTTTTGACAATTACTTCGAACCTGAGAATGATTTTGCAAAATATTTGAAGGAGAGTTGTAGGTAATGTTCTGCTTTTCATTTCTCCATCAAATAATTTCCTGACTTTGCTTTTTCCTGCAAAATATCATCAAAGATGTAAGACTGCTTTTGGCTGCTGTGAGTATTAATGGGTTAACGCGCCTGGCGCTAGACATGACAGCCGAGGGAGCTGATGAGAGATTCATAACTCGACAAGCATCCTAAATCCATTATCGCTCAATTCGACATGCTCTCGCCAAACTAACGAGGATACTCAAAGATCCGTAAATAGATCTGAAGAGATTATTGCGCGAAACTTCATTTATTTTTTGCTGTAGGGAAAATATACTCCTTCAAATCTTACAAAAAATATTACCAAAAATGTTAAGAAATTGGGGGCGTCAACAGACAACATATGCCTACGCAATGAACTGGTATATTCATGCCCGCTTGTGTTAACAAACACGAGTATGTGAATATCATGAAAATCATTTAATTGCCATAATGATTACTTATCTTTGGAATGATAAATTGGTTGACGTAGTGTATTCATACTTAAACAAACATACACACATATACATATACACATACACACTCACAAACACATATATATATATATATATATATATATATATATATATATATATATATATATATATATATATATATGCCTACGCAATGAGATGGTATATTCATGCCCGCTTGTGTTAACACACACGAGTATGTAAATACCATATCTATATCTATATCTATCTATATATATATATATATATACAGTTCAAGTGTACATATACAGTTCACGTGTGATAAGATAACGGATACTATTCCTATCGAGAAAATAAAAAGAAGACAGGTTCTAACGAGGATCGAACTCGTGACCTTCTGCGTGTAAAGCAGACGTGATAACCACTACACCATAGAACCTTGCTCTCCCACCAAGAATAGCATATTTGTCCTTGAGCAACTGGTGGGATCCAAAAATTACCTATAAACTACTAAGTTACTTAACTACTACATTATAGAATTAGAAATTTGCATATGGTGTTGGTTCACTAAAGACTGTATGCCTATTACTCCTTATCGAAATAATCGATGTACATATTTTTATTGTAAATTATTTCTATTAGTTGTGACTACAATATGGTAGCTGACCCATTTATGAGAAGTGGCATCTCGGATAATATTGACCATAGTTCATGTTAATTAGCGTGGGGAGGAATTGTGGAATCCATTAAGAACAACCACTGTCGTTCAAATATTTACCAATGAATTGCATTGTCATCAAGACAACTCTATATGTGTCAGACATCCATCGGTACATGTATGTGAATTTGACTAAACTCAACAAGAACAAGTTTCAACTTAGAATTTCCCAAGAGTTTGCTCTGTATTTACGATACCTGCAAAAGTGTCAGACCAGATACTCCAGGTGTAGATAGTGTAATCCCTCTAGAAATCTTAAATTCCGAATATCGTCACTATTTCTTCCAAATTACGGCTAAGTCATGAATAGTTGTATATGGTAGAGGAAACCGGAGCACCCCGCAAAACCATTATCTAACCCTAAGATGTTGGCAACTTTCTCATATGCCCCGACCACGATTCGAACCCTGACAGTCTGGCGATAGACAAGTGGTAAGAGACAGCAAGCAGTCAGGGGCAATGCTTTATACCAAATGACTATCAGGTATCTGCCAGGGGGTTTATTTCAAGGGAAAGCTTATATTGAAATAAACTAAGATACCAAGTGTGTAGATATATCTATCCCCATTAGATATTTGTATACAGCCTGTCACCTAAT
>OZ012692.1:18151294-18157201 GCA_963942565.1 Maea johnstoni
TAAAGGTTTCTGAGTTAAGGAGTTAGATGTGGACTTAATATAGCTTCATAAACAGTATTTGAAGATTATAAACTGCCACGAATCTTTGTATAAACATTCTAGAGTGATACGCCCTTGACGTGATTAAATTCCTATTCATATCTAACCCAAAGAAAATATTTGGGCACCAACGGTATATTTATATATCATATAACCTTTACTGAATATGATTTCACAAGGCAAATCGCCATAATACTACAATGCTGTGAGCTCACCAATTACACAATATAACCCAAGGAAAATATTTGCGGACAAATGGTATATTTATATATCATATAACCTTTACTGATTATGATTTCACAAGGCAAATCGCCATAATACTACAATACTCTGAGCTCACCAATTACACAAATTCACACACACACACAATTCATTCTCTTTCATTGCAAATTAACATGATTTGTTCCTTTTTGTATTCTTTCTATATCTTACCTAGGGCCAAACGTGTGAGTTAAGTCTACACATAGCACGGCCAAAGTGATTTGCTAATAGGAATTCCTTGTGGGGACGCATTTCTATTACTTACTTTCCCAATTAGGGAAGTGCAGGATTACAAACTGTGGATGCACAAAGGAAATACTAATTGATCACGGTGGACTAAGGTGATTTTATCACCTAGGCTTGTTATGTGGGTAAACATACTCCCTCGGATGATGTAGACTAATGGCAATACGATTCTTAACCCTTCCAAGGCTGAGGCTACTCTCATCCAAAGAAAAGACGCATGGAAAACCATCTTAACCATGTCATGTTGGTATTTATTGGATAGCTCTCACTGAGAACTCTCAGATGAGTACCCATTTGCCAGGGTTTCGGTCATTTTCCAGCTTTTTTACATACTTTTCTTTCGGCCAAATTAGCCACCAGCAGCATAAGGGATAATGGTTAATTCATCGACGCCTACCTCTCATTATGACGTCACGTCAACATCCGCTGGTAGCTGTTCGGGCAGTACTCTCTGCATAGAAACTACTTCAAAACGCCATTTTGGTCCTGATGACATGTGTGGTCGTCCCCATAAAGCTGTATTATTGGTAAGACAACGCACCCCGCCACCATAAAGAAAAAGATGCCTGCCTCAGGAATATTTCTAAACGCCATATATCTATCGAACACGTAATGTCCAGATGATGTAACGTAGATAATTATCGAGTTAACGAGAGAACGCATTCGTGCCTTATTCCATTATAGATTAACCTTTTAGTCTAGATCTACCATACATACATCTAATTCCTGCACCAGTCGACCAGACGTCTGCCAGTGTCTGCTTGTACAAACACCTATGTCAAAAATCCAAGCACATCATTGACCCCCGTAGCTTTCGAACTAAAGCTACTTTCAGTTGCACAGGAAATTGGGTGGCAATCGGACGTGCGGTCATTTATTATGCCCGGGCATTTAGTGCAGAAATTGAATGTCGACACTGTACATGTACACCCATTGCTGTCATCGAGGCTTCACATTTTGCAATCATTTACATGTTGTAGTTTATTTTTCAGATATGATAACGTGATATGTCTGATTTAAATGGATGGTTTCTTTAGGTGAAAAACTTTATATACAGACCGAATAACTTCTCGCATCAGCTACGTATATGCTCTACAAAAGTAAAGGCACCGAATAGTTTGTGTGTGTGGAAATATATTTGCAATGTAACAGTTGTGTTATTCAAGATGCTTCAGCAGCACACGAATTATTCTATTTGATATTCTTGATATCGTCAATAAATACTTACTTACTTATTGGAAAGAGACCAGTGGAATGTCTTTTTTGCTTTCAAAATGAAAAAGAGTAATATCTATAACATTCATAAACATGTACCCATCTTTAAACTTGAACTGCATTGTAAGAACATAGGTGCAGGATAAGCAGGGTGAGGCCAAAATATAAGAGAACTATATTGAAAGAATGCAACTGTCACCACCTTAACCCTAGAATATTCAGAAGCTGCTATCACAAACAATCCAACATACATAGGAGGTACTTCTACTATAATATTAGGCATATAGTATGGTAAGGTAACTTGTGAGGTAAACAGACAAGTATTCATAACTTACTAATCAGCAGTAATTTTACTGGTTAATACAGTGATGGGTTGGGCGAAAAATGTCGTATGTGAATACCCTATCACTCACCAAACACACATTATATTTATAATATCATTGGTCTCTCTCTCTCTCTCTCTCTCTCTCTCTCTCTCTCTCTCTCTCTCAAACACACTTTTACATATTGAATACTTTGGAGACTTTGCTGAGCATGATTGTGACATTGATATCTCATGTGGAACCAATGGTCACCATAAAATGAAAATCTAACAATCAATAGCGATAGCACAAATCCCTATACATTTAGCCTGTGTCTGCCTTTATTCGAGTTCTAATTGTGTTGTTAGCTTTACCAGTTTAGACCTCACAGTCAGACGGCGGATGCGATGTTCAATAGAATTAGCACTAACGTCCAATAGGGCAGAAATCAGGATAGGGCACTAGTCTGATTATAAAGTTCAATCCGAGAAGGGCCGGTTTTATTGGTGTCTGCAGGGACCTCTGGCGGGCATAGTTCGAGCATCATGGCGGCCTCTCGCCGGCGGGCCGAGTCTGAGGCCTTGATCAAGATACGCAACAGCACCACGCCTGAAATATACATGTAATGTACATGGTGGAATTTTACATCCCATGACAGAAATATGCGCTCAAGGATATGTCCTATTATATAATTAAATCACCAAACACGTGTTTCTAAATAAATCCCAACTACTCCCATCTGTAGGTAGCGCATATGATCATATCACCCAATAACTGGATAATGTCCAGTTGATTAAGTTATTTCTTCGGGCTAAATTCCTCTTGCGATCGGAATTATGTCGAAATGAACTTTACGCACTCTAAATTGAGCTGAAGTCTCCTTGAAGGGTTCCTGTAAACTTATCACAGAGTCAACGCCCTGGTAAAGGCCTCGCCCCAGGCAACCTGATGCAAATAGTCAGTGACAGATAGAACAATGATTGAAGACAGGGGAATGCCTACCAAAGCTTTGATCCAATTGTACAATGTGTGACGAACTTCATCTATTTTCGTTTCACCTAGCATAATTGTATTTATTTCAGGAAAACGGTGCGCATTTACTTATGAAACAACCATCTTTTTCACACTTTGCATAAATATTACGTCAATAATTCCTTTTCTTAAAATTGAATAATAAAATAATTGAGTATACGGTTCACGTCTACAGCTTAGTTTGGTTAATTGCAGCTTAGAAATGGACTTGTAAATCTGCCATTGATCTGCTAATCTTCATTTTGCAGAAGCTTTAAAAGCAGGAATTCGTTAGTTGTCCATTAGCTAAATACATCCAGATACGTCATTTAAAGGGATAAGAATATATATATATATATATATATATATATATATATATATATATATATATATATATATATATATATATATATATATATATATATATATATATATATATATATATATATATATATACAGTCAAACCTCTATTAAGCGACCGCTCAAGGGAAATGTCAAAAGTGGTCTTTTAAAGAGGTGGTCTCTTAAGAAGGGGTTGAGGGTCTGAGCGAGGTTATGGAAAAAAAAAGAATTTCCAACAATGACCAGGTATTATTGAGGTTGTCATGTTTAGCTGCATTTGTTGAAATTTCTCCATTAATATTTTAAGAATAAACCATTCAGAAAAATAAAAGTTGAACTAAATCATGAATTGAGGACCCTCAGCAATGATATATTTTCAATTTTACAGATTATTCCATTATTTCATTGTGCCCTTTCCAATATAAAAGGCGTCTAGGAATTCAAGTGGCCGTTGAATGAAGGTTCATTTACTCTTAGGGATAAGATTCCATGGTCGTTGGTCGCGTCAAGCAAGTGGTCGTTTAATCAAGGTAAAATATACAGGGAATAGCCTTGGGGGAATTTCAAACGGTCGTTCAAGGCAGGTGGTCGTTCAAGAGAAGTGGTCGTTGAGGCAAGTTTGACTGTATATATATATATATATATATATATATATATATATATATATATATATATATATATATATATATATATATATATATATACTAGTATATATATATTTATATATATATATATATATATATATATATATATATATATATATATATATATATATATATATATATTGTATAAAGTTAAATAAACTAAAATGGATATCCATGACATGGACAGCGTATTAGCACGTTATACAAGTTAAAAAGTTCTCTCTCTCTCTCTCTCTCTCTCTCTCTCTCTCTCTCTCTCTCTCTCTCTCTTTGGCATCACTAACAGAAATAACAATATCAATGCTATGTGCTGTGCCATCCAACTCCGATCGCGAATTAAATTACAGCCGCCCAACACACAAACATGTGATTTAATCCCAGCTGGGGAATTTCAAGGCAAATGCCATGTCCCGACTCTCTCAATGCACAAGCTTGAAGCATAATTTGACAGGCAAATAGGCAATGGATTACGTGTTCGAAGATTCTGAAAGGAAATGCACCTTCGTGTAATCGCCATGACAGTAGTAGATTGAGAGTTGCTAAAAATGGAGGCGGATGTCAGTCCTTAGGCAGCTCGGCATAAGAAGATCAGACTTCAATAACAACATGGGAGGATATGAAACCCCTTAAAGTTATTAGTTGTCTCTGGGAGCCCTATCACAAGAAGTCCCGAATCATAGAAGCAAATAACAGCATTACCTCCATCCGCTAGATAGGATGTACTACATGTACGTAGGTTGATCCTACACAACCACTCCAACAAATATAATTATCATAACCCTCCCTCATCATAAAATATAGTCATCAGCAGCGACGCGGATAGAAATACCTTGAAATGTTACATGATTTTGTACAATTCTTACAATTCGTACGTGCAGCCAATGAACATACAATACAATATAATACTATCATCAATATCATCATCGTTACTTTAATATACTATTAGTTACGCCTTGTTTGAAAGTGCAACCCAGCCTGATATCAAACCGAAGTCATCCCGATCTCACGAGACGTAGCCGAGTGGGATCTGTATGACTGAGGGCGGATAGCAGGCCGGATTGCACTTTCCAACAGGGCGTTGGATTTATTTATCACCTGCTCTTTCATGCTAAGAAAAATTAACAAATTCATCTCAATTACAAATAAATAACTTTTGAGGTCAGAACGAGGCTGTTGCACAAGTGGTAATATTGAATTATGCCATTCGATATTGAATTCTGCCTTTCGATATTGAATCTACAAAGTGTGAATGTCTCCAGGTCTAACACCTATTGACCAATCAGCATAGAGAATTACAGCAGAGCAGGTGATAGTTATCCTTATTGCCAATACTCATTTTCAGCACCATCATTATCAACCTCATCATCCTCATCTTCTTCCTCTTCTTCTTTTTCCTTCTAGCCATCATCATCTTCTTTATCTTCCTCCTCTTGCATTTCCTTTTCTCCTCATCATCGCCATCATTATTATCATCTACAATTCTACATCATCATCTTTTTCTTTTGTACTCTTCGCCGTGATCAGGATTACCGGCATCATCGCATTCTTCTTCATCTTCTCCTTTGTCATCAATCATCATCATCATCATCATCATCATCATATGCTTCTTCGTCGTCGCTATCGGCGTCATTATCTGCCTCGATTTTACTACGCAATTATGATATTTCTTTCCAAACCAAAACAAAGGTAATTTGGCGAGGGCGTGCTTGACCTTTATTACTAATACCGTCTCGTTACGCCCACTCGTCAGTATAAGATCATAGTGGGCGTGGCTTACTGGCCAATATTCCCAAACTGATGAAAACAATCTTCAATTTCCTTATCATTTACTTTAATTACTTATCCTG
>OZ012692.1:18157401-18193401 GCA_963942565.1 Maea johnstoni
ATATAACAACGCTGGCCGTAATGTATCTACCGCTAAATAGAATACCGGGGGGCTTTAAGCAAAGTTGATATAATTGTTAAGTGTGTTAATGCATCTCTAGAGAACGCAAATATTATAAATTTGGATTTGAATATGTTTATCTCGTGTGTTTTTTCGAAGTATAGCATTTAGATTTGCATTTTGTCGAGAAATATGCGTGAACAGGAACCAATCCATAAGCCATTTACTTTATGAATGAATTCATCATAATACATGTGCTGACTTACTCCCAATCATTTTCTCTATTTCACTCATAAAACGTGGGATAGAAATTCTAAAACTACATAATTGTACTTACAGCCTTTCAAAGAACTTGATTATAATTTAGCGGTACTGAATACTTTTTGCATGTTTGTTGTGATTGTTTCGTGTAGACGCCTATCACTTAACTCCGGTGCACTATCGCCACACTAGCAACTGCTGATTGAGACCCCCCACTTATTCTCCAGATGCTAGCACGACATGTAAGATGTCACGTTTTTCTTCTTGGCTAGCCGCAAAGTTCCGGAACATGTCTCTTCATCGAACGGCTTGTGAATCTGCTTGCACCGAAGCGTATAAGCGTAACTTTTTCTATATAAATGGATGTCCTGTTTAGTTTATCTTTGGACTGAAAGTGATGATAGTGGAATGTTGGCATATACATGTATCTTATCCAACTGTGAATGAGCTGTTCTTCTGAGGTCGGTATAACTGAATGCATGTAAGCACAAGGGATCATTTTGATATATGTATATATATATATATAAATATATATATATATATATATATATATATATATATATATATATATATATATATATATATATATATATATATATATATATATATATATATATATATATATGTGTGTGTGTATATATATATATATATATATATATATATATATATATATATATATATATATATATATATATATATATATATATGTATATATATATATATATATATATGTATATATATATATATATATATATATATATATATATATATATATATATATATATATATATATATATATATATGTATATGTATATATATATATATATATATATATATATATATATATATATATATATATATATATATATATGTGTGTGTGTGTATATATGTATTTATATATACATATATATATATATATATACATATATATATATATATATATATATATATATATATATATATATATATATATATATATATATATATATATATATATATATATATATGTATATGTGTGTATATATATATTTATATATACATATATATATGTATATATATATATATATATATATATATATATATATATATATATATATATATAAATATATATATATATATATATATATATATATATATATATATATATGCATATATACACACACACATTTATGGTTGGATCAAAGCGGATCCAATTCGTATCAAATCAGGTCACATTGATATAACTGAGTGAATTACACTTGTATTAATGCCATTGCATACTGCTTGTATAAAACAAAATGTATGTTGTTGATACAGCTTTTTGATATGCAGATGTAGTTCTTAAAGGCGTGAACATGGTCTGGTTCGTTAAGGACAACTAGACTAAGCACGTGTTCAGGTGAGTGATGAGAGGTAATGACGTTCTCACCTGTGGCAGATAGTACCAAATACCGATAGGACATTCACAGCAACACCTGGTACTCGCTACCTCAAAGTGTACCTCGCAGTGAGACATGCTTTTCTATTCCATAGCAGAACACAATCAGATGGGGTGGCAGTACTTAAATCAAGGCGACTTTCTTGCAGTGGGAAGTATAACCTATTACAATTCGATATTCCCAGCTTCAATCACCGTCACAACTTGTCCAAGAAAGATGAATGAGAAATTGTTTAATAGACGTTCAAGTTTTTTTCTAAAAAGTATTTTGTTTATTTTCATACATGTCAGCTATGACCATCGCTTAATACATAATAACTTACAAATATCTTTTTATATGAATCAGTGGACTGGGGGTACATTGCCTACCTATGTAGAGGACATGGTTTGTAAATATGATAGATAGAACAAAGTATGTCGATTGGATATTATAGAACTATAGCGTAGTATACAAAATCTGGTTGTGGTGGTATGACCAGTTATATAAAGGTGGTTTTGATATAACAAAATAAAAATGATACTATTCTCAGCAAGATGTGTTCTATTGAGAGGTGTTAATTGTGTTACTAGTAATCAATTTCTAACCCTTTTTTGAAAGAGCTCCAGAAATATTGAATCATACGCCGTATAAAAATTACAAATATACATGCATAGTACAATGTATCAATAGACAGATATATGAGTGTACACCATGTCACTACACTTAATTAATAGGCATATCAAAGAGTAGGGCCATGAACTGGTAATTCCAATGTTGTACTTGTGCGTTATAGCATAACCTGCAGGTAGAAGACCAGTAAAGGTTAACTAACATACATGCCTAGTATAAATAGACAGATGTATGAACAACAATATGCTATCAAAGGCTTATATATATATATATATATATATATATATATATATATATATATATATATATATATATATATATATATATATATATATATATATATATATATATATATATATATATAGTGATATATATACATATAGTAAGATAGCAAATTACTTTCATTTGACCAGTTTTATCGTGAGCCCTTTTTAAAAAATCACTAATATAACAATGCTGGCCGGAATCGTTGTATCTAGCTCTTCACTGTGGAGGCGGCATACTGGCAAAACAAAAAGTACGCACGAAGTGAGCACTACAGTTGCTTCTAGGAAACATGTCATGATCACCTTTCACATTACAACACCCGTGTCCTGACACAACTTCAGCGAAACAGGATTGCCTTTTCTGCAAATAAATCCAACACCCTCATGAATGTCAACAATACGCTGACAGTCCAATGAGGACGGAAAAATATGTTGTCTGCAGAAGTAGAAAAATATATTTCCGAGAAAATGATGTTCTGCACAAATTGCCGTGACTGCGAGTTGTTTGCCAGTGAAGGTAAAATGGATTTTATTACTGGAATGTAGTTGTATAAGATAATAATCGAAAAGACAGGAAAATATCTATATCTAATAAAACACGTTGTCTAGTGTCTACAAAATAAATTCGCGTAGGTTTCCCATGACAGCAGCTGGATAAATCAGAAGTGCTGATTTTGTTTTTTTCCACAGCGAAGGCCGGATATTTTGTGCACACTGCCGTTCGAAAGTTAAGTTAATAAATTGAGCTGAATGTATTTTCCCTGATAAGTATCACATGCTTTGTGTTTTAGAATAGTAAATACCTATGCATATTTATGACGTACAATTAGTACCTTTTATTTGAAATGCATCGAATAGCTATGTACATAAAAGTCGAGTATGTATAGATACTTATATTAGAAAGTCGTTTCAATCAATGAACTAGAATAATGTAATACTGAATATCATTACCATGAATGTGTATTATTACGAGGGTTTTTGATCCGTTGGTTCGATTTATTGGAATGTGAGTTTTTGATATTCCTCAATGATAGGTTAAATAATTCACAGCATTCTGTCACATTTTGGAGTCTGATATATACATAAGGTGGTAATGACTGTAGCCGAGTGGGTTAGTGCGTTGTCTTTGATTGACTCGAATTCGACTTGACGCTAGTGAGAAGTTACCAATGACTTGGGGTAAGGTTAAGCTGATTTCCTCCAACATTAACAAATGGTTAGTCATGATTTTTCCTGACTATACCAGAAAATTTACGATTGAATAAAAGTTCAAAAGTCTATACGTTTATGGCTTAACCCATCCAATGCTCAGTCTACTTTCATTCAAAGTACAGTGAGGCAAAGACCGTCTAAACTCGGTCATGTTGGTATTCATTCGAAAGCTCTCACTGAGTGCTCTCAGATTGTCGTTTCTGCCTCATTTGGTATTGATTGGCAAAGTTAGCCACAAACAGCATAAGGGTTAATCAGGAAGTGATATATTAACCCTTATGCTGGTAGTGGCTATTTGGCCAATACGAAATCATGCAAGAAATCTGATAAGTTAACTGAAACCCTGACACATGTGTTTTCATCTGAGAGTACTCGGTGAGAGCTTTCCAATAAATACCAACATGACAGGGTTTAGATGTTTTTCAAAAATCTTTGCATACTTGTGCTTTGGACGAAAGTAGCCGTAGCATTGGAAGGATTAAGGTGATGGGTACCATTGCAAGCCAGTTAAAAGCCCTGTCCCAAAACACACCTCAAAGCAGCATAATCCTATATCTAGGCGTATCTCCAGGTTCCTGGGTGTTATCAGGTAGAGAATATCATCGCCAACTGTCATAATTCAATCCATATTCTGTTTTATTTCAAAATTTACAACTTTTTTTCAAATGACATATTCTCATAACCTACGCAGGTGATGGTTACTGCAGGTTCAGAGTTACTTTAGGGATATCATTGACTATGCCCAATAAGAAGTATTTTTTTGATTTTTTACTCCTGAAGATTTTTACAAGCCATAACATTGAAAATTCTAGTGAGAAATCTTGACCCCAATTGAATTAGGCCCGTAAAGCTAGACAAATTATCAACTATTTATAGCAAACCGGACCTTCGCCTTTGTTCTGAGTGTGACGCGCGACCACTGATGTGTATCTTTGTACGGCTGTCGTTTGTGCCTTGCACACAAGGGACCAACAGGCCTGTCCTTGCTGAAGCACGACTGGTTTATAGCCTCCACACACGCGGTATCTCACTAAAAAATTTCAAATGTTATGGCCCGTAAAAGTCTTCAGCAGTAAAAAATCAAAAAAATACTTTTTATTGGGCATAGTCAATGACATCCCTAAGGTATCTGTGAACCTACAGTAACCATCAACTGCGTAATTAATGAGAATATGTCATTCGAAAAAAAAGTTGTAAATTTTGAAATAAAACAGAATATGGATTGAATAATGACAGGTGGCGATGATATTCTCTACCTGATAACACTCAGGAACCTGGAGATACACCTAGTTATAGGATTATGTTGCTTTGAGGTGTGTTTTGGGACAGGGCTTTTAACTGGCTTGCAATGGTACCCAACACCTTAAGGTGTATGAGTTTAATTGTACTGCAGACAAACTTATTTCACCTTAGACAGCAGCAGGACATATGCAAATTGATTCAGTGCTGCAAATCAGAAGCCTGCATAATTGTCTCATTGCCGTAAAAGAGTAATGTCTGCGTCACAGATTTTCAAAAATATTTGCGTCCTAAAAATGTGCTATGGACAAAAGTAGCATTGGAAGGGTTAATATGTCTCAAGCTAACTCAGCCATGAGGCCAAAAAAAAAAGGTCGGTCGGTAGCCTTTTTTTTACTGATTGCAAGGTGTTTTAATAAGAAGTGCCAATATATAGATATTCAGTTAGGTTGTATTGTGCATGTATGGTTATATGTATCATTATTGGACTAATATGAGTTGATACATAGTCCTTGTAGTACTGCAAGATTTAAAACAAGTCCCTTGTGTGCCTGCAGTTCTTTTGTGTACCTGCATTAAGACCAGGGTCGGTAGGGTAACCACGAACATAACACTTTTTTTTGGCCTAACGGAATGAGGACCTCACACAAAGGGGAAAGCTGAGATAGCTCACATCAGACCAATCAGCAGCACATTAACACGATTCCCGGCCATCTGGGCTTCTCGTCGCCCGAGGTACACTCCTACTCTGGGACTCGATAGTGTTTTAAACACAATTTTGGATCTAATTTCACTGCTGCATAAAGTGGCTGGGATTTTGTCATTACAGTCTAGATGGTGTTGCTAGTTTATTCATGGCATGCGGGCACATCGGATCCCGGAATATTGAAAGAAGTGACAACGGTAAAAGTTGAAAAAATCAGGTTTTTCTTCAATATAAACAACTGACTTAGTATTAGTGTGATATTGATTTTTCGAATGACAATCTAAATAGGATGGCAAAATAGGTAACGTGAAATATAATGTTAAGCAAACATGTAAACATGATATAAATACATATTATCAATAACAAAATACAATTCTTTGAAAAAAGATTACTTGAATTTTACATAGGGTTGTACACTCTCTTACCATTGCTTTAATCGCCTTGAGACAATTATCTTTCGTATGAGCGAGTACATTCTCGTTATAAGTTTAAATTCGTTGTTTAATACGTGTGTGTATTACATCTTAAAGAAATTGATAGTTACAACTACCATACTAATACTTTACTGTATATATATATATATATATATATATATATATATATATATATATATATATATATATATATATATATATATATATACACACACGAACACACACAACTTGCAAGTTCTTTTACAACATAACCCTTGATACATTCTTATTTGCAATTGCATTATATCTTAAATCATACGCAAGAGTAACATCCATTAATACACGATGCTATTTGACAGAATGATTTAAACTTTTGTGCATTGTCCCGTGTACCTTACAGTTATAATTCACAGGCGCCAATGCCAGCATGCTTTTTTAACCCTGGGCTATGAGCCAAAACAGAATGCTGCTGTAGGGCAAAAATGCCTTTCACCTTTTCAAGATATTTTATTCATTTATTCATTGAAGCCTAATCAGTTCAATTGAGAAATGTCACACAGAGGATTATAAATAATCCATAAGCATTTTAGCATGACAAAAACAGTATGAAGGGAAAAATGACATTCGCTCCTACAAATTGCCGGGGAATAATAAAACGCTTTACACGATTGTTCTTTCGATGTCAGTGATTCGACTCGTGCAGAAAACCGTTTGTCAGATAATTCTTTCATGAAATACTTGTTTTGCCGCCTGAGAAAATGTGGGAAATATAATGAAAAAATCACCTGCTTTTCAAATTCGCATAACAGTGATAAAAAAAAATAGGCTAGTAGGGTGAATGATCTTGGTGAACAGGAGAGTATTGAGATCATTTATCAACGACGACTTGGCAAGAATCCAATCCCTCATGTTGTAACTCGTTAAATCTCGTGTTGAATAAGATACAAGGACAAAAATCACGATTGATAAACATATTATCGTAAATTTTCAGACTGGTTGAAAATCGGTCAAAGTAGTTTTTTCGCATTGGGCCATTGGTGTATATATATATATTGTTTTATAGACAGAACTAAGGAATCTGCACATTTAACCCTTCCAATGCTGGGGCTACTTTCGTCGAAAGCAGAGAACACAAATAGTTTTGATAACCATCTAAACCCTGTCATGTTGGTATTCATTGGATCGCTCTCGCGTGACAGGGTTTCAGACATTTTTCATCATTTTTCGCATCATTTCGTATTAGTCGAATTAGTTACCAGCAGCATAAGAGTTAACATCACATTTTGAGTAATATATAAATACAAACGTCTTTGTGAATTACATTATGGTAAATAACTTCCCTTTTTCAGGAATACTGAACCTCTACTGCTTATTTGTATCCGTAAATGAATCACAATGATAAGAAAAAAGCCAATGGTTAGGGTAGTTTGAGTTCCTAAGACGGATCACCATTTAGTTATTTATTTTCAAAGTTTGAAATGGTTTTTTATTGATTTGCTTGTCCAACCGGCCCATTAGAATACATAGTATAAATATCATGTCATATCAAACAAATGTTTTCTACGTGCAAATAGAAGATATAATGTGTCTTTAATTAGTTATATCTTAGTTAAAACCATCACTATCTAATTAGACACGGTTAATTTCATATGCATACATTTATTTTCACAATCAATATTACAGTCCGCAGTTAAGACATGCACGGCTCTGAGATGACGTATTGGAATCCCTTTTCACTGACCATGAAACATGCATAATACATAAGACATCCAATGAGTATTCTACTCAGGTCTATCGCTTCTTCACAATAAGCAGAGAGATAGCGAATTCAAATCCAATAACTCAAAACATCTTTCAGTCTGACAGGAGAAGATATTTACACATGAGCGACGGCAATAAAGTATCGACGTTAGATTTTTTTTGATATTTTTTTCTGATAATTTAAAGAGCTAAGATATTTTGACCTCTTAATATGAACATATTGCATTCTGAAGTGGTGGCGAGTTCTCAAGAGATTTGCGGTTACTGGTTTTTGTACTTTTTGAGAAAGCAATTTATGAAATGTATTGATCGATTTCTGTGTATTCAGTCTGTATGTTGCTTTAAATTCAAATTGCATAACAAGTGACTAAAAGAACTGGCGATAATTGTATAGATAGCGATAGAACTTTTATTACAAAATTCACACAATAAAGTATCATTTTTCACTGTAAATATAAAATGTAATCCTACCAGCTGTTAAATGCATAACACCACTATTGAAATCCTATCCAACTATTTATAAAAGCCAGAAATGTATTGTACAACAAGATCTTGCGTGGTAGAAGTAGAAGTTCGTTATAAGTTAATATAAAGTACACAAACGTGACTCAATAATAGACGACTCATGTAACGTATTCATTATGCCCCAGTCACACCAAAATACAACTATCGCACGATTCCAAAATGGCATTTTTGCTTATCGTGCGATAGTTGGATACGATTTCGGGCCCAAAAACGGAATCGGAATCGTCTAAAAAGCGTAGGTACTGGCTTGCAATCCTGTTTGCAAATAAGTACCGATTTTTGAAAGTCGCAAGTCAATGTCGTATAATATCATATTTAATCTAATCAATGATTGGTATTCAGAAACTGATAAAAAGCTAGCTATAACTACCGGTATAAAAGTGTATCTTAAAGCAATCTCCAACTTTGGTAACCCTTCGTATGCTGAGGCTACTTTCATCCAAAGCACAAGGACACAAAGAGTTCAGAAAACCATCTAAACCCTGTCATATTGGTATTCATTGGATAGCTCTTTTGAGTACTCTCAGATGAGTACCCATGGACCAGGTTTCGGTAAATCTTCAGGTGTATTGCATCATTTTGTATTGGCCAAATTATCCACCAGCAGCATAAGGGTTAACTATTGATATCAATTCCAAAGCAATATTGTGGTGTAAACCTAGCTGCAGATGGGTACTTATTTGATATTAACCCTCGCCTTTTTATGTGATAAACGCCAATAAAAAGAAAGGTATGATAGAAGTGTATTTTCCCACATACTCCAATGTCGTGTATATCAGTCAGGTGGCAGAATCCAATAGGCACTTACCCTTTCAAATCAAATCAATGGAATCGTCATGCTTTCAACGTATTCTCATTTCCTGTAACGTATCTCATACATGTGAGTGCCCTCAGAAAGCATTTATCTTAGTGGAATCTAATATCCCCATGATCGAATTTGTCTTTCTTTTTTCCTGCAGAACTTCAGAAAGGTTAAAGGAACGTTGGTTGACAAATTTGATATTTTGGAAAAAGCATTGAATGTAAACTCGCCACTATCTGCGTGCAAATCCGGTTCAAGGCATTTGAGAACATTGCCAGCAAGGAGATGGTTTTGCCAGGTACTTCAGTTAACTCCAGGAACTGGCTGCTCTTGACTATGCTTTGATGAGGCAGATGAAGTGAAGATTAACAGAATATGAATTGAATCTATGTTTCCAGTGTCTAGTTACTGTAAATCACTTAAGTATGGCGTGAACATTGAATAGCGCAACTACGGTACTTCCCTGGATAGCGTGATCTAGGTATAGCGGTGAACGGGAACAGCAGCAGCAATTTCAATTAAGAATTTTATAAAGACGGGAATTGTACAATAGCGCATATGGGCAGAGCGCTATTATCGCTATCTTATTGTTCCCGCTATACTTAAGTGATTTACAGTAACTATGTCTTTGTCTCGAAGTATATTAATAAAGGACTGACTGTTGGGGAGAGGGGGTTTTATTGACCAGATAGGGTATAAAAAATTGGAATAATTTCTTGCTTACATATGATCCTATTTTTGAATAGGAAATTATCCAATCAGTTCACTTTTACCCTGCTATTTATACGTCATTGAATATCTAAGCACCAGTTCTTCCCAATGTTCACTATACCCAACATTATTACCAATCATGAATATGTTATATTTGATTTTACGGCGAAACATTAAACAGGTATTGATAAGTAAGAGAATTTTCAGCATTGATGTCGAATTCTATTTTTCATATGTAATTTTCTATGTTGCATTATATATATATATATATATATATATATATATATATATATATATATATATATATATATATATATATACACACATATATATATATATATATATATATATATATATATATATATATATATATATATATATATATATATATATATATATATATATATATATATATATATGTTTATGTTCCAGATCTCCAGATTTTCCTATAACTTAAGCGTAGATATAATGCCTAAATCCATTTTATCGATATTCATTTAAATTATACTTTATGAAAAAGAATATAACATTCGGTCTCAGCACAGTTTTTTAAGTACTTGTACATGTACAGATCTCTTGTCTCATAGCAGGCCTCTGGCCGTTGTTCACATTTCTGGTACGGTGACCGGTGACATATTAGTAATTACATCTGAGCGAAACTAGAGTTCTAGTGGCACGTTAAAGGAATCTGTGGCCATTAATCTTTATCAGATGGCAATGGCCATTGATTTTCCCCCTGATTCCATCCATTCAATCTGCAAAGAGCATAAACTTCCCATCCGGGAGAGCAGTTGCCGATGCGACTGCAGTTCCTACGCTTAAGGACCATCATGGAGCCATTTTACACACTGTTTTATGTCCATCGCACAGTCTAGATGGACGACAAAGGAATGGAAGTGCATAAACTGTCAGACGGAGACGTTTTCTATAACCATAAAGGCCTTAGCCAAAGCGTGCAAGATATCGGTGAATGTTATACATGTATACAGTCAACTGGGCAGTTGCACCCAAATGGCCGCTACGTGGCCCTGTTGCTTCCTTTGATTAATGGGAGCAAGTAATGAAACATACATCTACATGCAGCTGGCTGAGGGTTTATCTAGGTTTATGCCATACAGTGCGGACATCTAATTCTTACACTAAATAGCATGCACGACCCTACGCCGGATTGCCACCAGTTTCCTTGGCATGGATGCGTGGATGACTTCACAACTGAAGGTAGCATTGATTAGCTTATCATTTGACATGTTATCCATGGGTATTTGTACAACCAGGTAACATTGTAGGTCATCACTGTCATCAGTGGGCATTGGAAATAAATGAAATATAAATCTGACTGATTGTCATTTACAGATATGGATGACTGTGTATGAGCGTGCCTTTTACGCAGTTATGCATATATGCAGGATATGTTAATCAGTAGTCATACTGTGCGCGCTTGAATATAAACCTCCCATTATAATTAAGGTTTTATGATATACACATAAAAGCATTTGAACTTGCACTGAATTTAGAATAAACGGATACACGTGATAGCGCTTCATTCAAAGATATGCATAATTGAATATGTGTAGTGCTTAATGTGATTGCCTGTCACCAATAGGTATGTTCAAATAAACATGAGCTTACAGTTGATATTAACTAATTTACATTTGCATATGATAACATGTCATCTGCAGAAATGTAAGATTGGGTGTGAGCTAACAATAAACGTGATGAAATATACATATCCTAGTGATAACCACTGATGAATATGCAAAACTAAACGTGTGCGTGCAGTAAATATGATTTAATACGAGTATGTCTCATACGTGCTGTTAAAAAGATATAATTGCATTCGTTCTTTTTAAGGGGTGTCAATATATCAAATTTGATATCACGAATCTAAATTACTGGTAATATTTGGTTCTGTCGAAGCATGGAATTTCGTTTATCATCACTTGTTCTGCCTTAACCCATTCACACTTAGAACTCCACTAGAACCTAACGTCTGCTACTCTCATACTTTAGAAAATAACTTCAGAACAAAGCGAAAGCTCACAACATATTTGATGTAGAGTTGTAGTTTGGCTTCTGATAGACATTTCTAATTCAAATGTTTTCCAGAAAATGCTTTTGAAAGTAATATATTTCCAAATTTGTCAGACCTCTTTTGGCTGCTCTGGGTGTTAATGGGTTAATGTGGATGAGTCGCAACAAGTCAGTTGTAAATGGTGGAGGAAACCGGAGTACCCGGCAAAAACCTCCGCATAATCCGTTGTCTCAGGGATTGTTACGTCTGTATGCAATCAAACATGAATCTACGACTCACGATTATTTATTACAAAAACAAGATCAAGTAATGATGAATGTCTAGTCGTAGGATTTAACTCGTTAGATGTTACTAATTTGCGACAGAGGTTTAGTTCCCTGACATGCATACTATAAGAGCTATAGTTTTTATAGGTACTCCTAAGAGTGACATTAAAAATAGCTATCCCTTTAAAACATTTAAGGTGTGTTAACTTTATATGATTTAGGTGTATATAAGAGAAGTAAGGGTTAGAAAACAATCCGTTTAACCTAGAGACTTGCGTTAATGGTACTACTGAAATGTAAATGGTTTGGCAGAGGTAGGGTGAAAGACATTATTTTCACGAAATGGAGATTTTATCTTGACAAAATATCCTAGTTCCATAGAGGCACGGCTGATGTGCACTTTGCTCTTTGAGGATAGTTGCAAATATATAAGTTCTTTTCTAAAGTAGGACAGACATTAATGGAACTTTTTTATCGTGCACTTTGTAATGGTGTTGCTAATCCTAAAACATATACGGTATGGCAGAGGTATGGAGAAAGACATTTCTTTCACGGAATGGAGATTTTATCTTGACAAAATACCCTTAGGTCCATAGAGGTACAGCTGATGTGCACTTTGCTCTTTAAGGATAGTTGCAAATCTGTGAGTTCTTTTCTAAAGTAGGACAGACATTAATGGGATTTTTATCGTCTGAGTAAGGCTTTAGCAGGCTTTAGTTTATGAAGGGTCAGTTTTAAATTCCTATATTGAACCTAAAAGAGAAGCTTCAAAAGCATAGGCTGTATTTGTACATGAAGATATGGAGAAGATTTCTTGCATGCAGTGGTGGTCTAAGACGAAAAACTGGTCAAGTCTTGGGTAATTTATGAAAGGTTTTTTAAGTGGTTATTTTTAACTTCATTTTAGGTGTGGTCAAAAAGGGTCCCTAATGACGTCATATTACTAAATAATGTAGTATGAATATTATTCCTTATCACCTGCTCTGCTGTGATTATCTATGCTGATTGGTCAATAGTTGTTAGACTTGGATCTGTTCACACTTTGTAGATTCAATATCGAACGGCAGAATTCAATATTACCACTTGGGCAGCAGCCTCGTTCTGACCTCCAAAGGTTTTTTGAGATATATTTGTTATTTTTTTCTTAGCATGAAAGAGCAGGAGATAAATTCGTTACGCCCTGTTGGAAAGTGCAATCCGGCCTGCTGTATATCTGCCCTCAGTCATCCAATAGAGCGTAACTAATATTACATGCGTTGGTGGTCCCTGGAGAAACGATGGTGGAAATATGTCTTTAAATTCGTTAACGTTTTTCGTTTAAGTACATGTAGCTTCCAAAGTCACTGTGGAAATTAGGTCAATGGTGCCCCAATCGACCTCACATATCCAGTTAATGTAAGGATCATTTCTAACATGCCGTAATGGTCCGGGGAAGGAAAGGGTGGATATGTCTTAGTGAGTGTAAGTTTTATGTGGAAGATCATTTCCCACTCAAGTGAAAGCAAAGAGAGACAAGACTCCCCTCTGCCCTCGAAGTCCACAGCCAATGACGTAATTGATTGCACGTGCTGTGGCACTTTGCCTATCAGTGCACAGGAAATGGCTTAGCACCACGTGACCCACGTGACCGGGCTCCCCCTTCTCCCCGTGCTGATGGGAGCACAGGGCTCCCTGACCGCAATCTCTGGCACGCAGACAGAAAACAACGTCTGTGGGGGCTACTTGAGTGTCTACAATGATTGATAAAGGCAGGAGCAATGTCTTGGGGGTTAGGAGAAACATCCTTACCTACCTGCTGTCGACTAAAACAAGTATATTACGTTCCAGACAGTAAACAGGAGTGATCACCACCTAGACCTAAGCTGCTCTTGCGCAACCATCAAATTAGCTCCCCGGCAACACCATGGAGCTGATAGTTTGCAAAACTTCAAGACACAGTTGAATACATAGCTATTTTGAAAGGAGTTTATTTGACTATACGGACCGTAAATATATGTCCTCTAACTTCTATGTAAAGCGCTTTTGAACAGTATAGGTGGAAAGGGCGCTTTATCAAATATCAAATGTAATTATGTAATTATATGTATGTAATTATACACACACACACACACACACACATATATATATATATATATATATATATATATATATATATATATATATATATATATATATGTGCGTGTGTATGTGTATATATATATATATGTATATATATATATATATATATATATATATATATATATATATATATATATATATATATATATATATATATATATATATATAAAAATATATAAACATGACATACCTATGATATCTATGAAATGTATTATTCAGACTGAAAAAACATACATTTCAAAATGTAAAATAATGAAAATATGTGCCAGGAAAAGCCAGAGAATGCATTTCAGAGCATCTAGACCCCTCTGCTCCAAACCCAAATGTGGACACCCTACTATCCAAATCCTGGCTAAGTCCATGCAACATGTATAGTGGCTTTAGCCACCTATTGGGCAATCATTGAACTAATTCCCTATTCTAAGAACTATTTTACAAACATCAATTATTTTCAGTTTACTTGTACAATAGATGATTCAAAATGACTAGCTTACTTTATCAGACTGCATTTTACAGTACTAGTGTATACCTTCCATACATGCTAAACGGATTCAGTGCCTCATACTCTATGCATTGTACAGCACAGATGTCTCATTGAATATTCAATGAAAATAAATCTTGACTGGATTAATTGACAATGCAACATACATGGTTCTTCTCTTATATCCTATTTTTTCTGCAAAGACAGTTTGCATGCATGTACTTAGCAGTATGTTTTCTTTCAGAATCAGCAACAGTTCTTCTAATCTACCCATCAAATAACCTCAGCTTCTACTCAATAATTATCTTTTTAGTTTTAGTTCCTAGACAGTTGTCATCTGATGAGCTGGTACGGTACAGACATTTAATTCCTGCACCAGTCGACCGGACGTCTGCCTGTGCCTTGTTGTCCACATAATCATGGATAACAATTGTAAAAAAAGGCCAAGCACACCAATGGCCCACGTAGCATGCCAATCAAAACTACGTTCAGTTGTGAGGTCATCCTTGCATTTATGCCCAGGAAGCTGGGTGGCAATCGGGCGTGCGGTCGTTCATTATGCCCGGGCTGCCCACGCATTTATTGCAGGAATTATGTGTCGGCACTGTATAACTGTGGTGTACATGTATATTTAGACGTATCTTAAATCTATGATATTTTGTATATGGTACGATATTTTACCATATAGACCAGTCCTGTCAGAATAGAATACATGTGTACATTTTAGATCAAATGATGAAATTCTTTTACATTACCTGTATGTTCCAGGGTGAAGTTAACCCCGACTTTACAACCAACACTGGTGTACATAAAGATATATCTTGAACCTATAATATAATATAGCGTACATTGTATAAAATTATACTTAGACCAAAACTTCTAGGAAAATGCACGTGCATATTTTAGATCAATAGCTGAATCTATTTTACTTTATGTTTCAGGATGAAGTTAACCAAGTCCTCACCACAACAGTCTGGTTAGAACAGGTATGTACACGTTCCATATTGATATTTGGCTTTCTGAGCCACCTATGTTTTCTGAACACATCATCTGCACAGAGAAGCACCTAGAGAGAAAACGTTTAATAAAACTATATGCAGGTGTTCCGATTAAGTTGGCGTAAGTTTAGTCTCCGCAGAATCCCCATAAGCGGGTTGGATTGGTCACTATATAAATGTGCGGCGTTGTTGAGGGTTAAATGTACATATGGTGCTTCAGCAACTGAGAGACCCTTATAACAATCGGAAGAAAGACTACACTAGGAAAATGGTCCCAAATTTACAACCTACTAAAAGTAATAGTGATATACCAAAATATGTGTGCCAAACAACGACAAGAAAAATTGGAGTTTCAAGACTTTCATATTGATGCACAAACCTTGCTGATATGCTACCCAGACTCGTTGTAGATTGTATTCTATGTGGAACAATAAAATTATTAAAAAAACTGAGAGACCCTTTCAGATTATTCATGAAGAGAAGAGGGAATTTTCTCGGGTCGTCACGATGTGACCTTAGCTGTAAAGACCTATTCCTTCCCCCCTTCCTTTCGATAATCACTCGGCAGTAGAGCGAAGAGGGCTTTGTCTTTAAAATCCAATTATTCAAACCGAAGCAATTCTTGTCTCTTAATCCTGTAAGTTTGCAATTGACGGGAATCATTTGTAGAAAACCCAATTGTTCAAACCGAAGCAATTCTTGTCTCTTAATCCTGTAAATGTGCAATTGACAGGAATCACTTGTAGAAAACCTTGATCTTTTATCTCTCATCTTTTATGTGTATTGTTATATCAAATTATGTTTGATTGTTTCGTTATTGACGTAGTGGCTTACACAGATCAACGGGATTATAACATAGCAATCGATGACTTACAAACGAATTAGAATTGCCCTAATTGCCCATATAGTGAAACAAATTATGTTAGCACCTTAAACCCATGGTCAGCATATTACGTTATAAACGATGTAAGAGCACTAACATGCTTATCTAGCTTGACACAATGTGAGCCTACTAAATTGTCTATACAGTCAGACAGATAATCAGATTACCAACATGTCTGTATAACAAGACAAATTTATGTTACCGTACCGAATTATTTGCAAGGCAGCACAAAGCTGAGTTCTCATACCAAATCATCTGTATAGCAAGCCAAAATAATTTAGGGGTGTCTAAGAGTTTATTTCTCTTTTAAGATTGGAATTATGTAAGCATCTGTTAAATAATGGATATTTAAAGACAAAGACCACGTACGTACGTGGTTAAGGTTACATGTATATCTGAATTTTCCAATAATTGCATCTACATGTACAGCAATTAAGTGAAATGTACTTAACCTTTTTTCAGTCCACCCACAGTTAACCTGTATGCTGCTGGTGGCTAATTTGCCTAATACAAAATGATGCAAAAAAACTGAAAAATGACTGCAACCCTGGCACACAGGTACTCATCTTAAAGAAAGATGACCAACTAGTCGAGTGCGGGTCAGTAGCCGCTAGGCATACTGTAAGTCACTTAAATATGGCGCGAACATTATATAGCGCAATTACGGTACTGCCCTGGATAGCATGATCTAACTATAGCGGTGAACGGGAGGGGCCGCAACAAGTTCAATTAAGAATTTAATAAAGACGGAGATTTTATAATAGCGCATATGGGAAGAGCGCTATTATCGCTATCTTATTGTTCTAGCTATACTTAAGTGATTTACAGTATTGCGAGAATGTACTGGACAAAGATTAGAATGGGTATTGGATAGCAGTGGCATCAATAGGTATGGCCCAATCACTGCTGGATACAGACAGACGTTTTTCTAAAAGGACATGAATTGAATTGTACTGTAGATTCACAAAAGATTGTGTAGAATAAATTATGCGAATTTACAGAAAATTGATTTTTACGCAACATTTAGTGCCAGCTCTACACTTAAAGTGGCAGCACTAATCATTGCGAATTTAAATTTTGCGTGCGAGGCTAAACGAAAAAATACGCAAAAATTAAACTAACGCAATCTTTTCCGAATTTACAGTATATTGTACCAACAGTTTATAATTATTATAACCAGTTGTCATTCGTGTTTGCTGATTCTTATTCATTATGGGCTAACTTTAGGGTAATCCCGCTCCTATGTCCTTAATATATTATATTTGTTCAAACTAGTTTATTTGTATTTTGTTTATTATTATTACTATTATTATTTCGATGTATCGTATCTTTTTTGCTCATGCAGAGTCCATAAATATACATACATACCCAGGAAGAAATATTCAATAAAACCAACATGACAGGGTTTAGATCGTTTTTCAAAATCTTTACATACTTGTGATTTGGACGAAAGTAGCCTTAGCATTAGAAAGGTTAACCTTCGTTCAATCCATCCACAGCTAAGGTGTATCAGTTGTATTGTGCTGCGGACAAACTTATTTCAGCTTAGACAGCAGCCAGACATATGCATATTGATTCACTGCCGCAAATCAGAAGCCTGCAGAATTATCTCATTGCCGTAAAAGAGTAATGTCTGCGTCACAGGAAGATTCTATTACGGTTAATATCCTTCCGCGGAATAGCCATTTTGCTCCATTAGGCCGTGGTTGTGTCCGGAGCCCCCTCACGTCATCTGCGGCGCTCATGTTGATCTCCCCTCGCCCCCTTTTAATACCCTTTTCGCGTGCTCTGATTTGTAAACAAAGTGTGACAAATTGCCGACTGGCATCACAACTCCTTCTTGCACTCTCAGCTACAGTGCCGATATTTAATTCCTGCACTAAATGCGTGGGCAGCCCGGAAAATAATATGCGACTGAACGCCCGATTGCCACCTTAAATTTCCTGGCATGAATGCATGCATGGCCTAACAACTGAACGTAACTTTGATTCGCAAGCCACGTGGGTCTTTAATGTGCTTGGCTTATTTTTTTTTGACATGTTATCCATGGGTGTTTGTACAACCAGGTACTGGCAGACGTTCGGTCTACTGGTGCAGGAATTAAATGTCTGTACTGTAACAGTGCCCAGGAGAGGAACGCAAAATATCAAAATATCTACCCAGGTTAATATCCAAGCACCTTGTGGAATTAGGTTTATCGGTTATCGTCACTTTTTCTACCATATTTAGATGTAATCGTGACTAGCTAGTTGTAGGTGGTGGGGGAGGAGACCAGAGTTTAGGAAACCTACATGTTGAAGCGGTTATAAAGCACGCAACCAACAGCCTTTCGGGGATTTTTGCACAGGGTCGAGTTTTAGTGCCGTACGGAAATACATGTACGTGCAGTCTGACATCGGCAATACACAGTTTGTGCAGGGCTAATTCTTCATCTCATTTGAACCCGTAGTAAATCTCTTTCTTATGGCTATTAGCTGTTGCTTTCAATTAGTTTCAAAAAAGCATGTTGATCTCGCTGCTGTGAAGATAGAACCATGTTTAAACAAATTGTTCATGCTCATTCAATGGGCCGACTAGAAACTTCGAAGCCTATATACTTATATTACGCGAAATGGATTGAAAGAGGTTTTAATCCCACCCACCATAAAACAGACATTGCTTTGTTGTCAGAAAAGGTTTTTCGAAAACTACCATTGTGAGGAAAGACTTCTACGAAGGTCACTTTCCAGATGAAACAACTTTCAAACTATCAGTGGGTAATTGAAATAAGGCTTTTAGATGAATCAATCGTGGTAAGTAACTGAACTTATATGATGTATTCACAATGCATATTACTGCATAGACGAACATTTACGCATAAACTTTCTCTAACAAATGAAACGTGTTAATAGTCCAGAATGCCCTCCATTCTGGCGAATATCCCTAAACAATTGAGTACGCTTTTATTGAATGTCACTGGTTAAAATTTGGATAGGTAAAATAATAAACGCAAGCATCCAATTCTTATTCAGAGAGCACTCCAGCTATACACTAGCCCCATAGCCAATGGCTACAGAAAATTGTGTTGGGCTATGATAATATTTGCCTTTGTAGCCCAGCTGGCTATAAGAAAAGTGAAATAAATTTTAAGATCATGTTCAGGTCAATATCAATAATAAAATCAGTTGATGAACACCATTTGGCACATCAGTTATCCTTTGGTAAAATTCAATATGCTATGTAGAACATTGAAAAGATAGCTCACACCTTCAAAAATTGTTTAGGGAAGGAATGCTATGTGACTGCAGAATTTAGAAAACCTAGGGTTAGGCTATGACGATTAGAAAACACTGGTTTTAAACCATAGCCTAGCCCCTGGAGAATATTTTGTATCTTATATCACACTTCGAAATCGATACGGTTATTTCATTGATAAAAAGGAAAATATACAAAAAGAGGAACATACATGTAAACGTAGGTTGACAAATGTAGCAGCGATTATATATATGAACTAACAATCGATTCACAATATGAACGAACAGTATTCTGATAAAGGGTAAACTTCCAACTTTAATTGAGCAAAATGGTCTGATTTAATTCATAATCTATTGCAATATTAAAATATTGCTTTAATGTGAATTGAAAGAAAGGTATGAGGTTTGTCTTAGCATACTAGTTATGATCTAACAATTTTAGTCTATACTAAATTCTGCACACCAATATTGATGTGTTTTGTCTGCGTGTTAAAGTGTTCTAATATTGTCCTTTTGATGTTAAGAAATGAAAAGAAATTTAGACAAATCATTGTTGTTTTAGAATATTTGGCAGTACAGAATACAGTCTATAAACCTATGGAATACTATGAAATAGAGAAAAAAGAGGGTTCAATTATGCCAATGCTGAAACTTACAGGGAATATCATGCTAAAGTTTGGTTCAAAAGTCCAAAAATAATACCAGAAATTGGGTGTAAATCATTCAGAAAATTGATTGCAAGTATCTGAAATAGATACAGATCAGATTTCTCAAGAGAGGAATACATGTAGTGCATTGCTATTATAATTGATATAGCGAAGACCTTAGAATGCTCAATATAAAAACATATACTAGAAACATTAGAGCACACAGTTATTTAATGCCAATGTATATTTCAAATACACGCCATTCATTATTGGGAGTTGATTCTCTATTCACACATAAGGGTGTTTGGCCAATAGAATTGGCATTTTTCGCAACAAAAAAAAATGCTAAAAGAATTTTCCTATGAATTTGATTCCTTCCTGAACACTCCGAATGGCAGTAGAGTCTCGCCGGTCTATCTCAGATTCCGTGCAATATTGTTATCTCAGCCGATGTGACATGCGTTCCTAAAAGATTCTTCAGAAAAGCAAAAAGCTATATACAGAAAAACTGATTGCGTTATTGGGAAACAGATTGAGGAGAAGGTACGCGGCCTTTTCTACGCAGGAAGATTGTCAATTTAGTAGTCTGTGCATTTCGGCGTCTGCTGTCATAGCCTTACAAGAAAGAGGTTCTCGCTCCTTCTTCAATCTATCCATGCCTCAAAGTACTGTATAACTGGTTAATTTGGCGTGTAGTAAAGTTGGCGTTTTTTTTCAAAAAAGTATTTTCCCTGTATTTATTTTTGGCGTCTGGAGCAGTCAGACAACGCCATCTTTATGTAGACATATTTTTATGCGATCTTTAATTTGGCGTTGATGGGCCTTTGCCAAAAAACGCCAAATTAAAAACCACGCCAAATTAACCAGTTATACAGTATGTAGTACCCGGGTTTGAATCCTAGCAAGGGCATGTAAGAAAGTTCCCATTGACTTGGGTTTAGAGGGTGGTTTTCGTCACGATCCCCAGTTTCCTGCACGACTTACAACTGACTAACCGAGAGTTAGCCTTGATGTGGCAGAAAAATGACGGGAATCAAAATTTCAAAAAACTTCTGAAAGCTTAGGGTAATTGGATGCAGCTTTGGTTTTTAGATATAAATACCAGTGTGAAAGACATACATGTAGCTAGATTTTAAAATATTTTCTATTAACTAGGCATTTACGGCAAGTGCGTTCTGTTTGTATCCATTCGTAAAATCATTTTGGTAAAATGCACATACAGTATAATATCGTTTGTTCATTATACCTTATTATGATTATCAAGCATTGTCTCAACGGCTTGTCACTCACAAACCCAAGAAACCTGTTTTAAGGTCTTACGACACTTTTAGAAATCTCAGTTTAATTTTCCTGAAATTTTGCCAGACTAAAGAACATAGCACAGGGATATTCAAAAGAAGTTAAAATCATGGGGTCATCGACTTAGTTTTTTTTCACAGATTTTTGAAAAATTAATGCAATTTATGTCACAAACATCACTTTCTCCAGAATTGGTGTCTTTCTTTGCTAGATTTATCCCTTCAGAGATACTGACACAGCCTGAAATACTGTTCTGCCTTTTTGAAATTCCCCAATTTTTGTCTACACTATCTACACAATGCTCTTAAAAAGAGGACATAAATAAAATGATAGGTCATCGTGTTAGTTTTCGAACTACAGATGGTCAAAGTTTGTGAAATAGGACTTTTTGGGGGTAGTTTATTTATGAAAATGTTAGAAAAGAGTTACTCAATTGTTACCGTATATGCCCATGCTTATATAAGATATTGTTGAGCAAGGGAACCCCATTTTATACACATGAATAATCACACATTATTCCTGAAAACGTGTCAAAACATCAAATTCAATGAATATGGAAATCACTGTAGCCAAAAACAAAAAACCCATAGGATACTATTTATAATAGGCAGGTATAATCAGAATTGGTACATATTCAATAAAAACCAATTTCTTTTCAATTTTGCAAGTGATGTCAGGTAAATTGTAATAAATTATTTCAGTTTGTCCAATAGCCAATAGGTGTCACCGGTATAGAGTATCATAAGACCTTAACCTTTAGAACTCTTTTGTTTAGAGTGCGGATGAAAAAAGTAGTAAACCCCCTAAATTTTAAAAATGATGACCGGATTTAGTAAAGCTATGACAAAACGAACAGAATGTTGCTGTAATTGTAGATGTCTGGTTTAGATATCCAACTATCACGAGGTTAAAAAGAAGTTATGCTTTATATTGTTTGTCATAAACATTGTCTTCGCATAGAGATGTTGGCATCCTGACAAATATTGTCTACAATCATTGCTACCGATATACAAGGTTTACCATAATGCCGACCTTTAAACAAAGTTTAACATAATGCCTGTTTTAATAGCAGAGGTGCCACTTGCGTAGTTTGCAATTAGAATTTCGCTTTTTGTCACTTTTTCCGCCATAGTGCAGCTAAGTCGTGACTAGCCAGTTGTAACTTGTGGAGTAAACCGGAAAACCAGGCGAAAACCACCGCCTTACCCCAAGTCACTGGCAATTTTCTCACGTGCCCCGGGTGGTATTCGAACCCAGATAGAGGTGAGAGACAGTTAGCAGTCAGTGACAACGCCTTATACTAGTACCACACGTCCATCAGGGCAGGCCCTACAAATTGCGAAGAGAGAGAGAGAGAGAGAGAGAGAGAGAGAGAGAGAGAGAGAGAGAAGTCATGTAGGTCTTGTATTCTGCTAGCAGGTGCCAGGTCGTTATGCCAGATTTACTAATGCACCGATGCGTTGTTCATCTTTAGTTAAGTGGCAGCTATGGCCTTAGCCTGTCTGTCCACAAGTAATGGTGTAGTAATGAGCTCTCGCTTGGAGGTATATGGTACAAATGGTACAAAAGTGGACAGGGCAGCTGTGTGTAGACATGCCCTAGGTTGCTTTGCAATCATCGGTTGCATGACCACAGCTCCTATGTAGAAAGGGGTGTGCAATATTCGGTGTGAACTTACACCGATAAACGCATTGATTGACCTTAACTTATTTAAGCTAGTCAAAGTAAATCAGTCACACTTTTTCTTTGAAAGATCTACCAAAATGTTTGTGGTATACATGTAGTCTAGTCGGCGTATGCTTTGTTTGCGTGTTTGATATTATACTTTATAGGCTATTTCAAGATTTTATTGAATATGCGATTAATTGTTTCTTTGACGAAGCTGAAATACAAGTATCCATTACGCTTTGCACTATCTTTTATTGACCTTTTCTACCATGTGCTTTAAATATCTTTGTTTGGTGAATTGAAAAGCATCTACCGTTTCTATAAGTGTAATGATATTTGAATGAATCCATTCCATCATGTCAAAAGCTTTCTCTCAAAACTGCCTAACTAACTATATTACAAAATGCATTTATATTGGAACAAAACCTATCTATTCTCAGTTAATCGATTTGTATGTGTTCTTCTAACTTTTGCCAATACTTCTAGCAGAAATTGTTAAAGTTAATATTTGAGATTATTGGGGGGGGGGGGGCGTTGGAGCAGCTTTAATTTTAGTATGTGAATTCTTATGCCAGTAGTTTGCGATTCCTTTTTTATGTTCTGTTCTTTTAGAATTAGTTTAAAAGTAACATTTTAAATGCAACATTTCAAATGGTGGTTTCATACCGATACAATTTCAAAAAAACCTGTCTGGTCCCTGGCAGCCATTTACAAACTAATGCCCATCAGGGCAATCTACAAGCAGCCGCCTATTGCCATTTATTACGATTATGCATAGTGGTTTTGATGGCCTTTTTGGTATCTTTTTCCTCATCCAAGCAACAGTTAACACGTACTTCATATCATCAAAAAGTCCCCTTCGGATGGGAATCGCACGTTAATGGGTTATTGGGCTTCCAGGCTGGTCCATAATACTGAGAGAAGATTACACGGATTTTTTGGAACATTTAGAACTCTAATTGATATCTAGGAGGGATAATAAACTACCAAATGGTGCAATCATCTGAGCGTTTATTATAACACGGTCATGGGCTTATTGTATGGTTTTACGTGACTATATAGCACGCCAAAGTGTTGAATGCTTTGTAGGGATTACTCGAATATTGGATTACTGCATGTAGTGTATATAGTCTACTTTATATTCTCCATTTGTCTGGGGTTTTTTGTACTCGGCATAATAAGAATTAATAAACAAAACACTCTTGACGTAGACTGCTAATGCAGATAACATGTTCCTATCATTTATTTAGAATATTCTATTCAAAGGCATCATCCATAACTTATATCAAGTATATATGACACCTCGTAGATACATAGTATATACACACACATATATATATATATATATATATATATATATATATATATATATATATATATATATATATATATATATATATATATATATATAAATACATATATATATATAACTTTATAACTATATATATATATATATATATATATATATATATATATATATATATATATATATATATATATATATATATATATATATATACATATAATTATATATATATATATATATATATATATATATATATATATATATATATATATATATATATATATATATACATATAATTATATATATATATAGTTATATATATATATATGTATACATATATATGTATATACACTGTAAGAAGGATCAGTAAAGATTCAACTAGATTAGAGTTTCATTTATCTGAAAAGGATTAACCTTTGTATAATGTGGGTGAACCTTGCACTAATTAGTTACTACTAGGTGAACATCTTCCCAAATAATTTTTTATTGATAAATGTTAACCCGATAAAAATATTCAAGTTCACCTCCAGCAGAGAACCTACAACATTTTTTGGTAAACCTCAACTTTTTGAGTTAAGGTTTACCCATTGCAGTGAATGTCATAGTTATACCTTTACCGTTTTGGGTGAATGTTTAACGAAGTTTGGGTGAAGTTTATTCATACTACCTGTCGTCTCAGGTATCAACCAACTAAAGGACCACGTTTCCATTAGTCATGGCGATAAGCTAGAACAAAGGAGCACTGACCTAGAAAACAGTTCTGCTGTAAGTTACTTAGTTGCGGCGGGCAGTTCGAGGTTGGATTATGTATTGAGAGGGCTCTAGTAAGAGGTTTTATAAAGACTGTGCAGGAATGTTGTCTCTGGTTTTATACACATTTTCGAACAGTAAGTGACTAAGATGTGTTTATAACGTTGGAATTATTTACATTTATACTTGGTGTGTTCTTCCTACATATAGAACATCACATACCATGATTTTTTACACTTAGCACTTAACCACGTGGCAGCATTTACTGTAGAAGGATGTTATGGTTATGGTGTAGAGATAGAGAAAAGATATCTTAAAATCTCGCACAATTAAAACAAATCCATATCCATATGAAGTTCCAAAGTGAAAACATAAAAACAGCAGTCGTTGTAATCCAACCAACACGATTTTGTAGTAAAGGAGACGAGGAAGAAGAAGAGGAAGAGAGACGAAAAAACCTGCACGAAGAGAACTAAATAAGACATGTTTAGATAACAAAGAATAGGCATTAATACCTGGACTGCCGTGGCAGTTTTATTGTAGATGTATGTTGTATGTACCTTATATCGTACTTGATATTAGTACATGTTAAAGGTTATGCAGCAAAATAATAAATACTCGCCCCTCCCTCCGAAATAAACGTTTACCCCATATTATAAGCTGACATCTAACCCTAGGCGGGTAAACATTCACCCACTACACAGAAGTAATGGTTTACCTGCACTGCCATTGATGTCGGAAACGTTAACCCGATTCACAAATGTCTGGGTTAACATTTACCCAAATCGGGTGCAGCTCAGTTGCACCGAAATAGGGTAAACGTTTACTTATACTTTTTACAGTGTACATATATATATATATATATATATATATATATATATATATATATATATATATATATATATATATATATATAGAGAGAGAGAGAGAGAGAGAGAGAGAGAGAGAGAGAGAGATAGATATAGATATATATATAGATATATATATATATATATACTGTATATATATATATATATATATATATATATATATATATATATATATATATATATATATATATATATATATATATATTTATATGTATATTTGTGTGTGTTTGTGTGTTTGAAAGTAAGGTCAATACTGGACTGGGCTGATCTCTTTTTGTTGAGAAATCAGCTACAACTTCAAACACATACCAATGCATATAGGATTATGGGATGCATACATTATTTATAAAGTTGAATAGTTAAGATTTCCCCATGAAGCTATTAATACGAAGATTGGTCACAGCTAATCAAAAGATCTTTTTATCTATGTTCACCAATACACATTTAACTAAACCAATCAATCAGACACGAGTTGAATGTAGGCACAGTTTAAACCCGCATCAGCAGTGCTTTTATTCTTATGTTTTTGCTACAAAACAAGAGCAATTACTGCCATCAATTTCCGAAATGAACTCTTACACCCTAATCATTGCCAAAGAAGGTGGCTTTTCTACTTACAGGGAATCCACATAATTATAATATTACTGATGGGCTGCAAAGCTTGACAAATAAATACCAGAGAGACGTTCCCATATGGGTCAATGGTTGTAGAAGATACAGTGCCGACATTTAATTCCTGCACTAAGTGTGTGGGCGGCCCGGGCAAAATATACGACCGCATGCCAGATTGCCACCCAGTTTCCTGGATGCATCGATGACCTCACAACTAAACGAAGTTTTGATTCACAAACTTAACGTGGGGCATTGATATGCTTCGCAAAAATATTTTGAAATGTTATTCATGGATGTTTGTACAACCAGGCACATGCGGACGTCCGGTCGACTGGTGCATGAATTAAATGTCTGTACTGTATAAATAATATGGTAACATAACCGCGTTCCAAGAGACCTTTACTGATATTACATTGGTAAAAGGATCAAGTCCAATATATTTTGTCGCCTCTCAAATTCATGCTGGGATGGGAACTTTTGCATGTGAAGAAATTGTTTTGTATGTAAGACATAGTACACGTACGACTACAGGCATGACTCTACTCTCTTACATACAGTACAGACATTTAACTCCTGCACCAGTCGACCGGACGTCGGTCAGTGCCTGGTTGTTCATTGACCCATAGATAACATGTCAAACAATAGGCCAAGCACATCAATGACCGACGTAGCTTGCGAATCAAAGCTACGTTCATTTGTGAGGTCATCCATGCATCTATGCCCAGGAAACGTGGTGGCAAAAGGGCGTGCGGTCGTTATTATGCACCTTTAGTGCAGGAATTAAATGTCGGCACTGTATAAACCTGGCAAACAAAGTATCTCAAACTCTCATTTTTCATCCTGTAGGAATGGACTGATGAGCGACTAAAGTGGGACCCGTCAGACTACAATGGGCTAACGGTGCTAAGGATACCCTGTCAAAAAATATGGCTGCCGGATATAGTGCTCTATAATAGGTAAGTACGTTTGTATATCGTATTTTCGTTAATGGAGCTACCCTCCCCATTACCCCTTCATGTAGCTTTTTAGCAATATCAAAGTTTAGCACATAGACGTCGAGTAGAATTGAGTATAGTGTGTTTTAGCATATAATGGAATGTACACACCCTTTACATTGTTACCAATTTCACAGACTACTCATTAAGTAATACGTCATCACTGTATCATTCTAATGGCATCTGCCGCAACAAGGAGCTGGGTGAGCCACGACAAAGTTGGAAGAATGTATGACATATATATATATATATATATATATATATATATATATATATATATATATATATATATATATATATATATATATACACGTGTATATATATATATATATATATATATACATACATATATATATATATATATATATATATATATATATATATATATATATATATATATATATATATATATATATATATATATGTATATGTGTATATATATGTACCTATTGCATTTAGTGCAAGAATTGAATGTCCCTGCATTCGTGGCTCTGGACAAAGGAGAAACTCTTGAAATTAATATTACTTCCACTCTGTTTCTGGAAACACTCTTATGTCAAATGAGAGAACAAATCATCAAATTCTCAAAAAATATCAAAAGAAGAGAAACAGACTATCTCACTACATCTATTGAAAAACTTCAAGAGGAAATTGACTCTGACAACAATAACAATAATATCAAAAAAGATTCTCTTAGAGATTTATCTATGCAACTGGAGAATCTACGTAAGAATAAAATCAAGGGCAGCATCATACGGTCCAGAGCCAACGGTCCAGAGTATTGGGAAAAGCCTTCAAAGTTTTTTTTGAATCTGGAAAAAAGGAATCATGTCATTAAAAATATTCAATCTATGAGGGATTAAAATGACAATGACGTGACAGACCTACAACGTCAATTTTATCAAGATCTTTTCTCTTCAAAAGAGACAACTCCTTTAATAGATTCTAAATACTCTGAAAAACTCTACAACCTTCCCAAAATAACAGATTCTAAAAAAATTAGATTAGATGCGCCATATAGCATTGAAGAACTAATCTCTGCTATCCAAAACAGTAAATTAAACAAGGCACCAGGTCCACATAGATACTCTAATGAATTTTTTCAGATATCTAAATGAAGCGATAGCCAACGAATCCTTTTCCAAAAATGCCTTAGATGGGATAATCACCTGTATCCCTAAACAAGGAAAGTTATGTAATGACTTAAATAATTGGAGACCTCTCACACTTCTTGATGGTATTTACAAATTCATTTCTTCAATGGTCTCCAATCAACTCAAACAAAGTCTTCCAAATATTATAAACGAGGACCAAACGGGGTTCATCTCTGGGAGGTTTATCGGTGAGAACAGCAGAATGGTGTATGATACAATTGAATACTGCCAGTCTTACAACAAAAAAGGATTACTAATAATCCTTGACTTCTTGAAAGCATTCGACACAATAGAGTGGTCCTTCATCTCAGAAGTACTTAATATATTTAACTTTGGAGAATTTCATTCGAAAGCTATACAACTTTGCCAAATAAACTCAACCTCAAAGATTGAGCAAAATGGTTTTATGTCATCAACAATCAACTTGCAAAGAGGATGTCGCACCTTACGTCTTTGTTCTCTGTGCAGAGATACTGTCTCATGTTATCAGGGAGAGTGGGGATATCAGGGGGATAGTGGTGCATGATGAGGAATTCAGGGTGTCCAAGTATGCGGATGACACTACTTTGCTATTGGATGAGGACCTCCAGTCCGTTGTAAGTGTCATCCACATACTGAAATGGTTTAAATCAGTGTCTGGTTTGAACATTAACAAGGAAAAGACCAAGGTTGTAAAACTTGGGGCCTCAAGAGGCAGCAGCAAACCCTCGCAGGGCAAATTCGGATTTAACTGGTCAGATACTTTTGAAATTTTGAGAATTCAATACAACATGAAAAAACTAAATGAAATAACAGACTTAAATATTCAAAGAAAAATGGGAGAAATTCAAAATCTTATAAGAATCTGGAGTAATAAAAACCTAACCCCATATGGAAAAGTTACAATCATAAAATCGTTATTAATTACCAAAATAATGCACATGCTGCTGTCTCTTCCTAGCCCCAGTGTTTTACGTATCAAGGAATTGAATGATACATTTGCTAAATTCTTGTGGTGTGGAAAGCCTCCGAAATGGCGAAAGGAGATCCTTGAGGGTGAATATCATTGTGGTGGACTTAAACTCCACAATATCTCCTTATTTGATAAGACTTTGAAAATGAGCTGGCTAAAAAGGTACATCAGCTCCACTGGAAAATGGACCATCATCCCAGACGACTTTGAAATATTTGATATATTCAAATTCGGCCCAGACTATCTAGACAGAATTCTAGAACTAACAGCTAACCGGATCTGGAAGGATGTAATTAAAGGCTTACAGCATTTCTGGCAAACGGAGGCTCCACTAGACAAGAACTTTATTAAATTTACCCCAATTTGTCTTAAGCCAACTTTTGCTATTCAAATTAAAAGAGAATGGCTGAATAGGGGAATCTCTACCATTGCTGATTTTCTAGGCGCAATGAATGTTCCATTAACAATGATGGAATTTACCATCAAATACAATGTCAAGACAAATTTCTTGGAGTATCACTCAATAATATCCAAAATTAGAAAATATATAGAATGGAGAGATTTGCCCTTACATCAAGAAGTAGCCCCAGTTAACAGTGCGTTAAACACAATATTGAACCTAAGTGTGAAAGGTTAGATTATATAGCACCATGAAAGATTCTTCCAGCCACATTCTAGACATTGCTGTTGACAAATGGAATGAAAAAAATGATATTGACATTGGAAGTTTTAGTCTAAGTAGATCTTTTAATTACCATCACTTAAGATATAAAGATACCTTCCTAAAATACATTCAGTTCAGGACTTTACATCACAGATTCTATACGAACGAACTGCTATTTAAAATGGGAATTAAAAAATTGAATCTATGCAGTCTATGCCTTGAGCAAGTAGACTCAGTCTCTCATATGCTACTATTATGCAAAATTTCAATAGATCTGTTGAGTGAAGTCGAAGTCTGGATTCGAGAATTATGTATGGTAAATTACGACTTATCTCCTAACAAGATAATCTTAGGTGACATGGAAAATGCAACTAGCATAAATACCATTATTTCATTAACAAAGAAGATTATTTACAATGCAATTCAAAAAAGAACAGAAGCCAAGTATTATCAAAAATTGTCAAAAATGATGTTAAAGACGTTTATTTCCTTGAGAAATACAGACATTATGTTAAAGGAAAAGGCAGACTAATTGATAATCAATATTTATTACTGTCCAATATTTATGTGCACATGCAAAGAATTAATGAAAAGATTGAAGGATAAACAATATTTGCGGGAAAATATTAAGGTAGTTGAAAGGATTGCTTAATGTAATGTCATATTTCACGGAGTATTGTCCATTTTGAAAAAATTCTAATCAGTGTGGTGGTTGAAATGATTCCTTGATGTAATGTCATATTTCATGGAGTATTGTCCATTTTGTATGGCAAAGTTCACATAAAGAAGGCACATTCTCATTCAATCATACTTTTATTTTGATTTAGGTTTTGTCATTAGTGTGACCTATGTTATCAAATGACCAATGTATTTCATCACAAAACTGCATTACTTTAAGTGACTCTAGGCGACAGCAATGCCGGTTGAGTATGTAAAGGATGAGTATCTGTATACTTTGTTATGAGGACAAATCTGATCTAGATTATATTATATAAGGTTATCACATCTAGCCGGTTTCTCCCATCAATCTACCTTGTAAGCCAAGCAATGTCGTCATCTCAGACATTAGCCAGAGTATGGCGAAATCCACGTGGTAGATTTAAGTCATGAATCTCTTACTAAAAGTAATGTTGCCATAAAATCCAGCCTATACAAAATCTGAACAAATTTGTGCCATGTCAACGCCAATGGGACCTAGAGGCCACTCTGCTTAATCCGCACTGATGTGGACCCTAAATTTCTCTCCAGATTAGGCAAAATCCGGATTATATGTATAGGAATTATATGTATAGGAAGGGACCGGGACCTTCCAATCTGTCTGGTTTAGACGAAAATCCGGATTACACAAGTCTGGATTATCCTTTATTGTTCAAAATCCAGTACCAGGTTGTTAATGTTTGAAGATATTATTAAATTTCAGTCCCCCATATTTATATGCCATAATAAAATGAACCTTGAATCAAGCACAACATTTCTATTGCCATTTGCATAATTTTCAAGCTCTGTATGGGGTCTATTAGAAGAGCAAGCCAGGCCCTTATTTAAATTAATTTGATCACCTCTCACGCGTACATGATTTTCTAGGCATTGTTGCTACAGACGCATATATGCGTGAGTGGCATTGGAAGGGTTGAAATAAGCAAATCTTTTCAAAAAAAAATTATTGTTTCAAAAGGCCATCTTGGCCAACCAATCAACCAAACAATAACGTAAATCATCAGTTGCTCTGTTGCTCTCACTTTGTAGATTCAATATTGAACGGTATTATTAGTTACGTACTGTTGGAAAGTGCGGTACGGCCTGCTATCCACCTGAAGTCATCCATATCCCACGAGGCGGAGCCGAGTGGGATATGGATGACTGAGGGTGGATAGCAGGCCGTACCGCACTTTCCAACAGGGCGTAACGAATTTATCACCTGCTCTTTTATGGTAAGAAAAAAGAACAAATACATCTCATACGATACGGCTGGCTGAAAAAAAACAAATTCTTAAAAAAAAAAAAAATTTTTTTTATCTATTTGTGTATTTTTTCATTTTTATTTATTTAATTTTTAAAAAAATAATTAATTTTTCTCATATATTTTTTTTTTTTTTAAATTTCTTTTTTTATTTCATACTTATATATTTCTTTTAAAAAAAATTTAATTTTTAATTTTATTTCATATTTTTTCATTTTTTTTGGTCAGAGTGGTGATATCAAATTAAATTTGTTCTCCAAGTGGTGGTATTGAATTCTGCCGTGTGGTATTGAATCTGCAATGGGGGTATGGCTCTAAATGTAACACCTATCGACCAATCAGCATCAAGAATCATAGCAGAGCAGGTGATAAAATTCAATATTACCATTTGAACCACCATTTTAATTGATATAACCACGTGGCCAGAAATCTGACCCCTAGAGGTCACCAGCCTCGTTCTGGCCTCAAAAGTAATTTCAAAATTTTATGATATGTATTTTTTCTTACCATGAAAGAGCAGGTGATAAATGTGTTACGCCCTGTTTGAAATTACGGTCCGCCGAGTGGGATCTGGATGACTGAGGGTGGATATCAGGCCAGACCACACTTTCCAACAGGGCGTATCTAATAGAATACGGCATTAGGCTTTTAAATTTGAATTAGGGATAGAGATACTTAAACGTCCAATAGAGTCATTAACATGGTGTAAAATCCCTGACCATTCTTTAGTGTTGGTTATAGTATCTGAACCACTCTAATGTTATAGCAATTTACTTATCGTTTTACAAAGTTATGTTGCATCATCTAACTTATATGATATCAATTATCATTTACACAAGACAAGGTGGTAGTAATATTAAATTACCAGATTAATGATAAAGATATGAAGGCCGGCGAATCGGTTAAATCGAAAAATGGAAAAAAAATCAGAAAAGATTAGGTAGATGTGGTGAATTATCATGCATCAAATTTGCCTAAAGGACTTTATATGCCCTAGAAAGAAAACCTCCTTTCTTAACTCCTTTGTCTCAAACAAGTTGATAATGACACCCAGTTCATTTGTTTTATGTTGATAATTCTATATGTGCATTGGACTGGTGTTATTAATATAATAGTAACAATAATAATAATTATTGATATTTGATATAGCGTTCACCTATGTTCAAAAGCGCTTCTAAGATTAGTCAGTGGACAGATGTTTATAGTCCATATGTCTACAGTCAAATAAACCTCTTGAAATAGCAATGTTTTCAGCTGTTTCTTGAAAGTTTTGCACACTATCATCAGCCTTGGTGTTATCAGGGAGCTCATTCAAAAAGCTTAGTGCATAGGCACAGAATGCTCTGTCACATGTCACCAAACCTTTTCAGATTAGTGAGTGGTATCTGCAATAAGTTCTTAGTGTTTGATCTTAGAGTCCTTGTATTGACTTGTTTGACTAACAGTTCCCCCAAGTACATGTATAGAGGGGCACATCCTTGCATGCATTTGAAAGTAAAATAAAAAGATATTATCAAACAATAAAAAAAATATGATAGTCACTAGACACTAATGGTTGAACGGGAAATGCTTTGTATGTTCTTAGGCTGCAATGTAAAGGGTGTTATTCCATATCTATAGAGTATTTACTTAGCTGGTTAGCTCATATATCTAAATTGTTCTCAATAACAATGCTTAGGGCGTTCTAGGTATGTGAAATAGTACCCATCTTTCCCAATCACTTTCTAGCTCTCTGGAAAATCACAGAGGTTTCTACTAATCCTATCAAATATAAGGGTAATTGCATGATAAAAATGTGCCACTGTCTCCATATCGTGTCCTGCAGACGTTCTTACTCAGACCGTTCTGTTTCGCCAGAAGGGAACTATATTTATAACTTTTTAATTTCCATGCTTTCTTTAGAGTCTACACTTGCATATTTCTGTTTATCAACCCTTTTTCTTTTGTTCAACGAATTGTCATATATGTACCATGTATGATTTTGTAACTGTAGTTACAGCAAATAAACATACTACTACTCTACTACAATAATGCAGACAAATAATACGAGCAATTGTGGCTTAGTGTGCACATGTTCGGATAATCATTGAAGACAAAAGTGTCATTTTGTTACGAACTTCAAATTTACCCCAGAAACATTATGACAGAACATGTAGATTCTTAATGAATTGCACTTTGTGGACTCTTACGTAGATCTATCTACTACAATAATGCAATCAAAAAATCCGAGCAAGTTTGACTTTGTGTGCACATTCAAGGTAGAAGTGTCTTTTTGTCACGAATTTCAGAATTACTCAAGAAACATTATAGCGGTAGATTCTTAACGAAATAGACTTTATGTATAGACTCTATCGTATACTAAAAACTGTACTTTGTGAACCAAACTGAGTTGCAGTTGCTAGATAACTCATGTCCGTGCAAGAACTCTACTAAAACTGACTTTGAATTGCATGATAAGATGAGGTCACCCTCAGATAATAACAGTGATTGGCATTGACGTGTGTGATGCAAGCTCGTATCGATAGATTGTTTGATAATAACAGGCCAGGGCACGGTTGATGAGAACTAGAAGGAAATGTTACTGGGGTACATTTGTGAGCAGACATGATTTCATGGGTGTCACACTCTCAGCTCAGGTGACCACCTGGTCTATAGTGGACCACTGCAATTCACATTCATTGTAATTCGCATTCCTTTTGATCTAAAACAACGGTGAACAATTCCATAGATGATGGTTGCAATTATTAGCTTTTTTTATTGTATCTACTGTGATTCACGTTCCCTGTAATTCACATTCATCTTGATCTAAAACAACGGTAAACAATTCCACAGATAATAGTTCTAAATATCAGCTTTTATTGTATCTATTGTAATTCACGTTCACTATAATTTGCATTCCTCTTGATCTAAAACAACGGTAAATAATTCCACAGATGATAGTTCTAAATACCAGCTTTTATTGTATCTATTGTAATTCATGTTCACTATAATTTGCACTCCTCTTGATCTAAAACAACGGTAAACAATTCCACAGATAATAGTTCTAAATATCAGCTTTTATTGTATCTATTGTAATTCACGTTCACTATAATTTGCATTCCGCTGGATCTAAAACAACGGTAAACAATTCCACAGATGATGCTTGTAATTGTCAGTTTTTATTTAATTTACTGTAATTCACAATCACTAT
>OZ012692.1:18193601-18267701 GCA_963942565.1 Maea johnstoni
ATTGTGGCAGCTGGAATTGTTGTGATCACCACATAGGTGTCTATGCATCTATGTATGTATGCGTGTATGTATGTATATATGTATGTATGTATGTATGTATGTATGTATGTATGTATGTAGCCTTAGTAGCTCGTGTTTCTTGTAATTGATATACCGACTTAAAATAAAGATTACATTTACATTTACATTTGTATTTGTATGCATGTATATATGTATGTATGTATGTATGTATGTATGTATGTATGTATGTATGCGTGTGTACGTGCGTGCGTGCGTGCGTATGTATGTATGTATGTATGTATGTATGTATGTATGTATGTATGTATGTACGTATGAATGAGTGCATGTATGTATGCACGTACGTATGTATCAGGGGCGGATCCAGCCTGAAAAATTGAGCTATGCACCTTTGGAGAATTTGGGAAAAAATGAGGGGGCCCGAAGTGCTTTGCGGCGGGGGTCCGGGGGCCGCTTAAGGCCCCGGGGAATTTTTTTATATGTAGGTGCTCTGAGATGCATTCTCATGCATTTTCAGAGCAGTTAATGGAACATTATTTTCACTGTAAATATATCTAAACTTTGTTTGAAACTTTCTATATTTCACGAATTTAGTAGGTAACCTTGTTCTCACTTCTCCTCATGTTGGTATTTTACATAGCTTTATCATTTGTTATCACAGTGCATGTGATTTTTGTCTTCTATAAATATCACACTTTAAAGCAAATCTGGAAAATTAGATACTCTAAAAATGCATGTTAATTTGAAGCGATTGTGACTTGAAGAAATTCCATAATGAGGAAAGACCAACAACCTCCCCTGATTGTATCTTAGATAAATAAAAGCAAGTGAATATGAAACCAGCCGGTCAACCTGAATAGGCTAGCCTCAGAGAATAGCCAAAAAGTCGTATTTTGCGCATGTTGGTGCTCAGGTTTCTATTCAATGCAAATGATACGAGGGCCCTGATTGGACCGTGATCCATCGTGACCTCACGCTGATGCAGATCAGAGACCCCTGGCATGTCCAGCCCTTCACTGCAGCGCATATTGTAATTCGTCTCTCGCTACATTTCCGTTTTTTTCTTCATTTAAGAGTGTGAGCAAGCCTGTTGGAGCCGTTTTAACAGCAAATATTTTACTTTTCCCAGTGATAGCCTGAACATTCATAGTTGATTATGAGGAAAAGTGCATCGTCTTTAATTGATATAAAAATCTCAAATGACCCTATGTTCACTAAATAACCCAATGACCATACGATGATAGAAAAGAGATATATTTAATTTATTTCTTACAATAAATGTTATAGAAAAGTTCTGAGACTATCAAGTTTCTGTATGTAACGCTCATCAAAATCTCATTAAAAGGGTCTGTATGTTCGTTGTCCTACTGGGGCTTGATCATAAAGAAAATGTGTCAATTTCTGGTCTAAACACATGGTTTCGGAAAAGATACACATTTCCTAAAAAAATCACAATTGTTCAAACCTATTTAACCATTTATAGTTGACAAAACAAGAATTATTAGACGATATTTAGTCACTGGTGAAGATTGCTGTTGAGACTAGATTGGCATTGTCTCTGGTGCACCCTTAATCGGGATGCATCACTGAGTCGGAAGTGCAATTGATGATGGGAGATGATGCCGCCCCCCCCCCCCCCCCCCCCCCCCCCCCCCCCCCCCATCCTGCCGCACCTGGCGTGATGGCGATTAGCCAGACTCCCCTGAGAATACTCGCTAGCCTGGTCGTCCGGAGCCTTAGATTATACACATGTACGGTCATTTACTTCCTGCCCTACAGAGACAGACGTCATTGCGTAAAAGTCCAAGTCCAGAGTAGGATAACCACCACTGCTTCCCCAAAAATTCAGGAAATGGTAAGCGTGGACTTTAGAAATTGACCGATGCACTTTGATATGAATCGATGCACTTACAAGATTGATCGATGCACGTGCATCGATGCAAACTGGTGTGGATCCGCGCCTGTATAGGGAGGAGTCCACCAGATGAAGTTAGTTAAGGTGATGGGTACCATTGCAAGCTAGATAAAAATACTTTTTATTGGGCATAGTCAATGATATCCCTAAAGTAACTCTGAACCTGCAGTAACCATCACCTGCGTAGGTAATGAGATTATGTCATTTGAAAAAAAAGTTGTAAATTTTGAAATAAAACAGAATATGGATTGACTAAAGACAATTGGCGAGGGTATTCTCTACCTGATAACACCCAGAAACCTGAAGATACACCTAGTTACAGGATAATGCTGCTTTGAAGTGTGTTTTGGGATGGGGCTTTTAACTGGCTTGCAATGGTACTCATCACCTTAACTAAATATGAACAGGACCCACTAAAAATCTGGATTAAGTTGTACTTGTCAGTGATGCGAGTGTGCATTGAGGTACAGAAAGGTGCCAGTGGCATCATCTTAGACCACTCTGCTATCGGAACAGGCCCTCAATTGAATACAAATATTGTGAAAAAAAAACAGTGGCAATGCGAAGACGTATTTGAAGGCAATGCTGTGTCCTCTATTTAGTATAAAAATATATTGTATAATTCAAGTCTTTATGACTAAATTGCCCTTTTTAGATATTCAAATGTTTTGAAAACACCTAGTTGCTCATAGTATGATAGAACGCTGAGGCACTTCCAGGATTTCTGCTTAGGGAGTTTGTTCTGCAGGATAGTGGTTCCTTTTCAATAATAATAATAATAATTGGAATTTATATAGCGCCTTCTCCATTCATAAAATGTTCAAAAGTGCTGCACATTGTCATAGTTCGAGTCATAGTCCACAACGCCTCAATGGGCGAGCCTGAAAAGGTGTGTTTTGAGACACTTCTTGAAGGCCTGACACAATGTAGAATCCTTCAGGTGTTGTGGAAGCGCATTCCATAATCTCGGTGCACTAATGGAGAAAGAGCGATCTCCAAATTTGAGTCTAGTCCGAGGCTCATCCAGAAGGCCCTTTGCTTCTGATCGTAGATGGCGTCTGGGTTTATAAGGCACGAGCAGCTCCTTGATGTACTTAGGTGCAAGTCCGTTTAGCGCCTTGTATACCAGCAGTAGGACCTTAAACTGGATGCGGAATTTGATTGGTAGCCAGTGAAGCTTGATGAGAACAGGTGTGATATGTTCATACTTCCTGGTTCTCGATACTATCCTATCAGGCTATCTCTCAATCAGAGAGACAGAGATGTAGATTTTCCTCTTACCGGTGATTTGCAGTAAAAACTAAATACAATTGAAAGTATGATATTACTGTAAATATTATTTGATATTATTGTAAAAACTAAATACAATTGACAAATTGTGAAGGAGGGGGGAGGGGTGTTGGTCAACCCCCTCGAACCCCCTCTGTACCAACAATTGAAATAGAGCCTTGCTGGCCAGTCATGTCTTAGATTTACAGAAATTGTGCTAGTCTAGCCTAGCAAGTCAAGACTACCTTTTTTAGATGAAACCGCTAGCCATGCTTAAAGTTGTTCTGATCATCGTTGTAGTAAAGATAAAACATGCAATCTATTTGACCCGTTAGTTGAGGTCACCGGCATCCACAATGTTCTTTTCAGTTGTTTGGTGGTAATTCTTAAGGTGCTTCAGTAGGGGCTTAAAGAGTGTTAACTGACGCCCCTAGAATACAGGCTGTATGTCCATTATATCAGAGGGTTTATATAATTCATAGGTGCAGAACACATAGACACCCAACCTGCATGAAAACCATAACATTTAACTGCTGGATAGTGCAAAACAAATGAAAATATCAATCAAAATAAAGGGAAAATGACAACATCCAAACATTTAGATTTGACGACCAAATTATGCAACAGTAAGGTTTTTGAAGTCCAACGTGAGTTTACATGTAACCATACACACAGGCATACCGCAAAATAAACTTGTATCATGCTGCCAACTCTATACAGTTTATGCCTAAAGTGATCATGTGCACCAAAATTACTTACTCGGTCGCCATTTGCAATGTTTACCCTGTCACTGGACGGGTTTCATGGCACCACACTCGAGTTAACAACACTCACTCTATTTCTTACTGAAACCACAACTGATTTGTAAATCTTATAATTTCATCATAAAAGCAGCACAAGCTAAATTTCCAAGCTATAAGGAACTATGCTTATAAGGGCAGTTGTTAAGACTTGATATTGCTACAATATTCTAAGGAAAATGAAACAAACCACAAGGTAGTCTTTTTAAATAATCTTTTATTTCATTTCAATTTCTTCTCCATTCCGTCTTTGTTAAGGCTACCTAAGAGTTGCCAGAAATTCATTTATATAGGAGAAAAAAAACAAGAATGTTTTTGATTAATTGACCTTATATATTATTTTAAATACTACTCTGTTTCGACAACAGGATAACTGCTATCTATGAGTTCTGTATGCAGATGAAATGGTAAAAAAGGATTTTCTTTCTATCTCTTGTTCTTTAAATTCTATTTAAAAATTCCTCCAAATGCACAAGCAAGTATGGAGCTACCTAAAACTGGCAAAAAGTCCATGAAGAATAAAGTCATCTTTTTCACTGTTCTTTTATTACAATTTGTAATTGTCTATTCAGTAGCAACCTCGGTACTACCTAAGGGTAGCAAGGAGTCTATACATGTAAAGAAGAATAAAGTTGTCTTTTTCATTGTTCTTTTATTACAATTTTTATTTGTCTTTTCAGCAGCAGCCTTGGTACTACCAAAGAGTGGCATTGAGTCCATACATATAAAGAAGAATAAAGTTATCTTTTTTATTGTTCTTTTATTACAATTTTTAATTGTCTTTTCAGTAACAGGCTCGGTGCTGCCTAAGAGTGGCAAGGAGTCCATACATATACAGATAAATGAAAGTTTATTTTTATTTTTCTCTTATTCAATTTTCAATTGTCTTTCTGGCACCTGCGTCAGTGCTACCTCAGAGTGGCAACGAGTCCATACATATACAGATAAATGAAAGTTTATTTTTATTTTTCTCTTATTCAATTTTCAATTGTCTTTCCGGCAGCTGGGCCAGTGCTACAAAAGAAAAGCCATAATACTCCATACATGTAAAGATAAGTGAAGGTATCATTTTTATTTTTCTCTTATTCAATTTTCGATTGTCTTTCTGGCAGCTTGGCTAGCGTTACCTAAGAGTGGCAAGTAGTCCATACATGTAGATTGTTCTTACATTCAATTTTCAATTGTCATTCTGAAACCTCGGTCAGTGCTACTGAAGAGTGGCCAGTAGGCCATACATGTAGAGAGGGTATCTTTTTATCTCTTATGCATTTAATATTCGATTGTTTTAGGGAAGCTCAGTCAGTGCTACCTAAGGGTTGCCAGTAGTCCGTACATATAGAGAGGAAGAACGAGATTGTCTATTTGTGAGGTGAATGCCTCTAGCAGAGAAGTGACCAGCACGATTATACAGATGGTCACGTACCGCGTCAGGCTCAAGATGGGAGGCTGGACACCTGAAAATAAACAGAAAACGCATATTATTTGCCACGTAAGGAAAATCAACCCTTTGCAAAATAATGGATTAAACATTTATTTGTGCTTTCACCTATATAAAATACCAAATTGTACGCTTTTCATTTTACTAATAGTGAAGCTATTTAACAATATGCGGTTGGATAACGAATTTGAAAATATTTTCAACTCTATAATATGAGAAATGATGTTTTAGTATTAACCCCTCCAATGCTGAAGCTACTTTCGTCCAAAGCATAAGGGTGCAAAGATTTATGAAAACCATCTAAACCCTGTCATGTTGGTATCCATCAGATATAATAATTCTCGCTGAATACTCTGAGATGAGTACCCATGTGCAAGGGTTTCAGTCATTTTTCAAGATTTTGCATCATTTTGTATTGGCCAAATTAGTGACCAGCAGCATAAGGGTTAAGATATAAAACTGTATGCTTTTGATTTTACTAATAGTTACGCCATTTAACAATATGCAGTAGGATAATGAATTTGAAAATATTTTCAACTCTACCATATGAGAAATGTTGTTTTGGTATTAACCCTTTATGCTATGGTCAATTGTGAAATTGTCATTATTTTGTAAATTAGACAAGTTTAAGAATGATGTGTGAATAAGGCATAGATTGGTGAAATATTTCAAGGAAAGTTGTAGGTACTGAACAGCTCTTTTGCTTCAAATATTTCCCAAAGAATATTTTAGTTTGAAAGAAACCACATAAAACTGCATTGCTGATATAATGGGTTAACAATTCAATAGCAGTCGAAATTTAATATTCCTGTGTGTACAGTGCCGACATTTAATTCCTGCACTAAATGCACAGGCAGCCTGGGCATAATACACGACTGCACACCTGATTGCCATGCTGTTTCTTTGGCATGGATGCATGAATGACCTCATAACTGAATATAGTTTTAATTCCCAAGCTACATGTGTCATTGATGTGCTTAGCCTTTTTGCGACAAGTTTTTACAACCATGCACTGGCAGACGTCCAGTCGACTGGTGCAGGAATTAAATGTCTGTACTGTAGACTCCTGTAGAAGGGCCTATTAGGAGTAGCTTACCTAGTAAGGATAGGAGAACACAGGCTAGGAGCTGGAATGTACATGCTGCTACTGTTCCCTCTACACTCTTTTTCGTTCCTAGAAAATAACACAAACCCACAAGGTTTATAGTAGTTCATGATAACTATAAATGTATATCAGTTAAGTGGTACCTGGACCATGCAACTATGGTTTATATCTTTAGGTTGTGATAAGCTTGCTTCTTATGTAGTTTCAGTGTGTTAAAGATACCAGGCCAAACCTTTTAGTATACATAATATATCTACATTCAATACAAATATCAACTCTTTTTTCTAGGACAGCCTCTGCTAGAGACCGGCGGGACAATTGTTAGAGGCTTCATATACTGCATACCATGTTAATATTGCGGCAGTTTAATCAATGTGTGCTGTGCGCACCCCTGGCGTTCGCATTTATTACACTAAGCACCATTATTTGGACATGGGATCTCTATGCTAATACCGTACAACATGCTGACATTGCTAGCTGGCCATACGCAGACATTAAGCTGTGCATCAAAGGCAGCTGCCAGCAATTAGTGCATTATTTAATATGCACAAAATTAACACAGTATACAGTAACTGTCAGCGAAAGAACTGAAATTTATCCATCTATCTGCTAGGGCTAGTGGGCCTCTGAGCCCAGTATGTTACTAGCCCACAATACGGCACTTTTTGCAATCACACTAGTCTTGCCTAGCTGGGCTAGCGCTATTGTCAGACCCTGCAACAATGGTACCTATCTTTATGTAATGATAAGCTACACTTATTTTTAAAGTTTTCTTGTGTTAAACTTACCTGGCCACTTGTGAGCTCCTAACCAGGTCCCAAACATGGAGGCTGCTGTATCACCAACACCTATAGAAACCACACCACTGAAAACAACTATACTGGCACCTGCAAGCACAAAGACACAGATGGTTCACATAGTAGGCCTGGAAAGGAGTCTGGCTGATATTTGACAAGAATAGTAATAGGCAGATGCATCAACTTCCACTTTGACCTATTCACACAAATATTCTCCTTGTAAAAGCATAATCTGGATTAGGGATGGGTACCTTTAATTTTTTTGTGAAATGATACAATATTAATATTTTCTTAATAATTAGGTACTGTCAGCTTCAGAAATTTTGTAAATAAATAAAAAAAGCGTATTTATGTGGAAACATTCAGGCATCAATACAGTATAAATCTTATACTGTTAAGCAGTACAAGTATAACAGATATTTTCTGATACAACACCTTTCCCTATTCAAATTGCTATTTTGTATTGCAATAAGTAAGGTACTAACCCCTAATCTAAATGCCTATACACATGAGAACAAAGCTTACATTTCAAAAAGAGTAGAATGTTTAGAAGTGATTAAAATTTTCCAATTTTATCCCAAGAAATGCTCTGATCTGAAAGAAATCATCAATTTAGTCACTTTGTGGGAAAGAAATGGAGAAATAACAAAATCATAATACCTGCATTGTTGTTTAAGTTGTAAAGCCACATTGGCAAAGAAGATCCTGCCAATAAATATATATGCGTGAGTATGACACAACCCGAATCCTTCTCATCCACAAAGGCTTGGAATGATTCCTGTAACCGCTCACCGAACGGCTTGATCTTAAGTATTCGAATACACTGAAACAAGAGAAGGCTTGTAAATACTTCAACACATGGACAACATATGGACAAAAAAGAATCAAATATTTAGGTCTTTCATTGCCTTTTCAAGTTTTTGGTTCTGCTGAATGATATACTTTTTCCTAGATCTTAATTATCCTTGTAATTGTTCCATATTTGGAAACTATCATGAAATATTAACCCTTCCAATGCTGAGGCTACTTTCATCCAAAGCACAAGGACGCAAATATTCTTGAAAACCATATAAACCCTGTCATGTTGGTATTCATTGGATAGCTCTCAATGAGTACTCTCAGATGAGTACCCATGCCAGGGTTTCAGTAGTTTTTTGCATCATTTTGTATTTGCCAAATTAACAACCATGAGCATAAGGGTTAAGAAATGTTCTCTTATATTTAGGCAGAGACACACATAACCTAGGAGAATAATACTGATGGTTCCTACACCAGTTGGACACTATTGTCATGCAAATAAGCTCATATCAGTACCCCACTCTCCCAAAGATACTCCACTGAGCATGTGCACTGCTCCCCTTATCATGACTTCCTGTGAGCGATATTTCAAAAAGACACCCTTTCCCATACCAGAAATATGGATGGCCTTGTGTTCTCAGTACATATACAGGAGAAGGGAACACTGTGGTACCAGGGCAGAAACATTCTCATTAGGAGGCATTTGCATCAGAGAGGTCTTTTATCAAAGGAAAAGGCACAAATAGGGCCTGAAAATTGTGTTGATAATAGGGGGTGTTCACATCTGCAAAATGGGAGGTCTCACTGAACTTACAAGCACATATGTCGATCCACAGGATACGCAACCAGCAGGTCTCCCTGAAAAACCTGGGTGCAGCGAATACCCCAAAAGTTGCATTTTGTGCATGTTGGTGCGCAATTTCTCTGTAATGTAAACAATACCAGAGCCCTCATTAGTCTTTGTCTCCTAGTGACCTCACACTGAGACGACGTTCGGCCAGATTTCGAGACCCCTGGGATAGCCAGGTCTTCACTATAATTACGCATATGGTAATTGATCTCAAACTACCCATCCATTGTTTTATTCATCTAAGCTATATAAAGTAGTCTTGAAGTGTTTTACCTCTAATAAAATGAAGGCGACCATGGCTATGACTGAGGCCAGGAAGAGGAACTCCTGGTCCAGCAGTAGTCCTGGTACATACACTGCCACCACCACAAAATGGAAGTACTTTCTGATTATTGTTGACATTCCCTCTTTTTCCTGCGTGGTCTGTTTTTCCTCGGCGCTGCGCTTGTCGGGAATCGCGCTGTACCTCCTCACTATGAGACCCGCGACCACAGACGCACACAGCCAGTACAAAAATAAACACATCTGCAAGGAGAAAAGAGATGAAATGAAATTACATAAGCAGGGAACAATAGCAATAACTTTACACAAGCAGGGTACAATAGCAATAACTTTACACAAGCAGGGTACAATAGCAATAACTTTACACAAGCAGGGAACAATAGCAATAACTTTACACAAGCAGGGAACAATAGCAATAACTTTACACAAGCAGGGTACAATAGCAATAACTTTACACAAGCAGGGAACAATAGCAATAACTTTACACAAGCATGGAACAATAGCAATAACTTTACACAAGCAGGGTACAATAGCAATAACTTTACACAAGCAGGGAACAATAGCAATAACTTTACACAAGCAGGGAACAATAGCAATAACTTTACACAAGCAGGGAACAATAGCAATAACTTTACACAAGCAGGGAACAATAGCAATAACTTTACACAAGCAGGGAACAATAGCAATAACTTTACACAAGCAGGGAACAATAGCAATAACATTACACAAGCAGGGTACAATAGCAATAACTTTACACATGCAGGGTAAAGGCTTTTTTCATTTTAGGACTTTTCATCCTGTTCACTGAGACCTATTAGCCGAGTGGCTTCCCACTAATACTCAGACTTGGCCAATTTTTTTCTATCGATATATCATCCCAGATGACGATAGATTATCGATAAAAACCGAGAATTTTGTAGCTTGGAGTGGCACGAAACTTACCCCCATTCCCCGCCTGATGGATCGTTATACTGGCGATGCCTTCCGGTTAACAGCATCCGCCATTTTGAAATAGACCAAAATCACGTTCGTGGCGGGATTATCAACGTGATTTTGAAGTCCAAAATAGCTGTTCATTTACCGGAAGGGACCGCCGGTATATCAAACTAATAGTTCTAAGTGGCATTGTGGTAAGTAGTTAGCTTGCATTTTTTACAATTTTGTATCATTACATGTGCTTTTATTATATTATATGTCAATTACCGTTCGCTATCGATAAATCGTCCAAGCGCTACTTCCCACTATGAGAGAATTTTACTAAGAGGCACACAGCCACTACAATAAACTCATCTGTAAGTACAAAATCCTTTGAGATGAAATCACACCTGCAGGGAATATTTTTTTCTATAATTATCCATTTCAATTTACCACAATAGCAGAATAGGGTATGTGCTTTTTTCATTAATTAAAGACTTTTCTTTTTTTCAATTTCATCTAAAAAGCTGAGTGTTTTCCCCTATAAGACTAAGAGCAAATAAGCACATCTGCAATGACAAAATTTACACAGGCTAGTTACACAGAAGATGTAAATCCTTAAGCCACAATAGAAAAGATAAGAGATAAGCAGGGATAAGCAGGGATAAGCATTAACTGACCCTTGTTTTTGTGTCTATGATGAAGTAGCAGAGCCAGAGGGCTGGGTTCTCCTCCAGGCAGTACCACAGCAGAGGCAGGACACCCAGCACATTCACGACCACCAGCAGTGTGTAGAACCACACTGTTTTATGGAAAAGCTTGCAACTGTATAAAATGGTGACAACTAGGATGATGCTCAATACTGCTATCTGAAGTATAAAAAACAAGAGTGAAATTATGAGAACTGTTAGCAATAATCAAATTAACCCTTTCAATGCTGAGACTACTTTCATCCAAAGCACACAAACGCAAAGATTTTTGAAAACCATCCAAACCCTGTCTTGTTGGTATTCATTGAATAGCCCTCGCAGAGTACTCTCAGATGAGTACCCATTTGCCAGGGTTTCGGTCATTTTTCAGGTTTTTTGTATCATTTTGTAATTGCCAATTTAGCCACCAGCAGCATAACAGTAATAACATCCCCTTTTGTAAGGAGAAAAGAGCATACACTGAAACTTGCCAAAATAGCCTTTGGCCCTTAAAGTAAAAAAGAAACTGTGTAGTGCTTGCGAAGTCCATGTGGTTAAGAATACAAAGAAAGAACAATAGACTCTCTAACCAAAAGTAAATTGCAAGCACTACCAAAGCTTTATACTAAGGGCCCCTGATCACAAATGCCAACATTTGTGCTTTCAATCATCTCATAGCCACAAAGACTGACGCTGCATAATAGCGGTTACAATTTCCCTTTGGCGTTTATCATGTTAATTTTGCACATATAAAGCAATGCGCTCTGCAGCGAGCTTCCCATGATGCACAGTTTAATCTTTGCATACTGATGATGAATGACAAACTGTCAGTGTCTTGTACGATACAGGTGAACTTGGATATGACAGACTCAATGGGACCAGGAAAATTGGTCCGTCATATGCAAAATCTGTCTTATACATATGATGAATACTTGATATGCATCGGACTGGGACCAAGCATATCGTCCGTCATATGCAAAAAGCCGTCGTTCAGTGGTCCGTCATATCCAAGTTCATCTGTATTGGCATAGAGATGGGATGTCCAAATAATGCTGCACAGTTTAATAAATGCAGACTGAAGGGGTGCATGAAGTAGGTATTAACTAAACTGCCGCAATATTAGCACAGTATACAGTAGTTTGCATCAAAGGCCAATATTGTAACTCCTCTGATTTCGGGGCCTGCTCTGACGGCCGTGTGGTCTAAGGCGCCGCCACTGACTGTACGCTGTCTCTCACCTCTGCCTGGGTTCGAATCCCGGCCTGGGCATGTGAGAAAGTTGCCAGTGACTTGGGGTTAGGCGGTGGTTTTCGCCGGGTACTCCAGTTTCCTCCACTACTTACAACTGGCTAGTCACCAATTAGCCTCAATTGGCATAAATGTGACGATAAACTAAATTACAAATTCCTCTGATTTCCTGAACAATAGGAAAAGGCAATATTTTTGTCAAAAAATTAAAACAACCATAGAAAAGGCGAGGGATTTATTGAAAAGGCATATTTGAGAATAGGTTACTGTTTGGAATGCAGGTTTCGGATAACTGGGCATTTTATACTAGCACACATTGTGACTGGTAACCATATCTAAGGAATTAGAACCCTACCTGAGACACCAGAGTTACTTTTGGATCTTGGTATTCTTCATAGTGGTAAAATGTTACAATGTGTTTCTGAAAAACAAGAAGATAGATAAGTGACACTTGAAACATACTGCATAACTGAGGTATCCCAGACCAAACCTAATGACTATCAAAACTGACCATACTGGTAATATGAAATGGTCACTGCCTGGGTCGAGGATTTTGAGAAAGTTGATAGTTGATTGGACACCATAACCCTCAAAAATCATCCCAAAACACACCCATATCCTTTGTGAGTAATCTTTTACCATATCAATTTCAAGCATATTATGGGAGTTTTCCAACCTCAATATGATTCCCATGACATTGTATATAACAAAGGTATTATACCCCTATTTCAATATGAAAATACATCTTTATGGTTGTAATCTGAGGATATTGCGGTCTCCCTTGAAAACTGAGGACGCCCCAAAATTTCATAATTGCCAATTTTGAGCCCCCGGTTCTAAATCATGGCTAAGATCCTGACTAGCATATGTCACACTTTAGCCTTAGCTATCCTTTCTTTCTTCTTTGGCAGAGGCAGAATTGTATTTATCCTCTAGCTGGCATGGCCATTAATTTTCAATTTTCAGGGCCAGAATTTTTTTACCTTTCAGGGCCAGATCTTTTTTCCTTTTTCAAATGTTCCACCCCATAGAAGTTTTTCAAGACCTACCCAATGCACTATTACTATAACCTAGGTTCCAAATTACTATGTTCCGGAGTGTGGCTCTCCCTTACTTAACAGATCTTAAACGATATAATATTTTTTCTCTTTCGATATCAGTATGTGGTATGGTATCAATTACAGTACCAGAGAGTTCTATTTAAGAGTTCTATTTAAAGTAAAATTTGCGTAGTACATGTTTGAAAGTACAAGAGGTCCATTCAACCTGCTACCCAAAGCTACAGGCAAGATGGCCGCCCCCTTATCTCACTGAGCTCCGAGGTAAGACTTCCTCTGGACAGTGTAAAGCATAGGACTGCATGCCGTGTTGCCACTCCCTATAGATAGAACTCTCAGACAGTACTAAGTACAAATTACTGCTGGAGTGTGGCTCTCCCTTACTTCACAGATTTTAAATGATATAATAATTTTTCTTTTTCGATACCGGTGTTTGGTATGGTATCAAATACAGAACTAAGTACAAATTACTACTGGAGTGCGGCTTTCCCTAACTTAACAGATCTTAAACGATGTAATATCTTTTCTTTTTCGATACCGGTGTTTGGTATGGTATCAAATACAGTACTAAGTACAAATTACTACTGGAGTGCGGCTTTCCCTTACTTTGTGCAGTGCCTGTGTGAATGTTGAGAAGAGGAAGAGTGCGAGGGCCTGTGTGACCACCATGGCCTCCCCCAGGCTGAAGCTGTTGGGCATCCGAGAGGGCAGCTCCGTCAGCAGCTTGATGTACAGGGCTTGGAAGGCAACCATGGCAGGAAATATAGGAATACCTGAAAAAAAAAGTTGGGTTGACTTTAATTAAACAGTGATATTTCTACAAAATTAACCAACTGATACCTAGAGATTTAGTTGACAAGTATAGCCGTTGGAAGGTGACTTTGGGAGGGAACAGAGAAATACCTGAAACATTCTTAACCCATCCACACTTGGACAAGGATGTTCTATTGTTGACAAAGGCTTCAAAACGTGGGACAAGACTAAACCTTTAATCTCTGTTTAACTAGGGAAATTTTCAAGAAACAAATGAGCCTATTAGATAATTCTTTTGCATTTTTAAAAGCAAATTGTATTTAGAAAGCGTGTTAACTCCTAGTATTGCTGGAAAGGCTGATAGTGACACCTGGTGGCAATATCTGAAATCATGATTTTTGGAATAAATAAGAATTCAATGACCATCGACATTTATGAACAAGACATGTCAAGTATTTCTTATTGTACTATTTAGTTAAGCAAGTAATTATATATGTATCACACAGTCAACAGTTAGACCTACATGAAAACCAATAGATATCGCTGCTCCAGCACAGATAAAGCCAGCACGTACCTATATCGTATATGTATATGATGGTGAGGGCGATGAGTGTTGGTATGAGATGGAGGACTGGTAGAGGTATATCAAAGCGCCCCCTGGTGGAAGAACGCTTCTTCGCCAGGTAGCCTTCATGAGCGACGATCATGGAAGACATCATGGTGACCAGGGCAGCTACTGTCAGCGTCAGCTCGTACTGGTCTGAAAAATAACATGCACTTAATAAGTTTTTATTTCCATATGGCAAGTATATATATACAGGTGAACTTGGATATGACAGACTCAATGGGACCAGGAAAATTGGTCCGTCATATGCATAATCCGTCGTATACATATGACGGATACTTGATATGCATCAGACTGGGACCAAGCATATCGTCCGTCATATGCAAAAATCTGTTGTACAGTGGTCCGTCATATCCAAGTTCACCTGTAGATATATTATAAATATATATAGCTCATACACTTTATAGGTTTTTATTCCCGAAACAAGTAAGCTTGAGCACTAGCATACAGTGTGTATGTGTATATATATACATATATATATATATATATATAAATATATATATATATATATATATATTTATATATATATATACATATATATATAATTTATATATATATATATATATATATATATATATATATATATATATATATATATATATATATATATATATATATATATATATATATATATATATATATATATATATATATAAATATATATATATATATAAATATATATATATATATATACATATATATATATATATATATATATATATATATATATATATATATATATATATATATATATATATATATATATATATATATATATATATGTGTGTATATATATATATGTGTGTATATATATATATGTGTGTATATATATATATATATATATATATATATATATATATATATATATATATATATATATATATATATATAAATATATATATATATATATATATATATATATATATATATATATATATATATATATATATATATATATATATATACACATATATATATATATATATCAAGATAATAAGATAGTACATCTACTTTTGAATAAAGTTCAACTTTACCACACTTGAAATTCAGTGTTTCATTCTTGAAAATCATACACCTCAATTCATATAACTCTTTCCTATAATATGCTTATTAGAAAACCTCTATATCATAGAGGCAGGTTGACCCATTGATTTAAATTACCACAGAGCAAAATTGACCCGCGGTTTCCAAGAAGGGCAAACCATTCTGAAGCATGCTTAGGCCTAAAAAAGTTGTTTGTTTCCTGTAACTCTACCCTAACAAGTTTTAACTAAAAAAAATCCCTACCCTTCCAATACCAAATCAACATAAAATATGCATGAAACACATTTTTTGAGAAAGATTATCCATTTTTTTACCTACCTACCTTTTTTTGAACCGCTACATGAAACAAACTTTTTATTAGGCCTCACCAATGAGTCCACCAAGCATCAGAACCAGAATCAAATTCAGAAACCCAAACTACTTGCCTTTTCTGATATCACAGCTGCATAGCTGTGAAGCAAACATGGCCGCTGGAATAAGCACACAGCACCAGCCGCCTGGCGTAGCATTGGACCTACACATAGAAAAGAAAGTTCTACCTTAGAATTACATACACAGTAAAACCTGCTTATGTTGATAATGTATTGGCAACATGAACAGGCATAGACAATAAGACTTTTAGGAGAATATGAGAATTTACTACAAACAATTACTCAACTCGCAAGACTTTTAGTCTTAACCCTTATGCTGGTGGTGGCTAATTTGGCCATTTCAAAACGATGCAAAAAAACTGGAAAATGAGTGAAACACTTCGACACGGATGCTCCTCTGAGAGTACTCAGCGAGAGCGATCCAATGAATACCTATATGACAGGGTTTTGATGGTTTCATTGCGTATTTGTGCTCTGGATGAAAGTAGCCTTAGCATTGGAAGGGTTGAGGGCCTCTTCTGGCCATTGGATGAATGGTAATCCTTAGGTCTGCATTTTGTTTTGTCCATATTGTACAATGAAACGGAATCAGAAATATTTCAAGAAAACTGAATATGAATTATTATTCCGAAAGTATTTCTTAGAGCCCCTTATTTTCTTAGGATAGTTAGCCTATTGAAATGATCGATGTTAGTGGGGTGAACTCCACTCTTCAGGAGACTCACTGGAAAAATAATCAACAACTAAGATTTGTCAATCATGCAAAAGAAAAGAAAGACAACTTTCAGGTTTGTCAATCACGCAAAAAGAAATGGAATATAAGGATTTAAATGTGTTGGGAGTGAGCACTGTAGATCATGTTAACTTAAACTGTTTAAACTTCAAAGACAAAAAAGTATGCATAACCATTATTTCCAAAAAAAGTTTACTTATTTTTACTATTTCAGATGCAAATCACATCAATAAGGATTTAAATGTGTTGGGAGTGAACCCTATAGATCATGTTCACTGGCCTAACCTGTTCCCTTTGTTTTACTTTTTTCAGATGCAAATCACAACAAGCCAGGGTCTGACACTTATATTTTAGAGGCCCGAAAATGTCTTTTGATAAAAAAAAATAGTGGTCCAAAATAGGATTTCAGGTTAATATACATACTATTTTGGGCCCCTAAAATGAAAAATCTAGGGGCCCACAGTAAAATCTAGGGGCATATATGCCTCTGGGCCCCTGGGAAAGTCGAACCCTGCTGTTCAAAGCCTCACCTAAATTTCCAAGCATAGTGGGTTTCAATTACTTTTGAGTCCAATGGTTTCCTTTCCACCACAACGGCATAAAATATGCAGACCGCAATCAAAACTGAAATGAGAATAAAATAAATGATAAAACAATGCACCTGAATAGGAGCTAGAGCTGCACTCACGGAGGGAGATCAACTCATGAGCTCACCACCCATTTGACTCGTGAGCTCATGAGCTCATGGACGTTCCAATTTTCCAAAGAAATACTTATTTTCCAGCCCAGCTATTAAGAAATAAATATTGCATTGGCAGAGATTTATTAACATTGCCATGTATATTTAATTTTAAAACGTGCTGACGAGGTACAACACTCTACACCGCTTGAATGTATACATTGGAGATTGTAAAGAAGACATGACAGTGATAAGCAGTTATGTATGTTAATAATGTGTGTTAGGTGCTCTGTGTTACGTTTGTGTTCCCAACATAGACGAGCTCACGATTTGAACATTTCAGCTCTAGCTCGGCGAGTTTGCCCTAGGGCTCGAGCCACTCGAGTTTGTGAGTGGTGAGTGCAGCTCTAATAGGAGCGTTTACATATCTTGCATGTCAACCCATCCCATCCATGATAATGTTTGGATGCATATATGTTTACAAGAATGATTTATTGGCGAAGCACGAATGTTGAGAGATTTTATTTGCAACATATGAATGTTGGAAAAGAATTTTTTTATTTGCAACAAGATGCTACATTTTTCAAAAATATGCATTGGGTGATTTTGAAAATTGAGAGATGGTTATTTTGAATGATCATTTTGAAAATATGCACATGAAATCATGAATATCTGAATTTTTTACAATTTTTCAAAATGTAGCCATGATTTTTGATTGTTGACACCTTTTCAGAGTGTTAGATATTTTTCAGTAGAAATGCCCTGAATATAAGTCACTAAAGCCAGGTGTGTATATATATATATATATATATATATATATATATATATATATATATATATATATATATATATATATATATATATATATATATATATATATATATATATATATATATATATATAGTTACTTACATAATGCAAATACTGGGAGGTAGCAGTTGGCCTCTTGAATATACCACTGGAATCCTAGGAAGAAGACCCCAAAGAGTGCAATAACGTACTCTGCCTCCTGAGGACGGACATCAAACATCATGGTCACCTTGTGACTTAATATACATCGGAGACAACTTTATCCACTTTTACCTGCAAAGCAATGATGGAAGATAATAATCAACATTCACATACAGGATTCAAAATACAAACGCAATATAAGGCCTAGAAAAAAATATTGTTTGTTTCCTGTAACAGTCCAAAAAAATTGAGTAAGTAGGTCGGAAAAATCTTTTTTTTTTTGATTTTTTTTTTCAAAAATGTGTGTTTTATGCATGTTTTTGATGATTGGGAGTCAGGAGGGCTGAAAAAACTTTAGGGTAGGGATTTTTTTTGAATAAAAACTTGTTTAAATAGGGTAGGGTTACAGGAAACAAACAACATTTTTTAGGCCTAAGCTTGAAACAATCTATTGAAATACATAAATATGTAGTTAGGATCCAATAGTGAGTAAGGATGGATACTTCTAAGAACGAAACATGGTATGGTATAGGTATATAGTGTTCGGAATCGGTCACAATTGTCAAGATTGATCATCGGTCCATCCAGGAATGTTCATTAGAATAAACTTCTCTGGTCCATCTGAACGACTGATAATTGATTAATAATCGAAATTGTGGACACACAGTTTTCCATGCCACCATTACTTTTCACCTCAAGTCATAAGGTACCACTTAACAACACCTCTATATAGTCAAGTTGTGGTAACCTATGACGCGAGGTAAATAGTAATGGCAGCATGGTTATATCAATCGCTCAGAGAGGTGGATCCGGCTTCATTGACCTCCCTGGACACTCACCAGGAACGGTTCCACAGTATTTCCTGTTTGGTGGGGCCATTAACAGGTGAATAAACTTTTGTTTTACAGATTTTTTCTAGCTGGCTGGACCACCGAAAGTCCAGCTATTTTTTTGAATTTACATGTTACTTTAATCCATCTTCATTTTTTGTTGTGAACATGCCAAATTGCATTCGATGATCATAATCATGCAAAAACGAATGCTGTTCGGCATGTTCGAGCAGTCGGGCGAACACTTATTAATTACATGTAGTTACCTATGAAACAGTACAGTATTTTGACCGTAAGTTGTTAACCCAGTATCAAAAAGGTACAGTGTCCTGGTAGGTCTAGTAGCCCTAAGAATCTACTAGCCCTCCTCAACCTGCTTTAGCCCTAAATACTTTGTTATAAAATGATGAATAGTCAAATAACCAACCATGGCAGTGTCAAGTTTAATATAAAGAACTCATAACTATTTGGTAGATTTATTTCCATTCTCTTTTTATCAAGGCTTCAGACTGGAACAATAGAAGTTTTGAAAAAGTTATAATTCAAAAATCAACATCATCACCATTTCACAGTATCATCATAATAAGATTGAAAAATAAAGGATCCCTTAGGATGAGATGAGAAAATATGAAGTTCACCTCAGGGAGTCAGGCTCAGGCTGATTCCAAAATAAATCAGATTTCTCTTCATCAAATGAAAATTATAAGTAGTTTTCATGGACAATAATTTCAGACGTACTTAGTACCCATCACTTAACCTCAGATATAGATAACAGAAGGCTACACATACAGTCAAAACTCACATGCATTGAAATGGGCCTGCTGTCAGTGCTGAATCTTTGAGCCACGACTTGACATTTAATTTAACGACCCGGCTTATATTCAGGTGGAACGGATTGGGCCGATTCGCCTATCTACTGTATTTGCTTTGCCGCATGAGAAGGCCTTTCGGGGACCCGCGCTAAAAACCGGGTGATGAATCGAACGCGAAATCAATGTTGTGATAAAGGTCAAAGGTCAAGGCCGTATGGTTTCAAAGCATGGAGGAACAAGGAAACTACATGTTCTTCATAAACTGAAAGGTATCGCAGTTTTACGGGTCGATTGTCATAATTTGGTAGAAAGAAATTTGAAATGAAAGTTATCTCATCGCATAGAAGACAGAATATTTTAATAATGTGACTAGTATGATCATTACCAAAGACCCCAGTTGTCACTGATGTCTAGAGCGTTCCATTACTTGCGCGAGTAAGCTCTGGGTAAGCGCGAGTAAGCGCGAGATCGTTCCAGTTAGGCGATGACGTCACTCTGGCGCTTACTCGCGCCAGGCCCAACTAACCGACTCCCTGAGTGGGTTAGTTGGGTAAGTATCCCACAATGCAACGCGCAAACATGGACGCCTTCGTTTACCGACAATTGTTTTGCTTGTGAAAATAAAATAAAAGATGATCATTATTTACAGTAAAATGCTGAAAATTAATTTGTATTTGATGCTTTCGTAAGCACCTTTAAAAATAAGCAAATCGTTTACTTTTGTTACCAGCATTTAGGAATACTCTTTTAATTTTACAGTACATGCCCTGGCTTAATATTTCGGTAATGTTTATTATGACATTTTGATAGATTTAGTCTTAAATGAATTGAAATTGACATTCGTGATGAAGTGCGACTTATACATAGACGATTTCACGGTTGCCATATATGGGCAAAGGTGAAGGCCATTTGGCAGACGCCAGGACATTTTACTCGGGTAAGCACGAAATCCGTTCCTTTACTGGCTTTCACTGCGCATGTCTAAGCTCACCCGACTAGGTCACTTAGGCCTCATCTAGGTTAGTAAAGGAACGCAAACTTAGTGAATACAGACTAACCTGCTAACAGAGGATCTTATCATCAAAAAGAAGCTCTATGACAATGGCTGACTTCAAGTATGGTGTAACACAGATGTTAACATCGGTGTTAGTGTTAGCAGGGGTGGTAACACGCTATTTGAAGTGATGGGCATATGTTAGGTGGTAACACACATCTATCCCATAATGCCCCATAATATGTGTGTTAACACAAAATGTAACAGAAAATGTTAGTGTTGATCTGTGAAAGGTGTTGAAAAGAGCATGGTCCCCATATACTTTCTGAAGGCCTTAACAGTAACGGCTTAGGTGTTAACACCGTTTTGACTTCAAGTCCTATGTTAGTGTTGGGTACCATCTTCAGCTACTGACGACCCATTGCATCTAGTTAAAAAGGTTGTATGAGTTTAATTCACTTCATTTTGAACTACAGTTCATTGATAATGATAATAATAATAATAATAATAATAATAATGATAATAATAATGATAATAATAATAATAATAAAAATTATGAGAATAATTACAAGCTATAAATGAAAATGATCTTAACAATAAAAATGAAATTAATGATAATTTTTTTTTAAAGTTTGTATTATCCTAATAAAATATATGATATGAATGACATGTGTCTGTATTAAACTGAAAGAGACTAAAAGTTAAGTATCACATTCCCAGCATGTTGCTGTTCTTTACTATGACAAACATTATTTGCTCGAGCAGGACACACATCTTCAAAAATGTAACATCATTGCTAACATCTCTGTTGGCCTAGATGTTAACATCTTGCACTGTGTTGAGTGGCTGGGATTAACAGATCCGTTAGTGTTACCATGTGTGTTAAATGTAACACCGTACTTGAAGTCAGCCAATGTAAATTGTCTGGGTGAGGTAGACCACAGGCACATGACATGCAGGCACAGTAACTTGCTCCAGTCCAGGAGGCCCTCCTTGGTGTTCCCCCAAAATAATATACGGAAGGGTCTTGAGAGATCAGCAGTTTAAGTGTTGCACACATGAACTGATGGGTATATTAAGATCCAGGTCCAATCCAATAAGAAATTACCCTTGCATTGCCTGGAAAAAAAAGAAAGAAAGAAAAATAGCATAAAGTGTATATATAAAAAGACCAGAAGTGCAGCTCTACATCGTTAACCAGCCACAAGCTGTCTCTCATCACTGCCTGGGTTTGAATCCAGACCGGGCATGTGAGAAAGTTATCAGTGACTTGGGGTTAGGCGGTGGTTTTCGCTGGCTACTCCGGTTTCCTCCACCAGTTACAACTGGTTAGTCACAAATAAGCCACAATATGGCATTAAAAGTGACGAAAAATTGAAATTTGTGAGATGTGGAGCTTAATTACCAGGCATATAGTAAATGTTGAGTGACTGTCCTAGATCTCCAACATCACCATGCAGACCCTTATTTTGACTAGTGTCTAAGACTTGTCATTACATATGTACCTAATAGTACATTCAAGGTCTTAGCCAGGATTTCAAAAATGCCTGTCCAAAATAGCATTAACAAAATTTCTGCCCATCCAGATTTAGCTACTCAGCTTCTTCAAATCCTTATAACAACTTTAATAATAGATATACCACTGTCAAGAAGGGCAATTTACACTCCGGCTATATGCCTTAGAAGATGGTTTGATAAGAAAATCTATGGTCTTTATAGTTCAAAATAGTAAAAACAAAAAAATCTTCACAGAAATTTCTATTTTTTGCCTGTCTAAAATGTTTTTTTAAGGAAACTGCCTGTCCAAAAGACAGGCTGCACAGGTCCTGGATAAGTCCCTGTCTGTACATTTACATCTTTCTCTTTTTGCAGAAAGATGTCTTCACCTCATAAGGGAAAGAGTCCCAAAAGGATGAAAGGCTCACCAGGAAAAGCAAGAGATGGAGCCAGAGTGAACAAAAAGAAACCATCTCCAGTGAAGTCAAAGTCCATACTTGCAATGTTTGCAAAGCAAAGAGAAAAGGCCATGGAATCACCTATGAGTACTCACACTGACCTTGCGACACCAGTGGGTAGCAGTGCCATTTACTCTTCCAAGGAAGTAGTTGTCATAGATGATGGAGATGTTCAGATAATTGAATCACCCTATTTCTCCCCTACCAAACAAAGCACATGCAGATCTCAAGTCAGCGAGGAAAAGGCGACTACAAGCAAGAAGAGGTCATCATTGAGAAATCTAAAAGTAAAAGTGGAAAGGAGCACTTCGCAAACTTCTAATGGCAATATTGATAAAGCAGGAACTTCACAAAACACCACATCACTAGATGAGACACAGGAGTTACGTATAACTCAATCTTCATCCTCTGTGTTAGGTAAAAAGGGAAGGATTTCATTGAGCCTTAAGAGGAAGGACATGACAGAAAGCGACAGCGATGCAGATTTTCAAAGCACAGGTGATAGCACAAGAGGTAAAAAAGGTAAAGGGAAGAACCGCAGTGACCAAAAAAGTAAAAAGCAAAAATTGGAAACAAAAAAAGCTACACAGAAGTCAAGAAAGAATGATAAATATGAATCTAATGGACATCAGAAATCTATTGGTAAAGCTAGTAGTAAGACTAAGGGAAACCATGGACAGATGGTAGATTTACATGAGGAATTTGAGATAGAGACCCCATCACCAGCTAGTGTATCAAGTTCAGCCTTAGACAGTGGAATTGGGACACAAGAAAGCACAGGGAGCCATGACAATCAGCCATTACAAAGTATAAGCACCAAGAAACCAACAGTATCCACAGAGAAAAAAATGGACGAAAAGGTCAGTGGAAGACCAAAACATGTTATTTCTGGTACAAACTCTAGTTGCACTGAGGTGAAAGATCCAAGTGGAGTAAGTATTGGTAGCCATGTTCAGTCAAAATCAAAAGAAGATATTTACAGAAGTATACTAGATAAGCAAGCAGGGCTAAGCGAAGTAACAGCCAAGAGTGCTGATTCAAATGGCAAAGAAGGTGGTGCTGATTCAGACGCAGTCCTTAAAGATACAAGTAGGATGCTATCAAACTCTAGGGAACCGCAGGAGAAAAACATTAATGTTCCTGAGACAGAGAATGTGGATCCTGACAATGAGGAGGAAGAGAAGTTTAAAGTCGCTTACTATTTGGAAAACTTTAAAGTTGTGCTGAAAACGGTTCTGGATACGGAAGACGACAGGAACCTGTTCAGTGCAGAGGACCTCACCCATGTAGAAACATTTTATAACATATCAGGTAGGTTTTCATACTATGACCATCATGGTGTTAGCCTGGATTTAGAAGCTGGGTGCCCAAAATTGGCAATGGTAAATCTTTTGGTGTTCTATTTTCCAAGGGAAACCACAATATACTGGGATTACAACAATGAACCTATATTTACTTTATTTGAAGTAAGACATTATATCATTAAACGATGTAAAGGGATTTCCATTGGGGTGAAAATCAATTAATATCTTTGAATATGACATTTTGAGAAATTCTCACAAAAAGAGTGTGTTGAGGGGTGATTTAGATGGGTAGAAAAAAATTAAGGGTAGGGATTTTTTGTGCAAAAACTTATTAGGGGTCCGATTTCAGGAAACAAACAACTTTTCTTTTTATAAGCCTCATGCATTACTGGATAATCATCTTGATACAATTCTCTGTATTAATATGAAAAAAAACATGTTTGATTACAAAATAATTATTTTTGATACTAATTTTTATCTACAAAGATGCTCTTGTCCAGAGGGAAATCATTGGGACCTATTAAAATCACATTTTATTTTGAATATACATATATTCACTTTCAGATGCAGCTCGGAAGTTATATGTGAGATTATTTCAAAGAAAGTACAATTGGATTTTGCGTCAGAGGATCAAGTACCCAGAGATCAGGGAGGAGCTGGGAGATGTACTACAGGAGCTAGAGAACAGTGGCCTTACAGTGACAGGTACAGTCAGGGTCTTAGCCAGGATTTGGAAACTGGGTGCCTAAAATTGGCAATTGTAAAATTTTGGGGCGTCCAAAATTTTAAGGGGGACCACAATATACTCATATTTCAACCATAAACATGTATAAATTTATCAAATAAGGCATGATATCCTTATACAATGTCATGGGAATTATATGGAGATGGAAAAATTCAATTATATGCTTGAGATTGATATTTTAAGAAATTCTTCACAAAATCTTTTGGGTGTCCTGAGGGGTGCTTCTTAATGGTTTAGGTGTCCAAAAAGACACCCAGACGCCCTGCTGGCTAAGACTATAGGTACAGTAAAATAACTAACTATAGATGAACAAACACAACTAAATAAAGTAAATGAAATAAAACAAAATAAAATAAATAAAAATTAGATCGAATATCTACATTACATATTCATACCCTGCTTCTTTATTTGTCTTATTTATGGTTTATTTTGGGCCTTTTTCAGTAGCCACCTCAGTTTGATCCCAAAATATAAAAATCTTTTGAAATTTATATCTTCGATGTATTTTTGATAGAATTTGAAGATTGATGTGTTATATTTGTTTAATATCTTCCTCCATTTGTCAATTTGGATACACTAAAATCAAGTTGCTATGGCAAATGTACATTCATTGCATACTTCAACCTCACGCAGATTTTGATCCTTCAATGATTAATTATGTGTCAGGAGTACAACTCTATTTAATGGATAGCATAAGAGATTCTGCCACACATGTATAACACTGGAAGTACCTGTGACTAGGTCACTACCACAAACCATGCCTCATGGCTTTTTCTTTACACCAGTGTCTTAGCCAGGATTTAGAAACTGGGTGCCTAAAATTGGCAGTTGTAAAATCTTTGGGCGTCCAAATTTTTAAGGGGGATCACAATATACTAATATTTCAACCATAAACATGTATAAATTCATCAAAATAAGGCATGATATCATTAAACAATGTCATAGGAATTATAAAGAGATGAGCTTGAGATTGAGATTTTTAGAAATTCCACCCCCCCAAAATATTGGGTGTCCTGAGGGGTTCTTTTTAAGGGGTTGGGTGTCCAAAAAGGCACCCAGATGCCCTGCTGGCTAAGACCATGCTTTACACACAGTTTGAGGACTAGTGGTGAAAGTCCACCACAGGTCAGCTCATAATGGAAATACTATTGAACAGTCAGAATTGCCTACCCATTTCTGTATTGGATATATGGTGACCACCTGGCAAAGTATTTATTTAACAGAGTTTTCTGTAATGGTGACGAGAAATTTATCCCTTTCAGAGAGCCAACTGAGCGACCAAGAAACAGTGCTGCATCTATTACCAGCCCCAGAGTTGCGGGCCCTTGCCAAGTCCCTCCAACTCACAGTAGCCAATCAGCAGAAAGCTCAAATCGTCACAGCCCTTCTCAAACACGGCAAACAAAAAACTATTGGTTCAATGTTTTTTGGCAAAGGCGGAGGGTCCTCCAATCTTATCCTCAAAAGGTAACTTAACTAAAAGTGATGAGTACACAATACAATATCAAAAACACTAATTTGTTCATTTTATTCAAAACGTCCTCTTAATTTTGTTTTATTAGTTTGCCTAGTAGTAAATAGGGGCTTTGTTGATGGCCATTAGTTCAGACATTGCACACCATCTACTCGTTGTCTCTTACAAACTAATAAATGTTCCAGGTTCAGATCTTGATTAAGGTGTAAGAGCAATTATTATTATTATTATTATTACTATTTTTATTATTATTATTATTATTATTATTATTATTATTATTATTATTATTATTATTATTATTATTATTATAAGGTGTAAGAGAAAGTTGCCAGTAACTTGGGGTAAGTCCATTATCTTTTCCCCCAAATACTCCAAAACCAGAGGTGGGGAGACTACAGAACCGTAACCTCAATTCCTTTCCAAATATTTTGGCATTTTTAGGGTAATCACCAAGTTATATTGTGCTTTATCATACATTCAGACTTACCACACTTTTGAATGGAAAGTCTCTGCAAGTATTTGTTAACCCATTAACACTCAGAGCAGCCAAAAAGAGGCCTGACGATTTTGGAGATATTTCACTTACAAACAAATTTTCTTGAAAACATTTGAAGGAGAAATGTTGATCGCAAGCCAGACAAGAACTCTACTTCAAATATTTTGTGAATTTTTGCTTTATTCAAAAGATATTTTCAAAAGTATGAGAGTAGCAGACGACACTTTCTAGAGAAGCTCTAAGTGTGAATGGGTTAACATTGTCTATAAATGTCATTCCCATCTGCAATTATTTTACTTTCACCACCACATAAGTTATTGGTTTATATTATGTATTATTATACCTCACGTGAAGATTCTTGATTCTGGTTGGTCAACGGCCATGGATTAATCGTCGTGTTTTCCTGACTCCTTCCCGACAGGCTGTTGTCCTAAACAGCTATGCACTAATTGGTTAGTTACTGCTAGCCGAAGAATAGATACCGCTAGCCCAAAGAATAGTTACCGCTAGCCCAAAGAATAGTTACCGCTAGCCCAAAGAATAGTTACCGCTAGCCCGAAGAATACCCACGAACACCTGCAGAGTTTGCCGAGTGACATAACGGTGAAACTATTTCAACAAGGCAGACGACGAGTATTTATCCAAAATCTCTGATTTTAATTTTTTCCCCTTTTGTGTTTTTCATTTTGTTCGGTATAATAGAACAGATATGACATCCCTGTGGGGTGTTCAGCAGGAATAACATCCCCTCGAGAGGATTGTCGCCCTCGGGGTACGCCCTCAAGCGACAATCCTCTTGAGGGGAAGTTATTCCTGGTGTACACCCCACAGGGATGTCGTATTTGTATATTGTGCAATTTTCAGCAGATCAACTACTCTTGCAGCACACTGGAAACTAAGGCCTAAAAAAAAAAGTTGTTTGTTTCCTGTAACCCTACCCTAACGAGTTTTTATTCATAAAAATCCCTACCCTAAAGTTTTTATCGCCCATCCAACTCCCAATCAACATAAAACATGCATATAACACACATATTTGACCAAAAAAATAATGCAAATTTTTTTTTACCGTCCTACCTACCCTATTTTTTTTCGGACCATTACAGGAAACAAACAATTTATTTTTTTAGGCCTAAGATGGTCTTTCAAGGCACAACACCAAGTATTACGTGACTTCCCACCTTCAAACTTTTTTGTCTCTCTCAATGATTCCTTTATTTTGTAAATATGATTTTTATATCCAGGGCCTTGTCAATGCCTGTTTTACAAGTGTTACAAGCTAAAAAATATAAAGCCAGGGATGTGTTCATTGTACATTTTTAATGTTCTCTATTTTCAATATTGTCCATTTTGTCCTGGGTACGGAATCCCTCCTCAGGCACCCCCAAAGTCTACTAGTCTGGTCTGGCTTTTTGAGGAATTTATTTGGTAGCCTGACTTTAGATTTTTCTTGGTTGTTGGTTTTAATTTGTATGTCAGACGCTGCTATTTCCGTTAATATTTTGTGAATATGTTTTTCTCCAGGGCTAAGTCCATGCTTGGTAAGTGCTACAGGCTGGAGGGAGAGGCCAGGGGTGTGTTCATACGTGTCCTCATGCTGTTCTCCCTGACCAGTACACAGCTAGATGAGGAGAGCCCCAGTGGTGGTCAGCCACAGCTGTAAGTAGGAATACATTAATGGGTTAAAGTAGAGCTGCACTCACAGAGCGAGATCAACTCATGAGCTCACCACCATTTTGACTCATGAGCTCATGAGCTTGTGGATGCACGGTTTTAGAAATAAATATTCATTATTCAGCCCACCAATTAAGAAAGAAATATGTACTGATGGAGAATTGCTAACATTTACATGGTTATTTCATTTTAAAATGCGCCTGCATTGAAGAATACATATCTATATTTACATATTGCTTTCTATAGAGCAGTACAAAGGCCAGTATAACGCTCTCCACTGCCTTTATACATTGGGGATTGTAAACAAAACATGACCGCAATAAGCAGTTATAAGAAAGTTTGTGTTGGATGTTCTGTGACACGTCTGTGTTCCAAACATAGACGAGTTCGCGAGTTGACCACTTCAGCTCGAGCTCGGCTCGCCCGCCCTAGTGCTTGAGCCACTCGAGTTCGTGAGTGGTGAGTGCAGCTCTAAGTTAAAGTAATATTTGCATTTTGTTCAAGGCACTTTTCACTCTTGAGTAGTTTTAGGTTAATTGGAAACTGTGCTTTATATTTACTTTTAGCTAATTAAGAAAAATACTGCCATTCAATGCATATTATGATACATGTATTTGTGCATTTACAATTGATCTCCCTATTCAGGTTTCAGATGCTAATGACCAATATGGGAAAAGTGGTTTACCCCAGCTATACCATAATGAGGCAGTCACAGGTGTTCCAAACTCGAGAAGACCTCATCAGGTAAAACAGAACATAATTACTACTATTCTATTGTATAGATACAGTTCTAGTTAGTATCAGTTATTAGGCCTAGAAAAAAGAATTTTTTCCTGTAACGGTCTGAAAAAAGATAGGACTTTTTGCATTTTTCTTTTTTGGTCAAAATGTGTGTTTTATGCATGTTATGGGTTGATTTGGAGTTGGGAAAGTGGAACAAACATTAGGGTAGGGATTTTTTCCGGATAAAAACTTGTTAGGTTAGGGTTACAGGACTTAGCTAAAATGTTGATTTTATTGTTGAAACTCATGAAAGGTAGATCAGATAATGGTTCAATACGATATAGCACATCAAAGACGAGACAGGGTGTTATATATAAGGCCTAAAACAAAAAAGTTGTTTGTTTCCTGTAACCCTACCTTAACAAGTTTTTATTCAAAAAATTCCCTACCCTAAAGTTTTTTCCGCCCTCCGAACTCCCAATCAATGCAAAACATGCATAAAACACACATTTTTGACCAAAAAAATAATGCAAAATTTTTTTTTTACCGACCTACCTACCCTATTTTATTTTAGACCGTTACAGGAAACAAACAATATCTTTTTTTAGGCCTAACAGCAACAGTATCACACCTGTACAGGTATCGTCAGAAGAAAGTTCTTGTACCTAGTTAAATATTTTTAAAATGTTGAGAAAGATCCTCTTTAACCACTGGCAAAATAGGACAAAAATAAATTTACCAAATAATTACAGACACATATTATTCAGTTTCTTAGTATATAAGGAAATGTGTCCTTCTGGTTGCAAATTGAAGATATTATGGTCTCCCCTAGAATATTGAATGCCCAAAAATGTTATCATACCCCATTTAGGCACCAACTTTCAAGACCTTTTTCTTGAGTGTTTTAACCCTTCTAATGCTAAGGTTACTTTTTTTCAAAACAGAAGCACATTAAAATTGTTGAAACTCATCTGAACCCTGTCATGTTGGTATTCATTGGATAGCTCTCGGTGAGTGCTCTCAGATGAGTACCCATATGCCTGGGTTTCAGTAAATTTTTCAGGGTTTTTTGCATTATTTTGTAGTGGGTAAATTAGCTACCAGCCGCATAAGGGTTATTAAGCACTCACTATGAATACTTTTATCTTTAAGGTTCCAGGTGGCTCTGCAGTTTGAGTGTGACATAGTAGGAGCTTTGGAAAAGAATAATCTGGAAGGAGCATTCAACATGTACATGGAAGCCAAACTCATATTTGAAAGAGAAAAAGGAAGCAGAAGCATTACAGAGTTAGTTATATATTCCAGTAATCTTCATCATATTAAGAATTCAAGGCCATCATATTGACATTCTTTCATACTTTTATGCATTCAAATATTTCAGTCATTATTTTCATTATTATTATTTTCATTGATTTACTTCGATGTCAAGGGGATACATTGAAAGGTCACTTTAATTCATTTGAATGCTAGGACATGGATGAAGAGACAGTCCATATTTTTGATAATTCACTTCGATATACTTGAATGCTAGAACATGGTTAAAGGAGATATTTCATGTTTTTAAAAAGTAGACACCAATATTGGTACTAATAAAACAGTTCAGTATTTTAATGGTAGTGTTCATGGTACTTTTTTGCATTAATTATTACCTTATGAATTTTGTTGTGAATAGTCAATGTTTACTAGGATCCTGGACAATCCCTAATAAATGATAACTTCACAGTGGTGAATATCGTTAAGAGTACCTTTAAGGAATGAAATGGTACAATACTGTCCTTTTCAAAATGATACCGGATATCCAACCCTGTATATATTGAATGTATGTAATGAACAGGATCAAGGTCTTAGCCAGGATTTCAAAAATGCCTGTCCAAAACATCAATTCCAAAATATCTGCTTTGTCCAAATTTAACCACTAGTTTACTTCATATCCTTATACCACCTACATTTAGTATCCGATTGTGTCAAAAAAGCCAATATAACTTCAGCTTTGTCCTGACTGATAGTTTGTTAGGAAAATATTTGGTATGATAACCCCAAAATGTCAAAATTGAAAATTCTTTTTTGAAATTTTTGCCTGTCCAAAAAGGAGGTTTTCAGGAAAAAGCCTATCCAAAAGACAGGCAGGACGGATACTGGCTAAGTCCTTTAACAGAATGCACCTCAAACCTGCTATGTGTTTTACCAGGCATGACCTTGACCTTCCTGTCCACCTGAGGAAGTTTACTGCTGGCGCCATCTATGTGCGAATCCTGACACAAGGAGTGGAGATCTTGCAGAAACAGAGGAATTACCGTGATGCCAACACCCAGCTGGAGGAGCTCATTCAACAAGAGGTTTACCATTTAGATTATAGAGGGCGTTGGTACGACCGTCTCGCCCTCAATACCGAGCAACATTGTAAAAACATTACTAAGGTAAAGTATTTGAGTATTTCTTTTAACCCTTTATCACTCAATGACGCAATAACTCGTAACATGAGTGCAGCTGCACTTCCTCAGTAGCGAGTTATTGCGTCATTGTATTTGTGCACTTATTCCTACGAAGCGAGTTTTGGCGTATTTTGGGTACCACGATCTTAGATCGCTGGTACACAAATGATTGTTAAATAAAGATACAATATTATTGCCCTTACCTTTTAATCGTAATCTATAGTTATTCAATGCTTATTTTCGGACTCGAAGTCCGTGATTTTCTGCGGGAAAACTACGGGAAAACCCCCTCCAAATATGGAAGTCATGGGGAATTCCCGCCAGTGACGTTGTCGTGTTGTGGCGTCCTTAGCAACACACAAAACCATTGATATTCTACCGTGTTTTTTCGTTGTTTCTGCCATCAAATGGCTAGTTTAAACCAGGATAATTCCGATGAAGAGTGGAAGAGGATCGACTATCGTCCCCTTCACGATCCATGGGAATCAGACGATGATATCCCACTCATTTAACCACTCAACGAAGACGAACTTGCCGAGGTGCCTTATTGACAGTGCGTTATTGACAGTGCGTCAAGCGCAAAATCAGACAAAAAATCAACTTTTAAGTTAATATATTCTAAACACAAATAATATCATATTTAACGAAATGAAAGATACAAATAAAAAATGGAAATTACTCGTTTAACTTGTTTAAAGCACTGCTCCCTATGCACTGCAGTGCACTACGCACTGCACAACAATGTCTCTGAGGAGTAACCCCTCATGCAGTGCAGGGGACATGGCAACATTGTTGCGTTGAGTGATAAAGGGTTAATGCAATTGCAATATCTACTTTAGTCAAAGATGAAATGAATTTTTGTTTGCCTATTATCTAAAAGAAATTCACTCTAAGTACTGATGAAATGAATGTTGAATGCTTATTATCTCCTATAACAATGTGTGTCATTTTATTAATTAATGATAATTTAGTAACTAATAAAAATACCATCTAATGATTGGCATTTATTTCTATTATTGTGAATTATAAATTAAGTACTGATTGAATGATTGTTGAATGCCTTTTATCTCCTATTATATAACAATATGTGTTATTTCATTAATTGATGATAATTCAGTAACAGTAGTTAAAATGCCATGTATAAACTTAGAAGACCAACACATGGAATGGAAACCAGCCGGTCAACCTGAACATGCTTGCCTCAACCAGTGTCAATTAATAGTCGCTAATAGGTGCTCTGGGCACCCCCAGCAGGTGGTGGAGATAAGGTTTCTCTGTAATGTAATCGATGCGGGAGCCCTGATTGGTCCTTGTTCCCACGTGACCTCGTGCTGCTGCCTTATCTGCTAGTCCTGGCATGAGGCTAGCATGTAACTATAGGGCATATAGTAATTGGTCTCTCGTTACATATCCATTCTTTTCTTAATCCAAGGTATAAATGAATAAAAAAAAACATAAGGATACTCACCACTGTGAAGTTATCATTTATTAGGGATTGTCCAGTATCCTAAACATGACTATTCACAACAAAATGTATAAGGTAAGTATGCAATACAGTAGAGTTAACAGCGCTGTTAAATTACCATACAGTTTCATTGGTATCGGAACTGGAACCGCACCGTTTCGTTCTTAGAGGTATCCCTCCAGTGTCTTCGCCAGGATTTAGAAACTGGGTGCCTAAAGTTGGCAGTTGTAAAATTTTGGGGCGCCCAAATTTTTAAGGGGGATAACAATATACTCATATTTCAACCATAAACATGTATAAATTCATCAAAATAATGCATGATTTCATTAAACAATGTCATGGGAATTATAAGGAGAAGAAAAAAATTCAATTATAAGCTTGAGATTGAGATTTTTAGAAATTCCACACAAAAAGATTTGGGTGTCCTGAGGGGTTCTTTTTAAAGGGTTTGGGTGTTCAAAAAGGTACCCAGATGCCCTGCTGGCTAATACCATGTATCCCTCCCATTGTAACCCTTCAATTGCTAAGATACCTTACTCTTTGATGTTGGCAGACTCTGGAGATAATAGGGGCAGGTCTTGCAGACCCTGAGGTGAGGGTGGGGCATCGTCTCGCCCTGTACCAGCGGGCGGAGAGAATATGCAACTCGCCCAGTCACGCACGCTTCAAGAAGCAGCTCTCCAAGTTTCATCACAAGCAGGTCAAGGAATTACCCAAGGTCCGTTTTCGCCTCAAATTTTGGCATATTTTCCTGTAGAAGGATTCATAAGGAATGGTACTGGGACTCGATATGATACCAAATATCAATATTGAATAGGAACAAGTATCATATCGATTAACCCTTATGCTGCTGGTGGCTAATTTGGCCAATACAAAATGATGCAAAAACTTGAAATCTGATGGAAACCATGGCAAATGGGTACTCATCTGAGAGTATTCAGCTAGAGCTATCCAATGAATACCAACATGACAGGGTTTAGATGGTTTTCAAAAATCTTTGCGTCCTTGTGCTTTGGGCGAAAGTATCCTCAGCATTGGAAGGGTTAAGATCTGTTATTCCGATACTGCTAAAACAATATAAAATTGACTCAACTGCTACCTGGAAATGTCCACACCCTCCTAAGGCTGGGGCTACTTTCATCCATTTAAGCACCAGGATGCAAAGATTTTTGAAAAACCATCAAAGCTCTGTCATGTTGGTATTCATTGGATAGCTCTTACTGAGTACTCTCAGATGAGTACCCACGTGCCAGGGTTTCATTCATTTAAAAGGGGTTTTGCATCATTTTGAATGTCCCAAATTAGCCACCAGCAGCATAAGGGTTAGGTTCAGTGTGATGTATTACTGCAAGGTTTGATCCGCTTTTCTTGTGAACAAATGCATAGGATTTATAGCATTGAAAAGCAATTGGTTTCTTGATATGCAATTATACAGATGATAATTCAAATTGAGATTTTTCCTCTCATTGAAGTTGTCTTGAATTCCATTTATAATTTATATTCAATTATTGTTGCTATACTTGGGTATATCAGTAAAAACTGTGTAACTTTAAGGCAAAATGATATACCTTAGCATATCCAGTGTTTGATAAATTATTCAGAAGAATCAATTAAATGGGATCTTACTTTCCCCATAGGATAGGTAGACTTATGTACTACCTGTTTGTTGTGTGAGTGTTTTATTTACAATAGACAGCTTTGAAAATGTATATGAAATTTTTTGCACACTGCTGTTTTCAAAACTGACTTGGCACTGCTAATTATTTGCCATTTCCTCCCCATCAGAAGAGAGCTCACACTCACCAGGGCAATTTGTAGAGAAAGGTACTTGTACTTGATAAAATATCAATTATCAACGTTGAATAGCAACAAGTATTGTATCAATTAAGATACCGATACTGCTTAACAGTATAAAATTGACTTAACCACTACCTGGAGATGTCCAAACAAAGGCAGTTTGCTATTCATCAGTGAAATTTCTTAAGTTGACTTTGTTAAATTTAACAAATTTAAGCTGCTCAGGGCTCAACATTAAGAAAAAACTTCATAAGCCCAGCAGGGCTAGTTACCAAAACTTTTACTAGCCCTGAAATATTTTTGCTAGCCCTGATATTAATGACAACTCTTTTCAAATAGTGACCTCTGTTGATATCATAGCCTCTGTTGATAACATGAAAAGAATTCAGTGTATTGTGGTAAATTGAGTTGAATTATCATCCAGGTCTGCAGAGCCAAGGGTGGGCTTCATAATTTTTAAGCGCTGATATTCTAATTCTATCTAGCCCCTCAGGGCTACTCACAGGTAGAATTTACTAGCCCTGACTTTCAATAACTAGCCCGGGGCTACAGGGCTAGCCTTAACGTCGAGCCCTGCTGCTGAGACACAAGAACTATTGTTTAAAATATCGTTAGGATATTGTTTCATTATGGAAATATCAATATTGTATCATATTGTGAAAATATTAAAGCCACCAATCCTTAGCAATATGTCCATGCAGATTTGATGTCACGTGTAGGTGAATTAAACCTGCTGCAATAAGTACTATTAATACAATATACTCTCATGTCATGTGTAGGTGAATTAAACCTGCTGCAATAAGTACTATTAATACAATATACTCTCATGCTGTGTGTATAGGTAACTGTTGAGGGTCGTACCCTCCCCCATGGTGTGCCTGGCTTCAAGACGGTGTTTGTGAGTGATGAGGGAGGCTCAGACGGAGACCCTGACGATGTGACGCTCTTTTGGCATGTGGAAGACTTCGCTCTCTCCCACTACCGCTCACTGGGATACGACCAAGGTGAGGTTTCTACACAGCTCATTAGGAGTGTCATCAAAACGGAAAGTTTTCCGATACGATTATTACAATATTTTCCGCCGTTACCCTTTTTTCCGATATGATTTTTCAATTGGATTTTTGAAAAATTTATTTATTTTCAATTTGGTTGGAATAGTTTGCTGATTTGCGATACACAATACGATACACCACCTCATACTGATACGATAATTGGCTGCTTCATTTTAGCAATACGATTATCTGGGAGGTATTGATGACACTCCTACAGCTCATGTAGGGATGAACAATGGTGTAAACTACTGTAGATCTGGTGAATTTGCCGTGTCCGAAATTTGGCGATTTAGCCCTTTTCAGAATTTGCCGAATCTTAATATACAGGATCATGTGTGATCGCCAGATTACAAACAGGTTAGCTGTTTTCACATTGACACTAACATGTTACATCCAAAAGGACAGAATGCCACTTCCACTTGGAGTTATATACGTTACATGATTGAGTGATAAATGGGGTTAGGGAGGGTCATTGAAATAGTGATAAGCCAGGCTATTTGTGTTGGCACAGGTTAGTGTCGGCTCTCATCTCAGCGTTTGATGAGTGAAGTCAATAAATGGTCACTCACTAGTTAGTATCAACTACAATTTACCCTTGTACACCCTTTATCAGAATGAATTATAAGTGTCCCATGGATTTGTCCTAGTCTACCTCCATTCAGCTTAAAGAACAGGGCAGATATACAATTCGCCCATCAATGTCGTAAATTTGCCTATCTGAAGCTTACAGAATTTTCCAATTCATATTTTACCAATCAAGTCTGATCGGCAAATTAAAAACGGTGGCAGATTAACAAGATTTACAGTATTCAACTAGCAACAAAAAATTGAACTAAATGACTGGCAAAAGCCCACAAATGCATAAATGTGTGTGTGACATTGGAACTGGTATTTTTTACAGGCATTTAATTTTTGCCATTTTCGTGCTCCCAATGACAGCGCCAAAATAACATCCTTCAAATAAATATCCTGCTTTGTATTTGGTTTAGTTTGAGTGCTTTAATGAGCAAATCCACAGTAGCACAAATAACCCCCAGCAGGGCTGTGAACCCTTATGCTGCTGGTTGCTGATTTTGGTAATACAAAATGATGCAAAATATCTGAAAATTGACTGAAACCCTGGCATATGGGTACTCATCTGAGAGTGCTCATTGAGAGTTATCTAATGAATACCAACATGACAGGATTTCGATGGTTTTCAAAAATCTTTGACTCCATGTGCTTTCGCCAAACGTAGCCTCAGCATTGGAAGTGATAAGAGAAATCCTTAGCACTCCTCATTAACCCATTCACACTTGGAGTTTCTCTAGAAAGTGTCGTCTGCTACTCTCATACTTTTGAAAATATCTTTTGAATAAAGCAACAATTCACAAAATATTTGAAGGAGAGTTCTTGTTTGGCTTGTGATCAACATTTCTCCTTCAAATGTTTTCAAGAAAATGTGTTTGTAAAGTAAATATTTCCAAAATCGTCAGGCCTCTTTTGGCCGCTCTGAGTGTTAATGGGTTAAAGCAGTAAATAGTATTGCATTGTTTCAGGTATCCATGGAGAGGCTTCGACTTTCTCCACCCTCTTTGGTCTCTACCTGTGGGACATCCTGTTCCTGGAGGGGATTCCCGACAGTTTCTACAACCCCTACCAGAGCCAGGCGCTGGACCTGGAGACAGACCTCTTTTACGCACGCAGGCAGGCGCTCATCGACGAAAGACTGAAAACAATACAAAATAGCACTGCTCAGGTGAGAATTACGGCTAGTACTGGATAATTTAAGGATTTACTGGATAATTTGATAAAACTATTTCAAATAATGATTAATTAGTGATTTACTATTTAATTTATTAGATATTTAATTAACTATTCATTAATTTGATTATTAATAAATTATTTGATTCATTGTTGAATTTATTATTTATTTCATTTAATTATTTGAGAATTATCTTGTTTATCAATTATTAACTATTATTTAATAATTATGATATTAATGATGATACTAACTAGGTACACACACTGTAGTCACCTTGATTGATCTCTTCATATGTGCGGAATAAGAGTTTAGGAATTTGCTGTTATTTTTTCAAATCATGGTTTATTTTATTTTTTAAATAGCATTTTTTCTATAAAAAAGTGAGTTTCAATAAGGTGTTTCACAATAGGGTTATATGCATTCTCTCAAGCCCCTCATTATCCTCCGATTCATTTTTCCTTATGTAAAAAATGGTAGCCCAACAACAGGCCTCAACGCTAACTCAAAATGTTACTGGCCCGTAGGACCAGTAACACATAGAATCTACTGGCCCTGCCAAATTTTTACTGGTCCTGTAATTTTTTCTCATGAATATCAATTCTTTACAAAGGTTTATTGCCATAATAAGAAAAAAAACATTGCTTAAATTCATCACCAATGTTTATTTTTATTTGTTTTATCTTCATTTATTACAAGAACTTTTCCTTTTACTCAAATACAAATGTCATGAATAAAAGAAATCGAAATACACTATTTAGCATCCTGTTCAATTAAGTGTACCATAAGAGTATCAGGCATTTGATGTGAATGATAAACAGAGCCGAAAAATAATGAACACAGAGTTTATGAAAGTAGGTTTGAAAGTGTGAAAAATTGGCAAGATCATAATCATATATCCTTTTTTATTTTTTGAAAGTGCAAAACCTATATCATGTTGCACTCAATAACTATTGTTTGTAATAATTATAACAATTTCAATAATTATAATAATAATAATAATAATAATAATAATAATAATAATAATAATAATAATAATAATAATGGGGCTTGGAGCGTAAGAAAGAATTAAAATGTTTATGCAAACACATTTCCCTTAAAGTAACAGAAATGAGTTAATGAAGAGAAAAGGAAATCATACATCCTACATTGATTCATATTAAAATGCCATGTACAAGTTAGTATATGTGCAGTGTAACATATTTTAAAAGATATTACCTGTGGTTGCCAGCCACATGTAGTGGTTGGAACCCTTCCATGAATCCCTGTGGTATACACATTACTGACCACAAAGATTCAACAGACTATCAGGAACATGTATATGAAAATGATTTGGCCTATTTCATTTCTCACATAATTTTTACGACATTAGCTTCATCGAACCAGTTTGTGGCAGACCTTCTCGATAAACACTGTAGTCACGATGAGGACCAAGTACACAGCCGTGTATAATGAAAATAGTGAATACTTGGTCATAAACAATCACTGAATGGACACTCATCTCTGCCGGTGACCACTTGCCACTCACAGAAGTCCATAGAAATGTCAACGCTTCCTGTGAAGTTGAGCCAGATGCAGTCACTTATGCGGTGTCATGCCATTAATGGCTTCAATTCAATAGTGCCTGAGATGATCTGGGGACCTCCTGGGCCTGCTATAAGCCTTCATTTCTGGCATTGTTCCTCCAGAACACAATGTTTACTGGCCATGTAGGACCAGTAGGGGTCTGTTTTTACTGGTCCGAAGCTGTTTTGGGGGATTTTTACTGGCCATTGGCCAGCGGTTTACCGTTAGTGTCGAGCCCTGCAACAAACAGGAGATTGATATCTTGGCATTGTGTATACATTCCTACCCTGTAATCTACTCTTTCAGGAGCTGCATGCTGAATTAACTGAAAGCTGGCAGAAGCATGAAGGAGTTCTCTGCTCTGGGGTCAACTGGGAAAGGTTCACAGACATTGACCATGCAAAAGTAGGATAATTTCTTTACAACTGTATTTAGAAAATAATGTTAGAACTTGACCCCGGAATGCTCAGAATTCCATTAAAAAGTTAGCTTAGGATTAATGACACTTTATAGATAGATCAGAAATGAAATAAGAATACCCAGCATATTTGAACAAGAATTGAGACTTGAGCCCCGATGAACATTTTGCCATAAAAATTTTACCGAAATTTGCTTCGTGAAAAAGGTTATCACAAAAGGAATCAGGTCTTTTGTCTATTAGGGGCCCTACAGGCATCAATAGGTTAAGAAAGAGATCCATTCTTCCATATATATTTTTCTCTATATCTCATACTCAGCATGATAACCTGCTAACAAACCTGAAAGTTATATTCATTCTTTTCATTTCCCTGCTAATTTATAACATTTTTAAGAAGTGAAGTTTATCAGGATATGTGTACTGTCTTATTTTCCAGGGTTTGGTGACATGTATGGGTGGAAAGGTCATGGCCGGTATATTCGAGCGCTTTGTAAAGAACATGCGCTTTACCCGATCTGGGGTTCCTGACCTAACAGTTTGGAACACTGAGAATAACACATTCAAGGTAAGACATATATACATATATATATATATATATATATATATATATATATATATATATATATATATATATATATATATATATATATATATATATATATATATACATATATATATACATATATATATATATATATATATATATATATGCTAATGCCATACAACTATGCAAACTGAAAATATAAATACAACTGAACAAAAAAGTGAGCTAACAGAAAACCCAACAGTTATGGCTATAAATGCAGCAAGAGTAAATGGCATACATTTTAACAGGTAAATTAGAGGAAAGTAAAGGGTTAACCCTTCCTATGCTGAGGCTACTGTCGTCCAAAGTACAAGGACGCAAAGATTTATGAAAACCATCTAAACCCTGTCATGTTGGTATTCATTGGAAAGCTTTCAGTGTGTACTCTCAGATGAGTACCCATATGCCAGGGTTTCAGTCATTTTATAGGTTTTTTGCATCATTTTGCAAAAAACCCTGAAAAATGGTTGAAACCCTGGCACATGGGTAACCATCTGAGAGTACTCAGCGAGAGCTCTCTAATGAATACCAACATGACAGGGTTTAGAGGTTTTATCACAAATCTTTGCGTCCATGTGCTTTGGACGAAATTAGCCTCAGCATTGAAAGGGCTAACAGCCAGGTGCCAAAAAAAACTTTAAAAAAGCTAAGTAGAGAAAGTAAAAGGATTAAAAAAAGGTAATATTCAACTGTTTCTAAATGAAAATCTTTGCGTCCTTGCGCTTCGAACAAAAGTAGCCTTAGCATGGGAACGGTTAACACAGGTAATATTCAACTGTTTCTAAGTGGTAATGTCTGTGTATTTGTAGGTTGTGGAGGTGAAGGGTCCGGGCGATCGCCTCTCCACCAAGCAGATCCTGTGGCTGGACTACCTACTGGAGCTGGGTGTGGATGCTGAGGTCTGCTACGTCACCGCTGTCAACTCCAAAAAACTTAAATCAATATGATAACCAGTCTTCCTACCATCATCATAGTCAATGTGTCACCATCATCATCAATTTTGTTATTTGGATTTTCGATTTTTCGTCACTTTTTCTGCCATATTGTGGCTAGGTCGTGACCAGCCAGTTTTGACTGGTGGAGGAAACGGAAGTTTCCCGCGAAAACCGCAGCCTAACCCCAAGTCACTGGCAACTTTATCACATGCCCCGGATGAGATTTGAATTGGGACAGTGGTGAGAGACAGCTAGCAGTTAGTGGCAACACCTTACCTTAGACCACTTGGCCATCAGGGCAGGCCCCACCATAATCATCAATTTCACAATGTTGGCCATTGGGGTTGTCATCATCATTATTATTATCATCATCAGTGTCACTGTTTTGATGAGGGATGAGTACCAGTATTTGATACTATACCAAATAGCGCTTTTGAATTGGAAAAAGTATGGTATCGGAAAAGTATTGTATTGTATCAGTATGATTTATGATATGTATGCATTTGACTTAATTGCTACCTGGACCTCTCTACTCGAAGGTATCTGCCATTCATTAGCAACTCCTGAAGCTAACTGTGCTAAATTTAACAAAATTAGGTCTTTGAGAGGCAGGCAGTATATTAAAATTGTTATTACGATATCCCATCATTAAGGAAATATTGATATTGTATCATACAATGAAAATTTCGAAGGTGCCAATCCCTAGTTTCGTCATTTCTGTTTTGTGATAACCATCCTCACCACAGATATCATCACCATCATCATAATTGTTGTTAACAATTAAGTCTTCATGCCAAGATTTCCACCATTGCATCTTAATCATCAAATTTGTAGTATGTTTAGGAGTTTAAAAGTAGGAAGAGAATGAAACCGAAACCTTCTAGAAACACCTTGGCAATATATAGGAGGCAGTTTGTCAAAAACAATGCATGAAATACTTAATTTGCATATTTCCATGATCATGACAGCCCCCACAATATTGCAAAAAGCTTTGGAAAATTTAATATGTGGCACACACAACTACAGTCTTTTGTGTGTCAGTCTCATTTTCCCATGATTTGACATTAAACAAATATGACATCGTGAGTATTGTCTCGGGGGAGACAATCATGTTAGCCACTTCACAGGGATGTCATATATGTTTTACTATAACCCTCCACCCCCTGCAGGCAAAATCCATGACAAGTCTAAATTTACAAAACTCACTTGGGCAGTGCAATATGTGAGCAGCAGGTTTATCGTGCTGACCATGCTGAGATGTCATGTTTGTTTTATTATACTGAACTTACAAAGACATTATCTACATTCTCCTGTAAAATTCTGTATGTTGGGAGGTATTTCTAGGGTTATGATATTATAGAGTCAATCTTGTCAGATTTGAAAAGAATATATGATTGAACTATCCATCTATCAAGTAGTATCAGCTTGCAGATCTGTAAAGGTACTGCTGACATGACAATGAAATACTGATATGATAAGAAGATAAAATTGTATTGGTGCTAACTCGAGAAATTGATTGTGTACTTAATATGCATTGTCTATAGATTTTGGTGCTGACTCGAGAAATTAATTGTGTACTTAAAATGCATTGTCTATAGATTTTGGTGCTGACTCGAGAAATTAATTGTGTACTTAATATGCATTGTCTATAGATTTATTTTTCTCCTTGAACTAGATATCTGCCAGACTTGCAAAGAGGAGTCTATCTTTATTATAATAACTTTGTATACATATCAAAATCTGTATTGCGTTCACCATATATTCTGTGGTGGAATTATTTTTGGTGCTGTTTAGCTGTTATAAACCAAATGTTGTTGTTTTTTAAATAAAGTATGCTTTCTGCATTCATTAACAATTCAAGTGATGTTTTGTTTTTCGTTCTTGGAATCTCTCTCTCTCTCTCTCTCATAATAGACGGGACATATTTATGCATTAATAGCACATCACATTGCATCCTAGATAACAGTTTGTTTTGAAACATTAATTCTGTACTTAATAGATCAGCTTATGCGTTTCAATTGAATTTAGCCCGTAGGCTTGCCATACATTTTACCCATCTAGTTTCAAAGCGTTCTATCTGTAGAGTGATTAATGAGTCATAATCATCATTTAACATTTCATTAAAGATAAATTTTATGACGTCATATAACTAATTCAGCACCGTCTGGTCTTTTCATGTATGAAATTATCTTGGTATTGATAATGACCATATTTATTACATATGCGTCTGAATATCTTTCATGGAGTCCTTACAATAAATACAGTCATCGTTGTCTAGAATTGTCTAGCAGTTGTCTTGTATTGAGCCTATCATGCACATTTTTTAATTGAACATACTTCTTATAATATTTAATCACATTTTGGGATTTTATGTAATGTGAGGAAGCCTTTCTCTATTTCTGAAGTGGACAATTCTTCATTTAATAGATCTTCCCATTTGTTTTTAACCCTTCCAATGCTGAGGCTATTTCTGTCCAAAGCACAAGAACGCAAAGATCTTTGAAAACCATCTAAACCCTGTCATGTTGGTATTCATTGGATAGCTCTCGCTGAGAACTCTCATATGAGTACCCATTTGCCAGGGTTTTGATCATTTTCCAGGTTTTTGCATCATTTTGTATTGACAAATTTAGCCACCAGCAGCATACGAGTTACGCTGCAGTATGCCATTATTTGATTTTTTTTTCGCTGTATAATTTGATAAATACTGTTACAACCCTTGCCGTCCAATAATATTTAACTTTCCCACTTTCACCATTGCCCCCCCCCCCCCCCCCTTAAAGGCTAGCAGAAGTGGACTCCCAAAACGAATCAGAATTAATTGAACATGCAATTTTCTATATCTGGCCGAATGATATCTATGAATGCAAGTTGAATTCTTTTTGCATGTAGATTGAATGTTTTTCCGGCCAGGCTGTATGTTTTTTTCATAAGTTGAATTTCTGGTCATATGGTATTCCATGAGAGAGAGAGAGAGAGAGAGAGAGAGAGAGAGAGAGAGAGAGAGAGAGGGAGAGAGAGAGAGAGCATTTACCTATGTTTCATCGAAATGTGTCTTTAGAATGCAATCATTGAAAGTCGAAGGCCTCCATCATTGTCTTACAGTTTGCAGGATTGGAAATTGTAATCAATCTCTCACGTGACATTGCCATTGCATTACATGTGATACTGTGCAATTGATTACATATGCAGTCATATGTAAACGAATAGAAGGGTAAATATGTGAAATAATTAAAATCAATTTTCGCTCCGTCCACTCAGTGACTAGGAATACAGTGACAGGAAACTCCTAGCCAGCAGTCCATTCACTCCCACTGTGAAGGCTAATCTCGTCCAGAGGCTTGAAAGGGCTAGAGACTTGGGTGAGATTTCGTGAGATTTGGGGTGGCCATCTTAGGCCTATTGTGTTGGTCATAATGTTAAATGGACTACTTGTGCTTTTAAACATGTGAAAAATGGATTTTACCTTTTGGAGAGGCTCAACTAAAAGGACATGCTAGGGATGTAGGTAAGAACCTGTGCTTACTTTGCTTAATTGATGTTAGCGCAATTGCAATACATGTATCTGGGAGGTTTAATTGGGTACTCCAATTAACTTGTGATATGACTAAACATCAGTCATCTCAGTAAATTTCCCCTTCTGTGCTGGTTTAATTTATTGAGAAACCAACAATTTTAAGTTGGTATATGAGGTTAAATAGATAAATAAAGAAGTTAATCTTTATCGCTGTTCTATTTTCAAAGAGAATATGTATACTTGAAATTGTAAATTTGTCACATTGTCTGGACCTGTTCTAAGGTAACAATAGAACTATATTTTCTCCCATTTTGTATGCTGAATAGTAAATGAAAGGTTACTTTTTTATATATTTCAATTTCACATCATGTTAAAATGTAGAAATAATAATAGATAAATATTTCCTTGTATCATTGTTATGAGCTATGCTGATAAACTAACAGTAAAAGACAGTCAGGCACAGGGTTATTTACTGAAATGGCACTTATGGCACATATCTATGTTAGCATTCTGAAGACATGTCAAAAGTCTTGAGTTGAACCAAGATTAGACTTATTGCAATAAGGCTAACATCAATTAAACTGTAAACACATGGAACAGTGCTCACCTGCATTCCTACCAACATGCCCAGGTAAATAATCCTCCTCAAAAGGTAAACACAATTAGTAATGATTGTATATGGATTATTCATATCTTTGTATTGAAATAGGTAAATTAGCATACTAGCCCTTTAATTCAAATAATTTGAATAAACATTAAACTCATCAGAGATGAAACATTTTAAAAAACTGAACAATACATGTGGTATATTCCCTCTTTTGCCAGAGAATTTCTTTCAGTCTTGAGTGAGTAACATTGACAGAGGATGAGAGGTTTATTATCTACTCAGAGCCCCTTTAAATCTTCCGACTTCCTTTATAGACATTTAATGAGAAACAAAAGCAGTGTGGCATGTGTGTATTGGGTTGATATCCTGTACTCATACCTCAGGCTCTAGAGAGGGATGTTCCTATTGATCAGAATTAAGCCAGACATAGGATTGCAATCAGACATGTGTATCCTGTATAGCCCCTGAAAGGTGCGGCCCTGAATGTAAAGGCAATCCACAGCAGTAGGTTGAGACAGGAAAGTATCAGGTTTTGTCACTGCATCCTGTCTGATGTTATGGACCTGTTTAACCATGGAATATATATACTAAAAGAGCTCTTCTACATTCCCCATACCAGAGAAAGTAGTCAAATAACCCTGTGGTATACACAGGAAGTGGTGATAAGTAGAGCAGTGCCCATGCTCAGTTGAGTCAGGTTGAGTCCTTGGAAATGAGTGGGATACAGATAAGAGCTCATTTGCATAACAATAGTGTCTGACTGGTGTAGGAGCTATTATTAGCTGTCTCCTATCTCCCTAACCTATATATCTCTGGTCCACTATTTCTATGTGAAGTATTCTCGCATACTTGCCCAGCAAAGACTTAAACAGAAATAGAATATCAAGAGAGACTGTTTCAACAACATCAACACGCTCTTTAAACATGCACTCTTCTTATGATGGAGTGGTCGATGAGGGTGTCTAGGTCTAGGTGCATGGTAACTTAGATGAATAAAATAATGGATATGTATCGAGAGACCAGTAATGATATGCCCTATAGTGCTTACAAACAAATAAAACCTAGGTCACAGTACCTATTTAGCTTGGTGCATAACCGTCCTAAGCACCAGTATACACAAATGGGCAATACCTGTCGCTTCGCGAAGCTGTTCAGTGGATGACCAGATGACGTACATTGTAAGATAGGTATGTCGTTATCATGTATTTGCATGTCTTCATTTCTTCTACAGGAGAGTAAGCATAAGCATATCGGAACTTGTAGCAAACAGTATTATACAAACAACAACAATAGCAATGATACTACTACTACTACTACTACTACTACTACTACTACTACTACTACTAATAATAATAATAATAATGATAATAATGATAATAATAATAATGATGATAATAATAACAATAATAATGAAATAATGATAATAATAGTAGACACAGCCATTGTATTGATTTGTACATGGAAATTGAGGGTTTAGGTCTAATCTAAAAAGGCATGATATAATGTACATCAGTCTCAGAATCAGTCTTCCATTTGTCCTGCCATTTGCCAGATATGAACGTTTAACTTCCTACTCAGGCTTGTTTGGCTCACTCAAATGCGGAATCAAATGCAGATCTTGAGTATGATTGAAACAACGTTTGCTGCTTGCAGGCCTTTATACTTTACTATTGGATTGTTTTTATTCTTCAAATACTAAATGATATATGCCATTTGTTTTTCAGAGTAATTTAAAGATAGAAATTATAAAATATGAGCGTTTAGCAGAAAACTATCATCGAAGTCAACAGTACAATGTGGAAGGAGACTTACACTGGAAGTACCTGTTTGTGAGATCGGATTTGTGTCGACTCAATGAGCTAAGTTCACACCGCAGCGAGATACATGTAGATACTTGCGTCTCATATCAAACAGTTTCAATAGCTCTTTCTGATGCAAAGTTGCCTCAATCAGCTATTCACAGCACCAAACATGTGTAAAGCCACCAGGGCGAACTGTTGATTCGATTGTACACTTAAGGACTAGGCCCCTTCACCAATAGGCCAGGCCAGATCACCATGAAGAAATATGCAGCGTTAGAGTAACTAACACAACGGACTGTACATCTAGTAACTACAGTACTGAATCTTCATGCAAACACACACATATTAGGACATCAAATGTGAAAACGGATCTCATTATTTGTGTTGAGCGAATGGAAATTCTTTTGCAAATAACCAATACAGCTTTCTACAGATAGAGTGGAACCTGGGACTTAAGCATTTCTATGTGTAGAACACTTCATCTTGCGGAACAGGTAGTACCTAACATCTAGACGCTTTGTTGTCAGTTCGAGGTATAAATTACAAACATTCTTAACATTTTAGGAGGTTGTGCAATCTTTTATCATTCTAAATGACATTAGAGTGAAACCCAATTTCCAATATTTCTATGATATTTCAATAACAGTGCAGTGCTGATATTTAATTCCTGCACTACAGTTATGGAGAATCTTCCAGAATCAATCACTCCAGTAGTGACCCCAGCTGGAACTACAACTACCCAGGAAGCGGTTCAACCCGGGTCGGAGCAGACACCCAATGAAATTATGCCTCGGTATCCACAACGTGAACGCCGACAACCACAATGCTTTCAAGATTATGTAAAATAAGGCAAATGGGCAGAATAATCCCAGCCTATTCCACAATTAGAAATGGGGCAGTCTGTCACCCTAAACACTAAATCACTTAAATGTATATATATCAAATACTATATCAAGTATATTAACCTTTAGTAAGTAGTCATCAAATTTACATTTTAAGATAAGTTGTAACACTCTACAAACATAAGAATCAAGAACACTGGAATGGAAACATCATGAACAGAAACACTATCATTAGACATTAGATTCCTATGAGGAAGACTCAATATTCACTACATGTAGTGGAAGATAATTATTGGCTTAAAGGGGAGGATTGTAGTGTATTAGATAATGAACACTCCCTATATACAGTAGTAAACAAGAACTGGTTGTCAAGACCCTTATCTCTGTAATATATATATATTACAGAGATAAGGGTCTTGACAACCAGTTCTTGTTTACTACTGTATATAGGGAGTGTTCATTATCTAATACACTACACCGGGCATAATGCATGACCGCGCAACCAATTGCTGCCCAGTACCCTGGGCATGGATGCATGCATAACCTCAAACTGAACGTAGCTTTGATTTGCGAGCTGCGTGTGTCATTGATGTGCTTGGCGTATTTTTGACATGTTATCCATGGGTGTTTGAACAACCAATCACTGGCAGACGTACGGTCGACTGGTGCATGACATAAATGTCTGTACTGCAGTTGACTCCATCAAATCGTGCCCTGTGTGTTGGGCAACTACTTGTTCATGGTTACATGGTTCCACTGTTATACCTTCCAGCGTTACCCTCCCTGACGCACGTGAATTATCTAAATGAAGAAGCAGTAGTTTGAGGAATATTTTGACTTGAAGTTCTTTTCCTTTTTGGGTTCAACAATTCTCCTTCAAAATAGATATCAAATGTTAGTGTAGTTGATGATGTTTGCTCAAATGTGTCAGACCAACTGTGCATTCCAAATGTGACAGTGTTAAGCCCGATTTTGTGACCAACCAAACTTTTTACACTTAGAAATTACTGCCGAAGTACGGAGGACATAATAACATGGCACATCAGGTGAACAATGAAACTATCCTGTTTGGAAATAACACTTCTTCTGATCCCTCCTGGGTGTTCATCTTAGATGTCAGTCAAACAGTGATGGCTGCAGTAGGTATGGTAGCTAACTTATTTGCACTGTTTGTACTTATGCGCCCTGGTAATGCTTTTGCTATGCCACCTACCATGTTACTGAAGCACCAGTCGTTTCTAGATGCCTTGGCCCTCTGCTTCACTATTACCGGAGTAGCTCAGCCGCCCATGTGGGGAATTGGCAATGCCTTCTTTGATTACATCATCTGCCATATTTGGCACAGTCAGGCTTTGCTCTGGTGGTCTATGTTCATGTCCGCTCAGAATCTCGTCTGTATTGCAGGCGAGCGGTACCTTGCTGTCTGTAGACCATTCTATTACATCCAGATAAGGAAAAAAAGTTTATTGTTTGGTATTTTGTCTGTATGTTTATGGGATCTCCCATTTTTCTGGCCCGGTTTTTGACGTACGATTTGTGGATGGACAGTGTCTGGATATGAATGCATACGACGGTCAGGCAATGCAAACGTTTTTCTTTGTGTTTTCAATTTACTGCTGCGTCACATTTTCCATTGTTCCTTGCATTTGCTTTTGTGTTTTCTACTTCAAAATTTTGCGAAGGCTTCACCAAGCTCGAAAACTAAGGAAGGAACAAAGAACTGACCAAACTACTCTCACCAGTGCTTCTAGGGAATTTGTCAAGACTGTCATCACTGTAACTATCATATTTGTCATAACTGTGGGATTTGCAGGTTCTTACTATGTGTTCGGAAATACTAATGTAGCAACTTATGAAATCAATGGTCCGATACAAAAGGTGAGTGTGCTCTTTGCAACATTTAATTCTGTGGCCAACCCATTTGTGTAAGCTATTTTTTTGCCAACATTCAGACGAAATATTCGAAAAGCAATAAGCTGCACCGAGAAAGGTAGATCACGTACTTTGACACAACCTGATAATGCCATAGGCCCTACAGAAGACACACATGTTTAATTGCAACAATTGAAGAGAGCACACATCTTTAACATGATTTGCTTTTGTTCGGATTACATTTCAAAGTTCCTTTCTTTGGAAGTGACTCTGTAAGCAAAGTTTTGAATTTCATAGAAAGCGAGAATGCATTGTACATGTATTAATGCATAACTGATTAAACTTAAATAGTGTGTGTAAACTTGGGAGTATATTATATAACAAACAAAACCCTAACCCTAACCCTAACCCTAACCCTAACCCTAACCCTGTATAGGACAGGAAGACAGGGGAGGGTACAGACCTGTCATGCATGATGCATGACAAAAGTATGGGGGGACAGGGAACAGGAAGAAAGATAAGGCCCGGGACTTCATCAAAGACCTTTTCATACGAATGTGGTAATAATAAACTGTTTGAATTTGGTGCAAACTATATCAACACTCTAAACTCTTCTATCAAAAACAAGTTCTTGCTTTTTTTTATCTGCAACAAATATTTATACAAAAAGTGTAATATAAAGTTTGACATTATTAAGACTGAAGAATTTCTATTGGACCCACTATGGTTAAATCCAAACTTCCTGTTGAATTCAACCGAAAAGGGTACAAAAATGGCATGAAATCCATCAAAGCTTTGCTTAATCAGGAGAGAAACATTATGACAAATTTCGATATTATTAAAAAAGTATAAACAAAAAACAGCCATTACAAAAGTTTTACATGAAACTTGGACACAACGGTTAATTGAGGACATTTATTGGTATTTTCTCGTGATAAATTATCAAACAACAGAAAACTCTTTCCCCCCGATTTATTTCCCTTAAACTCAAAGACAACAGAATCCATCAATAATAAACTTTATAAAATGAATTCGGTAGATTGCATGAAATGTCTCTTCTGCAGGCAATTGGAATATATTACACATGTATGACTATGCTGTGTGAACGCGTCTAATTTATGGATGCAGATTGAAGTATATACTAGTACTAGTATGGGATGAGGAAAAGAAACCTTCAGAAATTGAAAAGAATTGTGGTACCCAAAAGCTGAGCAGCTGAGAAATACTAACCTAACAACTACAAGAGATATCCATAAAAAGAAAAACTGGTAGTCGTTATATCTTTAAGTCATGTCAAAAATGATCTTCGCATTAGAATAACAATACGAAAACAAAACAAAACAAAACAATATTGGGCAGCAAAAAAATACAATGGACGAAAATGATCTGCTACTGAGGCAGATATTTAAGTTTAGATTTATGTTCCGATAGATACTGCACATTTTGTTGTACATTACTTATAACCGTAACCTTTGTTTGTATGTGTATTTCTGATTCTTATAAATCTGCTATTATCTGTGTTGGAACAATATAAATATCTTTTTATAGAGAACTTTTAAAAAGTTGTTACGATGTATTAGTATTAAGTTAAATGTATTGTATAACTTCGACAAATAATTTGCATTACTAGTATAAGGTCCAATGAAAGTATGACGATTCAAACTACACAAAAGTTTTAAACTTAGTAAGTTAAAACGTTCATAAAACAGTTCATGTACATGAGCTTGTCTGGGTTTCCATTGTTTTACCCCTTCTGAATATTTCTCCAATATCTGATAATCTGCAAGTCTTCTTTAAACTGGGTGCTGGGCCTTTTTTTCACAGTCTTCCAGGTATTGAAAAAGAAACGGGGCAATAGGCTACTGGGTCAGAGATAATGACGCATAGAAAGAGAAATAACAGATACTCATCTACTGAAATTACATATCTCAATGAGTGTTCTCGTTTTACACATGGCGAGTTGTCTGAAATGACTTCTTGTCTTAGTTTTACAACCGCGATGGATAGTCACTTTTCCTGAACCACTTGAAAACTCGCATCATTCATCATAGGTTCGCAGGATATTCTTAGATCCTTCAATTTTTCAAATTGAACAAACAATAACGCCAATAACAATAAACAATAACGAAACACAGTTTACGAAGACTCTACGTCAAAATGATACTACATTCTTGGAATTTGCACGGACACTTAAAATATATTATTATTTTTATAAGGTTACGTCGTGTCTAATAATAACCAACATATCTAATTCTTGTGTGGGATGACGTACAATTTCTTTGGAAAGTTTTGGTGGCATACCCCTATTCGATGTGTGTGTGTGTGTGTGTGTGTGTGTGTATTTCTATATATTTATTGGTTCTATTTCAACAGCAACAATTTCTATTCATCAATCAAGAGTTCAAAATTCGATCTTTTCTTTGACGCTATCTTAAGGCCATCTCACACATGATTACGAACATACACGAACTTAGACGAAGTTACACGAAGTTCACTACGCGTAGGTTCGTACTCGTTTGTGAGACGGCCGTTAAAGGTTTAAAAACCTGGATATATGCTATACAACGAAATGTAGTATGACTTCATCGTGATTGCATTTTGATTGATCGTGTCCAAATCTGAAGAAGAACAATCCTATATCCTATATTAGTGCACCACGCCATTCTCAATATTATTTGCAGATGGAATTATTTCGACCAGTTGACATCTGGATGGACATCAAAAGGATAAAGAACTTAGAACATGTTTTAAGAGTCGTATATCATTTTTTCAACATTTTGGAGTTGCAGTCTTTAAAAAACAAATAATACCGAACATATTCTAGATCCTAAATGACGTCTTCCTCTGTGTTAAGGGCGATAATTAGTGTTATTTACATCTGATCACTGAGCCAGAAAAGTTACATCAGAACGTTAACTCTAACACCTATCCCCAGACACATGTTATGACGGTGGAATCTCCTAGATTGAGCGCCTGTTTATCTTGGCAAGAAACCCCACCCATCCCTATCAGTCCTGCAATAACTCAATTCTGCTTATTGACAACTTTTATGTCGAGCGCTTGTTTTCCATAGCATTTTAGTGCTTCAAGACAATAGTGCTCATCCAAAGCGCCCCCTGGCGGGGATCACTTAAATACTCAACTTTACTTCGAATATGTTCTTTAGTCTAGTACCCTACCCTGCTATACTATAGAATGGACGAAAAAGGAAGTGTATCAGTCCTAGGGCTTAATTATGTAGTGTTTATGATATAGTCTTTGACCTTTTCAGGCATTTTAATAGTGATTTACTTGCAATATAAAACAGCAAGAGAAAGCCCCCTCAATGCTGTTCTGATTTGATGAGCACCAAGACAAGATCACGCCCGCAGTATGATATCCATCACATTATGCGAACGTACGTCGTATTATTATCAAAACTTCACTATATGTATTATTTTTACAACATAGTTTAAAAAGTTTTGAATGTCAAATAGTGTATTTAGTCGACTCTACATCCTTTTGTAAAACTATGTAGGGCTATTAGAGTTTCCTGGAAATTTATCAATTTTCCGACTGCGTTCTATATTCTAAGACCCTGTGTTTAGGCGGTGAAAGATATTCTTTCTTCATCTGCGTGTCTGGTTTGTCTCATGTTGTTAGGTAGTGAGTTCCATACTTTAGGTCCAGTATATCTAATTTATTGCTTTCCAAAGGAGATGGTGTTAAATGGAGGTATTATTGGAGAGGGGTCCCTTCTAAGGTTGTATTCAGATTCTCTCTCTGTGAAAAGGGAGCTGACATAAGGAGGAGCTAGCCCCTCCATGGACAGCTTTGTGGATATCTGTAGCTAGGGATCTGCATCTACCTAGATGTAAGTTTTGTAGGTTTGCCTGGTCTAGTACATGTAGCTCCTCATAACTGATTTTGTAATCCCTGTAAACAAAGCGTAGGGCTCTTTCCTGCATCCTCTCTAGCTTGGAGAGATTACTGGAGCAGAAGTGCCATACAAGGGGGAAGTAGTTAAGAATTGACATTGTAAAAAAGTGTCAGTCTGCTGGATTGGTCTAAGAGGTGACACATTCTCTGAAGAGCATTAAGTGGTTTTGCAGCCTTCTTACATATTGAGGATATTTGAATGTCAAATTTCAGTTTGTCATCCAATTCTACATCTAAGGGTTCTACAGATTTTTCAGGTTTGATGTTGATGTTGTCGATGGAGAAGTCTGTTTGCACCTTTTTGTGACCTTGGGCAAGAAAAATTGCCTGAAGTTTTTCAGGGTTTGCTTGCATGCAGTTCCTTTCTAACCAATTGATATTAATTTTAGTCATACTTACTAGGTGTGACTTGACATTTGAAGTCTATATTTTGCGATATTTCCGTTTCTGGAAGGGCCTGTTTATTCCGTTTATTAATTCAAGGGGTCATTTTAGCCCATTTCCCTCCAGGCTTTGTGGAAAAGGAGATAAGAGATATGATATTTTAATACATATAATTACATGCCATTTATTCATTGATGTGGAGTCATTTCAGACCATTTCCCTCCGGTCTTTGTGGAAAACGAGATAGGAGATATGATATTTCAATACATGTAATTACATGCCATTTATATATGTACGTCATCAGTTGTTTGTAGCGCAGTAACCTAACAACTAGCCAGGCTCTGTGTAAAACGAGATCTGTAAGAATAAACTGAGATCTGTAATTATATTGCGGCTAGGTCATGACTAGCCATTTGTAACTAGTGGAGGAAACAGAAGAGCCGGCGATACATCCGCCTAACCCAAGTCACTGGCAATTTTCTCGTTGAGTTGGACTTCTTATTTGAACATCAAAAAGAAGTTCACTCTTTTCATTTTTGTTTATCCAATCGCATGTCTCAACACCAACAACTGTTTGAGTGGGTATTTTGAGATACATGTACAATACATGTATAAAACATTAAATATGAAATGGTCAAGAAACTATATTACTCGAAACTGTTTTGTGACGTAATATTGCAATATGGATAACGCAACGCTAATAACATTCAAATAATTGGTTGTTGTAGAATCGATAAGACATTTATTTATCTATATTGCAATATATACAATGTTGTTATTGTGCTTGTTTTGAAACCAATAAATCATAATATTGAAAATATAATTTTTGTTTATGCTCCAATTAATTCGAAAGTCAAGTGAGAAAAAAAATGTCTTTATTAAGAGTGGTACAGTACCATATATTAGCTGACATAGATTTCTATTGAAGCACATGGCATTGTAGCGATATGCTTTGTAACTGAAAGATTTAAAAAATCAATTACCGGTACATTCATGGGAACTGGCAAAGATTTTGAAAAAAAATGCAATATCTTTCTTTTCAACTTCATAAATCGTTGACAACACTTACAAGTGGACACTTACAACTTAGCCGCAATTTGGTCAAGTCAAAAAGTCAGTGATTTTTTGTTTAATACTATTATAGTCTGTGAAATTAATTTTTATATCGTATAGTTCTTGGATATCTTCTAAATGGTCAAAACAAATCTCAAGGGTCTATAAATAAAAACACGCAGATGTTAAAAATACTCCTCTTTAAAGAAGAAATTGAAGCCAACTCCTACATGTACCTTACTGAAGCTATGATAAGTAATGGATTACATTCAAGTAAGATAAAAATCCATACGTTGACCCTTATGCTTCTGGTAACTAATTTGGTCAATACCAAATGATACAAAAACACTGAAAATGAGTGAAACCCTGACACAGATTTCTACAGAAGCATATGGGATTGTAGCGATATACTGTGTAAATTGAAAAAAAAAATAACTTTATTGATTACTTTTAAGGAAATCGGCATGATTTAAAAGACAAAACTAGGATGCATGTAACCACACCAGGATTACTTGCAGAACTCATGAAGTGCGTTTTAACGTTTTGAAATAAGAAGCGCTTTACAGAGAAATTACAATATATTTCATAAATTGTTGAGAACTCTTACAACTGGATCGCTACAATTCAGCCGCAATTTGGGAGGAATCGTGATGATAGACGAAAGTATATCTACCTATCTAATTATATATCTATCTATCTATCTATATATGTATATATATATATATATATATATATATATATATATATATATATATATATATATATATATATATATATATATATATATATATATATATATATATATATATATATGTATATATATATATATATATATATATATATATATATATATATATATATATATATATATATATACATATGTATATATATATATATATATATATATATATATATATATAGATAGATAGATAGATAGATAGATATAGATTCATATATATATAGACATATATATAATATGTATATATATATATATATATATATATATATATATATATATATATATATATATATATATGTGTGTGTGTGTGTGTGTGTTTGTGTGTGTGTGTGTTTGTGTGGGGGGGGGGGACTGCTCTCAAAGAAAACAGAAATAGGGTGTGGTCGCCAGGAGAATATGAATATTAAGCAGTTGTATTTACGTATCTTCTGCCTATAAAAGGGGTACGTTAAAACAATGCCAAGGCAGTCTCACAGCACTGCATGGAACTGAGAAGACCAAGAAAAACGACAATATGGCAGAATCCACACCCAGATCACGCTACTGCTACATGCCCATTCTACTGCTTTTCCTGTACACCAATAGCTGCATGTGGTGCTACCCATCCTCCTACACAGGGGAACAGTGTCCAGCAGGTATCATTGATGTGTTGGAAATGTGCAGATGTAAGCAGACTTCAAGAGGTATCTACGTAATTTGTAAACTGCAAGGCTCGACCTATAGACAACTGCCAGCTCTAGGACAAGTCAACGCCACCATATGGAGACTGACGCTGGAGAATGCTACTGTTCACAGAATACCAGGCGGTGCCTTTGCTAACCTAACCGTGAGTACTTGCGTGTATCTATCACCTTTCCTTTTGGGACCCAACTCCCCATCTAGAGCACCACTAAAGGGTGCATAGTTAGGAATAACCACAATAAATGTAGACGCTTCTAGCCATGACTATTATTAGGCTATTTCTTTTATTGGTAACAGCACTTATACAACTACCTAATACTAAATCATATTGTTTAAAAATGATTCATTTTTCATTTCACTTTTCTGACCGCAAGTACGGTGTTAATACAGCTATACTGCATTTTTGCTCGCCTATTGTTCCCCTAATCCCTGGAGTATAATGAAGCATGGCGTGGACGATGCTTGATGCCCCTGGGCAGAGCTTCGTTGATATGCAGAGATGTAGTAACTCAGACCCCCCCCCCCCCCCCCCTCACCCCTGAGAGCAGCTGTGTTTAGCGCTTTGTTCCTTCATTGTCGAGGCCGTCATATTTCCCCCACTACTTACAGATGGTTAGTCACTGATTAGCAATGATATGGCATGAATGTAACAAAAAATAAAATTCCAAGGTCAAAGGACAATCCCTTAAAAGTGTCATCTCCCTAAGCTGTAATACAGTAGGCAGAGTGCTGATGGTCTCAGGATGTCCTTTCATGTTTTTACTCAACAATGGTCCTTTTTCTATTTCAAACATGAAGAGTAATAATCAAGTAACTGGTAAACATGCATTAATACAGAAACACTTAAAGGACATTCTGGACAATGTGCTCAAATCTCGTATTTCTATGAAACTTGATACAGAGTTTCTTTGGACCACCCTCCCTTTTAATCCTGTAAGTTTAAGGATCTAGGTGTTTCATTTTCCCATAATGAAGGACACCCTCTTCACAGTATTTTAACAAAAGTCTTCAAAATGACAAAACTTCATGTAGTAATTACAGAGAAGTGAAACGACAAAAATATGATATTGCTGGAATATATTCTTAAGCATATATATTTCTGATTTTCAATTCGAAAAATGTGGTTCCATGGTTCTGTTGTCATTCTAGGGGGAGCTACCCTGGCAAGTTGACTTACGTCACCTCCGTATTGTGGGAAGGTGGTGAAGTTATAGAAAAAATATCCACGATCAGAAATTTTCCTAACTTTCTGAATTTATTCATAATACGATTTACAACCGTCTTGTTTTAAGCTAGGGGGCGTCACATTACCAACATTTTATGCAGAACACTTCAATGTTGCAAGAAGTTAGTGAAGTTATAGAAAAGACCTCCGCGATCAGAAATTTTCCTAATTTGTTGAAATTGTTTTAGGACCATATATTTTCATAATGCAACTTTAGAACTAGGGGTCAGCCATATTGTTTTCAAGCTAGGAAACGCAACATTAATAACATTTAATGCAGAGAATTTTAACATTGTAGGAACTTAGGAAGTTTGTACAGCTATTAAAAAATCTCCACATTCAGAAATTTTCCAAACTTGCAGAAAATGATTTTAGTACCATGTATTTTAAAAATAAATTTATAACTGAATTTGCCTAAAGTTGATAAATGCATCAATAATAATAATAATAATAGTAATAATGATGATAAAAATAATAATATAATAATAATAATAATATTTATGATAATATTATTAATAATAATAATTCTAACTAGCTGCAACCCATGCACAGCACGTGCATATACACATCATCTTAGTTTTATGAGATAAGAACAGCTAACATTAGCAGCCAAGGGAGGGGCTCTTTATGATCTTTCTTGTGATGTCATGATTTCGGGACCCACAATTACAATTTTAATATATTTTAAAAGAATATATTACCAGCTTTCTATATATATATATATACAATTCGTTGTCTTAGGCCCAGTTATAAGTGAGAATTCATCAAATTAAAACGGACATATTTTGTCGAGAATCTCAAGAGATCAAAACGTCTGTTCAAGGCGTTTTCATTCAATGCTTCCTCCGTGATTACTCGGCCTAAAATTACGATTTTGGTATATTTAAAAAGAACATATTACGGACTTCCTAAGGATATATAATTTGTTGTCTTAGGCCTGGTAATTATAAAGTTTCTGACGATTTTAAACAATTTGGTTCCCGTGATTATTATTTTTCTGATGGAACTAATAGGGGAAAATATTATAAAAGTTATGTGAACTTTCAAAAAACTTCCAATGAAGTTAAAAATATCAAAATCAATTCTGGATTACGAAAAAATGTACATCATACCATGCAGGGATCGAACCCACATTATATCACACCTTGTAGGAATTGGTTACGGGAGGTTGGTGATTGTGACAATACCAGTGCCCGGCTCAGTCAGCAGCCAAAACCGAGCCCGTAGGGCAAGGTTTTGGCTGCTGACTGGGAGGGCACTAGTAGTGCCACAATCACCTACCTCCTGTGATCAATTCCCATTATACCATAACATGTTTTGGTCATTGTTTTTTGCTTTGAATTAAGATTTAAACTAAACTCAGCATGAGCAGATTGTCGCAACGTTCTGGATGGTGCAACAATCAGAACGTCATGGCACAATAGGATTTACTATTGTTTGAAGCATGTGCATGTGTGACGCAGCCATTGTATATGGTATATAAGGCATTGACCATTAGATATCCAGGGGGGGGGGCGTGTATAGAAGTTAGGGCACAATTTTTTTTTTCGTTGAGATTCAGGGCACGATTATTTTTTTTTCATCAATTCAGGGCACAATTATTTTTTTTCACAGATTTTGAGGGCTCAATTTTTTTTCATCACTCTCAGGGACCTAGGGTGTCCAAGTCCGTATGCCATTGTCGCACAGGGGCCATCCGCCGGTGGCGCACTGCCATTGCGGCCGGGGGTGTGGGGACTCTGCCAGAAGTGAAAGGCTTGTAGATACCCTGAGATGCATTATCAACCTTATCTGAGGCCCAAATGATTGATTCCAGATGATGATATACGTTCTGTTTTGAGAAAACAATTTACCATTTTTTCCCCCTTCTTTTGTTGTGCAGGGCTGCTTGGCCGTTGTGCACTGCCATTGTGGCAGGGGTCTGGGGGCCGCTCAAGGCCCCCAGAAGACAGAGGGTTCTAGATGCTCTGAGATGCATTCTCAGCCATATCTGAGCCCTAAATGAATTATTCCAGATGGAAATTCTTCCTGTTTTGAGAAAATCATTTACCTTTTCTACCCTTTCTTGGTGTGCTGGGCTGTTTGCCTGTGGTACACTGCCATTGCGGCCTGGGGTCTGGGGCCCCCTGAAGCCAGAAGGTTCTAGATGCTCTGAGATGCATTCTCAACCATATCTGAGCCCTAAATGAATTATTCCAGATGGAAATTGTTCCCATTTTGAGAAAATCATTTACCTTTTTTACCCTTTCTTGGTTTGCAAGGCTGTCTGCCTGTGGCATACTACCATTGCAGCCGGGGGTCTTGGGGCCGCTCAAGGCCCCCAGAAGCCAGAGGGTTGTAGATGCTCTGAGATGAATTCTCATCCTTATCTGAGCCCTTAATGAATTATTCCAGATGAAATTTCTTCCTGTTTTGAGAAAACAATTTACCCTTTTTCCCTTTTCATGGTGTGCAGGGCTGACTGTGGCACACTAGACCCTCCGTGCCGTATCGTTACGGCCCTATGCTATTGTTGCTCTGACGGGCCTCACCTATACCGGCTATACGGCACCAGTCCTCCAATGCAAAAAACTGGAAGCTGGGTCGGTGTATTGTGATGAAAACACTCCGTCACTAGTTTAATGGACAAGTTTGTAGGAATTAAGTTAATAAAGGCTAATAAGGGCCAGATTTTTGAATAAAGTTCTTAAACTGCTATAAAAGTGTTTTTTCTGACTTGTTCCCTCGGTCGCCGTAGTCTGCCAGAGCGGTACTAACGTAAGTTGGCCGCGCACGTCGTAAAAGTTTATCGAAGTTCAATTGTTGGACGGCACGCTGACGTGTGTTGGGGCTTGGAGATAACGCAACATCTCGTCTGACAACGCGAGAATTAGCGGCCATTTTGCGGATTAGGAGGCCTTCTTCCATGTACCTCCATAAAAAGTTAAGATTTTTCCAAAAAGGAGGAGGTGAGTAAAATAAAATATTGTCTTGAATGATAAATAAACACTGGTCTACAAATACAACTAAGTTTTATTTCATTCAAAAGTGTCAGTGCAAAATCACGTAACAGCTTCCCAAAATTTCAACGTGAGGATCCTTGCCCCCATGGCAAACGGAACGGCGGCCTAAGGGGGCAAGTCTCCTGGTCTAGTGGCACACTGCCATTGCAGCAGGGGGTCTGGGGGCCGCGCAAGGCCCCCTAGAAGCCAGAGGGTTCTAGATGCTCTGAGATTCATTTTCAGCCTTATCAGAGATGCTTTTTTTTGGTGTGCAGGGCTGTCTGGCCAGAGCCCAATTTTTTTTTTCATGGAATCAGAGCACAATTATACTGTCCCGAGGGAATTACGAAGATATAGATCCCAGTGAGAAGCAATAGCACCGGAGGCAAAGCAGAAAGAAAGAAAACTTTATTCATTTTTTATTTTTATCTATTTTTATTTATTTTTATTTTCTATTTTTTATTTTTTTTATTTATCTGGTTTATTTTTAAACACACATTTCCCACAAGACAAATTTAGTAAGATTGACCTAGATATTTCACTTGAACTCATTAATGGACTGAAGCGCCATCTATTGACACAAACACAGGCATACTATTCAGAATAGGGGGTCTATAACTGACCAATCAGAGGCCTAGAATTCTACAAGAGGTATAATAATGCCGTATATACCATGGTCACGTGACTTGATGGAAAGGAACATTTACAGCCGGTTCCAACCAAACAGACAAAGTTACAAAACAATGGGAAACTAATAAAGTTTCAGACGACCATGCCGTACAATCATACAAAGAATCTGTGCCAATCAGATCAGATGAATGCAGATTATATGATGTCTTGTGGATGACGTGGTAGCCATGGTATATTCTAGCATAATAACCTTCTCCCTCAACGATGGGAGCGTCACGCATGCACATGCTTCCAACAATAGAAAATCATATTGTTCTATGACGGTCTGATTGTTGCATCATCCATAATGTTGCAACGTACTGCTCATGCTAAGGTAAGTTTAGATTTTCATTTAAAGCAGAAACAAATTGACAAAAACATATTTGTAAGTTATTTTTTTACTCCAAACCTAGCTTTCGCAAAACTTCAGCCCCAACTAAGGAGAGAGAGTCGCAACATTTAGAACTCGGCATTATTATGATAATGATAATAAAAATAGTAATAATAATAATAATAGTAATAATAATAATAATAATAATAATAATAATAATAATAATAATAATAATTATGATAATAATAGTAATGATAATAATAACATTATACTACTATCACTATTAATAAATATTCATGAAATCACACACTGGCCTTTTGTCTCGTTTCTGCTTATTCACACTGATCATGCGAACAGTGGCTTCTTGCCTCCAAAACGTCTTCCCCTACTCATTCTAGGCCGACTTTCATTTACAATATCCCCCTTGCCACACAATCAAACAGTTCTAACTCTGTCTGACGAGATTTCAGCCATTTTAGTGTGTACACACTGTTTCATTTGATGGCAGATTTATCCTGTGCATGCATGGCTGGTACCAGTACTGTAGTTAAATAGCTTATACTTAATCAGCTTGTTTAGTATGTTCATTGTCTGAATATGTGCTTAAGTTGAGAGAGTGCATTCTTATGGTGAACTGGGAGATTGTGGAGTCTAGATGTAGTTGGGCCAACAATGGTATTCTCTTTCAATTGAAATGAGAGTTAAGAGGAAGGGCTATTTCCTGTTTTAATTACTCTTTACCATAGGTGTGTACCTGAAGGTGTTGATGGAGACAGTTAAAATAGGGCCCAGACATCCTTAACCCATTAGAGTATGGGGCCTCCTATTTGTCATTAACATCCATGAGGTTGATATTAACAGAATGAGGTAACTCAGAGTAACTCGGGCTACTTGCAGGGCTTTAATGATTCCCCAAAGAATTCCGTTCATAATCCTATTCAAACAGATACTAGTATCTCTATCTATCACCTCAGTGCTAAAGGAGCACTAAACCATGAAATACATGCCAGCTTATATAAAAGGAAATACACTTTTTAAGCCATCAATCTCAAAGACATAATCCAATTATGTCCCACTAGGCAGAACAGTGTGTATTCCAGTGGTGCCAGGAAGTCACAGTAGTTTGTAGACGGGACAGAATGAGCTAGTATGGACTCAGTGCATACACTCTGTGTTTCTACTCTCAGTTTCCCGCTTTTGGTTGAGGTGAATGGACCTGAAAAGGCTGATGTTAGCAAAATCATAATGGGGAATTCATGTGTTGTCTTTGGCTGTACTAATAGATCTGGAAGTGGCGTTGTCTTTCACAAGTTTCCATGTGATAAAGAGACAGAAAGTGTGGCTTATTGCTCTTAAACTTGCTAAGCCGCCCAATTTAAAGCATGTCCGTGTTTGCTGTGACCATTTTCTAAAAGAGGATTACTACCTAAATTGCAATATGAAATCTGAAGTAAATGGTATTAGCCCAAAGCGGAGATACTTGAGCAAATTTGCTGTACCAAGTGTGTTTTCTTTCAATTTAAAAGGATCATAAATTTAAAAGCTAGACCTTATATAAAGTCTCAATTTTTCACTAGGAATCAAATACTGTAAAGTTTGAATTATTAGCGAGTTTATATTTAGCTTATTGATCCATTTTTCAATAATAGCGGATCGTAATATTAGCGTCTGGTCCATCACCAAAAGCGCCATATGGGTAGTGGTATTCTAATTCATGTACTAATCTACCACTCATGCCCGAAGATACTGACAAGACCTAGTTTCATTAGGCCGCAACCACCTTACAAGTGAAATTAAGGGTTCAAGATTATCAGATCGAGCTATGAACTTCACAAATGATCGTCGAAATGGGTCTATTGTAATCGTAATTTTTTAGAACCACGCAGATTTTATGCGCTAATCTAATATCGCCACGCGGCTGTTTATCAAACTCACGTGTCAATGAATGCCCGTCCTGACTGGTACTTTGCAATTAAGGAACTCATATCCACCGTGATTATGCACATCATTCAAATTTGGTTGTACGTACGGGTGTCTATGTGTATACGTATGGTTATCAACTAACCATGTGTAATTTTGACTAGATACGCAATTTGAATATAAAATAGAACAAATATTAACGGATCATAATATTAACGAATCGGACCCACTCGTTAAAGTTGCTAATAATACTTCCACTTCCACGTTAATATTTCGAACTTTACAGTGGATCATGTAAATCCCAATAAGTGTTTCAAGAGAATATGACGATAACAATAAGTTTCTCCATAGTTCAATCAACTATACTTGAAGATTGGGATGGCAGAGAGAGAGACCGAGATGTACAATGCAGTTCCATTGTATGTACAGTTTAGGTCTGCACCCTGTACCAAAGTCGAACATATGGATTACGTTTAGCTAGTATTTTTCCCTAAATATTCAAAATCATCCGAAACGCATCCCAGTGGGCACATTGTGCATATGGTTTTGTTTCACACTCTTGGATGTACATTTATGTACGGGTCCATACGTACAATGTACGTACAGATCTGTATGTATATTGAACGGACAAGAATTTGATACAGTAAATACAGTAAATGACCATATTTTGAGAAAATCGGGTTTATAGTTATGACAAACTCAATTTCAAATTATTTCTCGTGTCTATGACACCGATAACCATGTTTGAGCAAGATAATTAGTTATTAAGCCTCGAAACTGGATGTAAGTCACATGACATTTAGTGTAGAATCAAAGGGTATAACTTAACTTCTGATTCAGAAAGGGTACATACTTGAACAGAATACTCCCTCAAGGGGAACACTGATCAAGGTATCCTTACCTTTTTGTATTGATTACAAATGATGATAGGGAAAGTATTTGTGATCTCTTTCTTATGAATCAGAACACAATTTAATTGGTGCACTATTACAATCTTGTAAGAACATTTTTAAAACATTTTTATTTATATTTGGTAAATGATGTACAGATTTTGTTCGGATTTAGTACAGAATACGTTCAGATCTGGTTCTGATGAGACTCACTTCTGCAGGGTGTTTCCTAATATGTAATGTGAAAACTACTACTTTATTTTGGTTTGGTATTGGGCCGCACATAAAGCTCTTTATCATCAGCTCCACTCTGATACTAGCAGCTGATTGGTCAATTTCTTTGTTGTACTGGACTGTATTGCAATACTAACATTGCTTTTCAATAATTGTCAATGTTAGAATTCAAATACATGTCTTGTACCCTGTTGTCATGGCAACTATGACGTCATGACCTCAAGTTTAAAAGTCACAGCATTGGGCCCTTAGCGACAGAAAGAATGCCGCTAGAAAGGCTGCAGGATGTGTGAAGTATGGCTGCCCACAGTGAGATGGGGCCACTGGAATACATACCTTTCTGCCCAGTGGGACCTAATTGGATTATGTCTTTATAATCAATGGCTTATAAAGGCATGTATTTCAGGGTTTAGTGCCCCTTTAAAGACTGCAGCTGGTGTGCTGTTTGTCATGGATGGACCTCTCACCTCTGGTTTCTTAGCTTGCTCATTGGGCGCATGTAAAACATGCATATTCCAATGCAAATACTCAATCTTCAATATGTCCAAAAAAAAATATTTAAGAAAGCTGTTGTTGTACAGTGTCAACTCTAGGCATTATCAAATATTTAATTTCAATGTGCTGACAAAAAACGTTATTTATTACATTTGAATCTTAAAGAACTTTCTTTTTTACTTTACAGAATCTTTTAGAACTCAAATTCGATCAAATAAGTTTTTTAACAATTGATCAGAAGGCACTCCAAGGCACTGAGCAAAGTCTTCACCATCTTAGACTTCTCGGCTGCAGCCTTCCTATGAATGCGCCCTTCTCGTGGGCTCAAGCACCGAGAGTGACTGCGATGGATATGGATGTGAGGCATCTAGCCAGAAACGCATTTCATGGAATAAAGAATATCAAATGGTTGATACTCAAGCGTTTGAACTTAACAACAATTGAAGAAGGTGCCTTCGAAAACTCAAGCTCTTTGAGAAACATTCAAATTTCAGAATGCCCACTTGCAACTTTAGATGGTATCAAAAACCTCAGAGACCTTACTGTGCTTACGATAAAGGGTGCATCAATTAAAAGTTTCCAGTATGATTATGTTAAAGGTCTTCACTCTCTCAAAATTCTTGACATTAGTGAGGGTGTTTTGGAGTATATTTTTCCCGACATCGTTGACAGCACCGGAGAAGGTCTGCAACCAAGAAGTGGTGAGAATGGCCATGCAACAGAAGCAATGTCCTGCAGTGGACAATGTCAGCATCCATTGCTCAACTTAACCAATCTCATTTTCTCGCAACATAGCATAGAGTTCATTTTGCCAGGTGTTTTCTGTTGTTTCCCCTCACTTCGTGATCTTATATTATCAAACAACCTCATCAGAGATCTTAGTGCAACATCTTTTATAGGTCTTCAGAATTTGATTAATTTGGATCTAAGCAGCAATAACATAATGCATTTCCCCAAGGGAATATTCGATTATTTACCAAAACTTCAAATTTTGAGAATGGCAATGAATTATATAAACTTCATATACTCTGATAGTTTTGTTCAGCTCCCTTTGGTCGCAGAAATTGTTCATAGTTACACACTAGCATCCGTAACTATTTTGCGATTAGATAAGAATAACATTACTGAAATAGAAAAGTATGCTTTTCAAAAGCTCCCCTCATTAAAAGTACTATCTATGCATCATAACCATATTACAAATCTAGCGATGGGTATATTCCATGGGTTGATTCAGTTAGAAATTTTGATACTTTCCTACAATCATGTTACTCATATCTCTGGGGGTACATTTGGCACATTGGATATGATTAAAAAAATCTATCTCTACAGTAATAAGATAGAATCTTTGGACGGTCAAGCATTTTCCAATTGTACTCATTTAGAACATTTAGATTTAGGCCATAATGAAATTAAAGAAATACATCCTGATCATTTCACCGACCTCATAAATGTAAAAATGCTTTCATTGGATTCAAATAAAATCACTTCAATTCAAATGGACACTTTTAAAGCGATGATGAAGCTGTCTACACTTTACCTACGTTCTAACCAAATACATGTTATTGATACTGGGACGTTTTTGCACACACCATCACTTAATATGTTACATTTAGGAAATAATCAGATACAAAACCTCACAAAGGATATGTTTCTTGTCAAACGGTATTTAAATCTGCGAGATAATCCACTTCATTGTACATGTGATATGCTTTGGATAAAGAACGTCGCACAAAACGGAGCTTCAAGGTATCTGCCTCCGTGTATGAATGCACCAAAGTATACAATCTATGAATATTTAGACAATTTTTGTTGTGAAATGACGGCAGGTGGGTGTCAGTTCGACGATCCTAAATTTGAGACAACTACAGTGTCTTTGCCTCAATTACAAGGAGATGTATATGCTATAATCATAACAGGTACCATGCTCCTGTTCGTCATAGTCATTACCATTGTTCTACACATTTTCAAGCAACGAAAATGTAAATAGAAGAAAGTAAGAAAATGGGGAGGTGGGGAAGTCCTCTATGAGCCACCAGTCTAATGGGCAGACCATTTGATATTTTTGAGGGGGCGGGCTATAGCAGCCTTTAACAGGAAAAGAAATCTGGTCATGAATATCAAAAGTGAAAAATGATTTGGCCCTGAAAATTGTGAATTTCTGATTTCTCCCCAAGAAAAGAATTGTAGCTCTGCCAGAAAAGAGAAACATTCTGGCCAAGTCAAAAAAGGAAAGGCCCCCGCCCAGAATATCAAATGGTTGGCCCCTAAAGGCTGCTAAGCACCCTTTAATTGAAGATGTATATATGTCCTTGACAGATAGATTTATGGCACAGCAATAAATTACTGGTGAATACACCCTTTTCTTGGTTTGTTCAAGAATTTGAGAAGGGATCATGGGGTAACACATTTATGTAAAATTACTGATAGAATATTATGGAAAAACGAACAATGATACATTGATAACTGTTTCTTAATATATTTCAAATGAAATCAAAACTGTCAAGTGATGGAACTAAAACTTAAAATGTCTCACCAATTCATGTTACTTGCATGTGGCTTGAGTATAGAACATTCTAACATGTCAACTATATATGAGATATAAAAAGATGTATGATATAGCAAATTTTGTTTGAACATCCTATATTATATATCCTTCATGATAGGAAAAGGTCTGTGCATGATATAATGGGTAAATTGTCTGCATTTATTGTTTATATTCCATAACTAAGGCCGTCCAAAATAAAAAATGCAATTCCACAATGCATTTTTGTGAATTTACCAGGGGGTAATGTGTAATACCAGGGGGTAAAGTGTAATACCAGGGGGCAAAATGCTATACCAGGGGGTAAAATGCTATACCGGTGGTTATTTTCCTAGGAATTCCACCAAAACCAGGTTGATTTCATTGGCATACCAACAAAGTGTTACAGTTAGCCATATTCGTTTCCATGGAATATCAACAAAAGGTTCTCTGACTGATTTCCTTGCCATTCCATCAAAATCTCTTGTTATGTATCTCCCCCACACGTGGCCATTTTCCTAGGAATTTCAACAAATAATGTTGACATGGATTTTATTGGCATACCAACAAAATCCTATATTCAACCATATCCATTTCCATGGAATTTAAACAAAAAGTGCTGGGATAGATTTCCTTGGCTTTCCAACAAAATATGTTGACATGGATTTTATTGGCATATCAACAAAATCCTATATTCAACCATACCCATTTCTTGGAATTCCAACAAAAAAGTGCTGGGATAGATTTCCTTGGCTTTCCAACAAAATATGTTGACATGGATTTCATTGGCATACCAACAAAATCCTAAATTCAATCATAAATATTTCCTTGGAATGCCAACAAAACGCATCATAGTAGATTGCAATAACATCTCTAGAATATAGCATGTATGTCCTTTATCATGCCTCCTATCAGAGGGTCCAGATCATTCCTAGGTGCAGGGCAGTAAGACACCCAACATACCAGAAAACAATAACATTTAATTTTGGGGTAGTGGAAAACAAATGAAAATCTTGATCAAAATAAAGGGAAATGACAGCATCCAAACCTTTTTATTTGACGAGCTACCTAGAGCTACATATTTGATGAGTAACTATGCATCAGTAAGATTTCTGAAGGCAAATAAGGGTTTATGTGTGACCATAACCCTAAGGCATACCACAAAATAAACTAATATTATGCTGCCATCTCTATACAGTTCATACCTAAAGTGAGCAAGTGCACTATAATCAATGACTCGGTCGCCAATTGCATTACCTGCTCTGTGTGTTTTCAGACGGGGATTTTAACTAGCTGGCAATAGTACTCATCACCTTAAGGGATAAATGTGGCACCTTTTACTAGCCTCCTTTCTAATTAATCCCTACATGTGTCATCCAAAATGACCATGCTATTTTGGTTATATCTAGGTGAACAGAAGAACCTATTTCAGAATAACACCAGAAGCAAACTAACCAAGTGTCCGTGTCCAAGTTTTTTGTGAATTTATTCTTACTGAATTTTTTTTCTTTTCATCAGTACCCTGAAAGACTCAATTCAAGAGGTGATTTTGGATTGAAGGTGTAATATTTTGGTAGGACAAGCAAAGTTGTTCGGAGACAGGCGCCTGTGATCCCATGTTAGGTGGTGAAGAAATAGGTCTATCTCACTATAATATTGATCATGACTTCCACTTGCTGTACATTCCTTTTGGGACAAACAATTTGAATTTCTTTCTTAAAATACCACGTGTCCAAGGATGTTTTCTATATTATGTATAAGCATTAACTTTTCAAACCTGCATTGAAACCAGGAGTTTGTTTGCAATAACATGTATATCATAAATCTACATCTCTGTCTTTTTGCCCCTCCCCCGGAAATTGTGAGGATGTCACAATCATTTTAGAATATTTGACCTCTCCAGAGTCCTAGCTTCCATAATATTTTTCTTGTTCATAGACCAAAGTGTTGTTGAAGTTTATCATGGAAGTCTCAATAAAAGAATAAAGGACCTGAACCACTTTAAAGTATATTGTATTTTCAGATTCTGGCTCAAACCACACTGAAACTATATATTTACAGCAATATGATTTCAATAATGTTAAGTAGTTTAGAGAAATAATCGAACTTCTGAATGATAGAAGAATTCAATTTCTGAAAGTGACTCCTGAGCTTGGACACTCCTGCTTGATAACGCTATCTGAACCCTAACAGGTCAGATGTTAGCAGGTAGAAAAACTGTTTCACAGTCAAACAATGCAGTCACACAAGATCCCTCAAAATAAGAGTAGACAACAGGTTAACTGCAGGCAGTGACATTCAACATAACCAGTGTAGTGACCTCTGAACCCCATGTACGCGTGCCATTGCGACTTTTGGCTAGAACCATACATGATTAGATCTGTCAAGGGGCACCTGAGTTTGGAGTCCCCAGCCAGCAGGTTCTGCACGCGATAGGACAGGAGTAAGATTTTGTTGACCATAATGCAGGGTGCTGCCACCTGCGTGATACAGATATTTGAACAGGAACAGGTCAAGACCGGTTGGCAAATATAACACCTCCTTATCAGAGAGGAAGCAGCATTCAACCTAGCCACACAGCGACCATGACCAAATGCAGTACATGAAATAAACATGGCTTAGGCTTGTGGTTCATAGTCTACACTAGATAAGAAAGATTCGACCCTGGTGGCTAATAATCCAAGCGCATCCTCATACCCCTTTGTTCATTTAATATTGCTCATTTAATATATATATATATATATATATATATATATATATATATATATATATATATATATATATATATATATATATACACAGTGGAACCTGCCAAATTGAACACATGTGTACATTGAACATTTTTTCATGTCCCAGCACACTCCCACTGAAAATCAATGGGAGGCTACCTGGATACATTGAACGCCTGTCTAACTATATATATATATATATATATATATATATATATATATATATATATATATATATATATATATATATATATATATGTGTATATATATATATATATATATATATATATATATATATATATATATATATATATATATATATATATATATATATATATATATACCCATCCTAAACCTTCACTATCTACTTCAATATTGGTTTACGAGGCACCTCGCATACCTCAGACTTCGAGCCCGTCACTTCTATACAATCTCAGTAATACCTAATACCAAATGCGTGTTAAAGGTGATGGGTACCATTGCAATCTAGATAGAAGACCCGTCCAAAAACACACCTCATAGCAGCATTATCATGAAACAAGGTGTTCCTCTAGGTTCCTGAGTGTTATCAGGTAGGTAATAGCATAGCCAACAGTACTTATTCAAACCATATTCTATTTCATTTAAATATTTACACCTTTTCACTCAAACGACACAATCTCATTATTTACGCTAGTGATGGTCACTAAAAGTGATAGTTTCCAAATGCTGAACATGCGAAGTTTATAACTATGTGAAGAAAGTGAGATAAAGACATAGTAGACTTCGCAATAAAATGATCATGTATCTCTAATTACCCTTGATTTTGTTATTCAGAACCTGGATACATTGAACACCTGCGTACATTGAACACTTCCCGTGCGTGTTCAATGTAGACAGGTTCGACCCTGGTGGCTAATAATCCAAGCGCATCCTCATACCCCTTTGTTCATTTAATATTGCTCATTTAATATATATATATATATATATATATATATATATATATATATATATATATATATATATATATATATATATATATATACAGTGGAACCTGCCGAATTGAACACCTGTGTACATTGAACATTTTTTCATGTCCCAGCACACTCCCACTGAAAATCATTGGGAGGCTACCTGGATACATTGAACGCCTGTCTAACTGTCTAACTATATATATATATATATATATATATATATATATATATATATATATATATATATATATATATATATATATATATATATATATATATATATATATATATACATATATATATATATATACATATATATATATATATACATATATATATATATACATATATATATATATATATACATATATATATATATATACATATGCACCCTTTCCCTCATAATAAGATCACTTGTTAATGTCTAGGCCTTCACTGAGTGAGCAACCATCTTTTACAGAAGCTCCAAGAGGCTTGCACACAAGCAAGGAATGTTGTCGGCCCTTTTTGCCTTACCAGTATTTTCCCCAGAAATCTTACAGTACACCGTGCAGTGAGGGTACAATTTGATGCTTAATGAATATTTAGCATCAAAACACTTTTCAAAGAATGTTTACTTTGTATAGGCTAAATTTTCAAACAGCTAAGTTAAGAATAAACTGAGTCAGAAAAATAACCCCTTAATATTTTTGTTAAGATATGGATCTGTTTGGGTACGAGTTTGTTGGCACGTGTACTAACATTTTCAAAACGAGGTGATTATCACCCAACTTGACTTGTAACCATTTGCTGCCCATATATCCTTTAAATAGACTGGAGTGGCTTGTGGGATTATTTTGTGAATACGGGGTCATTCTGAGTTGTTTACATATGTAAAAGCCCACACCCCTTTCCTCCTAATCAGGTCACTTGTGAATGTCTAGGGCCTAGACGTTAGGCTTTCACTGAGTGAGCATCCATCTATTACAGAAGCTCTCCCATAGGCTTGCGCACAAGCAAGGAATGTATTCGGTCCTTATCTCCTTCTTATCGAAGTTCCCCCCAAGTAGTTTGGAGGGAATGGTATCACAGATTCTCCAAATATAACTTAATGATAAGTTATTGGATTTGAAAGTTGAAAAAAACCTTTTTCTTATCATCAACAACAATAACGAAAGGAATACTAGTAAAAAAATTGAACGTAATAAGAATTGTAACACTCTTCATTTATATAGATCTGTCCTCCATCATTCTGAATTGATTCAGGATTCTCCGTTTGAATCCACTTAGAACGCATGTTGTTATTTTCAGTAGTGTCCCCAGAAATCTTACACCCTCCTGTGAGGGTACTATTGTGATTCAAGATGTATATTTTTCATCAAAGAACTTTTCAATCAATTGTATACTTTGTCTAGACTACATTGCCCACAAACAGGTTTAAGGAAAACCCGAGTCCAATAAATTAATGTTTTATTTGTAAAATGTTAAAATTTTAAAATGACTAATGGGAACTATGTATAGATCTAGAACTTGTTTTGAGATATATGACTTGCTTTTATACCGAATTGTCAGAAAATTAAACATTAAGATATTCTGACTGCCAGCGTTACAGGAATGGTGGAATACACCTTGCTTCAAGATTGACGAGTTACAGGACATAACTGCAAGCATCTAGATTGAGCTCCACACACTCACCCTTGTCGCACCTTTATCTATATGACACGTAATAAAATGCTGCTGTATACCAGACGTAGCTATAGACGGAATACTGAACGTCTAGTTGTTTATACAGGTCAAGTGGGCCTACTACCAGTGGCTGTTAAGGGGAGGTCACAATACCTCTCCATAAGAAGTGTCGTGCTTTCCCATCCCCGAGATGAAATGTTTTTAGTGGTCTTGCATTGATAGAGAATGAAATTGAACTAGCAGTACTAAATCATTAATATATATATATATATATATATATATATATATATATATATATATATATATATATATATATATATATATATATATATATATATATATATATATATTAAGGGATTCATATATAAGGGATTTATAACCATCTCCTTTGGAAAGCATATATATACTGGACCTAAAGTATGGAACTCCCTACCTAACAACTTCACTAAAAGAGTTCAAAAACCTAATCTCACCCTGGTCTGGAACTAACTGTACCTGCTCTCTCTCTGCTGCCATAAATAATACCAATAAACGAGCAGAAGTAATTGCTACTTTACTCAATAATCATAAACATATGTCCTGAAAGACTGAAGATATTACTCATTGTCAATTAATGTGTGCCAACTTACTGTCCCCACTATCATTTATATTGATGTTAAACCCTGTATGTTATATTTTGAATTGTTATTTTGTAGTGGGCCAAGAGCCCTTGCAGCTCATGTTTACTATGTAAAATTA
>OZ012692.1:18267901-18270401 GCA_963942565.1 Maea johnstoni
TAATGAAAGCCCTTCAGCTCGGCCGTAGCCTCGTAAAAAGCACCAACTTTCATTTGAGACTTATTCTGTCAATATGAAATTGAAATTTGGGCGTTCCCACACAAGTAAACATGGTTTAGGTCGTCTGTTACACTGTGGGCAAATTGATCCCCAATGATCCCCATGCGCATTCGATAGTATGCAATATTTTTGCACACGGCACAAGCATCGGAACCCCCCCCCACCCCCCCCCCCCCCCCCTGGTCCCATCCATGTTTAAACGTCTCCTTGAAAATTGTCGTCTGTCACAATTGTATCAAGAAAAGAAGTAAGGTGTTTTTAGGCGACAGACCTGAATAGGTTAATAGTATCATAGTGTTTTACTCATCATTACGTAATAATTCAGTGTATTCGTCAAAGGGTGTAACTCGGGCCCCGCCATTACCGGTACATGTATGTGTCGGGTGTGAGTAATTTGCTGCTAAGCGGTTGTTTTCCATTGTACTTCGGTTTCACACGCAGTACATTACAGGATATGGCCACACTGCCAACAGTCCTGGAAACTCCACTTGTGGAGTCTCGAGGACGATGGCACACTGTGATACAGCCGTGCTTCCTGTCTAGTCGACCCCCTCGGGAACGCTGCCTCTGGCAGGCCCGGACGTTCTGGTTGTTATGTGTATTGGCGGGGGTGTCAACACAAGGAGTGACAGGTTTACAGATTTCCACTCGTTGAAGAAGATTGAGTATAAAAGCATCTTTCTTGGAAATGGCTGCACAAAAGTGGGATATTTATTTAAGGAATTATATGATACAATAGCTAGCAACTTGATGTAGGAGTTCTAGGGCCCTTTAGTAGTCAGAAAGTGACTTCCTTTAGTTCAGTGTGCGCAATTCCTGTCATGTAAACAACAAGAGTGGTCTCAGAAAAGTGACAATATCTTCGTTATTTGGACAGCTCGGACAACAATTTCTTACGGTTTGCGGTTTCTTATGTTACAGCTACAAAAACGGAAAGGGTGGCTGTTTTTGTCTCCAGGGCACGATGCTGAAAAATCTTCATGAATATGCCTCCAAATTCTGGACCGACCGCAGCAAGGCAATTATGGTGTGTATCTTATTATCATTCTATAGCTTTTTCTATCATAAATTCCCGGTAATTAAGACCACTCTAGTAATCTTAGTAAACATTACCATACGATTACCAGGATCTCACTTGGCGGACCTCACTGCATTTGAGATTTACGGGAAATCTGGCCTACTATTACTCTTACTATTATTACTATTACTGTTTGTCGGTATTTTCTGAAAAAAAAACATGGGCCACCATCAGGCCACAAATAATAAGTATTAAAACGTTTCTCAAAATACCGAAAAGTTATGGCAGAGATGTTATTGTAATAAACGTCCCTGGTTATGGTAAGCACCCAATAGTTCACCAATTCATATTGAAATTTATTTGTTAGCCCGTTTTCCCTTAGAACCGGTTTGTGTAGTTTATCCCGGCCAATTTTTCATTTTGCTGCTGTCTCTGTATATTACGATGGTGCAAGTGTGAACGGCAGAAAAAAAAATTCAATTTTTTTTCTCCACCGTTTTTCCCAAAACAGCAGAATTATTTTTTTTTAAATATTTTTCTCCATCGTTTTTCCATTTTCCAAAAATAGCAGAATTTTTTTTTAATTTTTTGCTGCCGTTCACACTTGCACCATCGTAGTATATAGAGGCTAGAGAGAAATCAGTCAAGTGGAAAGTTGACCTGGATAGACGCCACAAACAGTCTTGTTTCCTTGGGGATTCGTGATTATTACTATAGGTACTTCCTGGTTCATTACGTTAACTCACGTGTTTGGATTTTGATTCAGTAGTTTTTCCTTTACCCTACTTTAATTGGATCTTCCAGCTCATAGAAAGTGTATAGTTATGGACTGAAAGGGCTTCTTATGAGGAACACATTCAGCATTACAATATCAATGTGTATCAACTGCTCCGCTGTAATTCTCTATGCTGATTGGTTAATAGGTGTTAGACCTGGAGCCGTTCACACTTTGTAGATTCAATATCGAACGGCAGAATTCCATATTACCACTTGAACCACCATTTTAAATTTTAATTGATATTACCACTTGGCCAGCAATCTGACCCCTAAAGGTCACCAGCCTCGTTCTGACCTCCAAAGTTATTTCTAATTATATGAGATGTATTTGTTCTTTTTTCTTTCCGTGAAAGAGCGGTCGGTAAATTCGTTACACCCTGTTGGAAAGTGCGGTCCGGCCTGCTATCCACCCGAAGTCATCCAGATCCCACGAGTCGGAGTCGAGTGGGATCTGGATGACTTCGGTTGGATATCAGGCCGGATTGCACTTTCCAACAGGGCGTAACTAATAGTACCTAGTTTGCTATCGTCATTGAAAGATTACGCCAAACAATAGGTTGAAAGAACAAACCCATCAGCATTGGGGGAATTGAAAATTATATTTGTAACGATGTTCTTCAATTTTCAGGTTAATTCACTCGTCGG
>OZ012692.1:18275401-18355039 GCA_963942565.1 Maea johnstoni
TGCTCTTGAACCTAGAGGGGGTTCGTATCAGTCATATTCTAAAACACTGGCTTAAAAGACTATATACTAGTAGCTAGCCAAAGAATGAGATAAAATAATGTTCAAAATGTTACAGCTTAAAGGAATATGCATGGTAAGAGCACACAGTTAGGTTGATGGGTAACATTTTACAAGAAAAAACAATATGCCCTATCCTCCCCCAGTATTTGAGTGGGGGTGCGATACAGATGTAGAACAGCTTCCGCTCCATACCCGCGAAAACTGAGCACGTATTGCAAGGTTTTGGCTGCTGACTGGGAGGGCACAGTATGGCCACAACCATCTGACACCCGTAATCAATTTCTTTTCTATCACTTGCATAAAAACAAACAAAAACATTCACAAATAATACCCAACTTCCATATTGAAAAGCCGCTGCTAAGTTCGAAGGGCTGAACTGGAACAGCCGACTACTCCAGGCTGAACAGACGACTTATGACCAAACATTCATAAAAGGGAAAAAACAAATAGATAACCCGACCATTTCACTGACATATTTTCCAATTTGTTTCCCTCATTTCATTACAAAGTCAAAAGCATTTAATAATATTACAGATTTTTTAAATATCAGTTTGTTTACATTTTAACATCAGATAGGATGGGGGGGGGGGGGGTGATGTAAGAACCACTTCACAGAGCAGGCTATTACCGGTATCTGAAAATATAACCAGCCACTTGGAAACTAAAAAAGAAAAATAATAACTCAAAAATATTTCAATTGAAAAGGATATTTTATTCATATATTCGTTGATGGGGTAGCTATGTAAACATGTCAATCACAGCCTTTCTTCAGCTGAGGAAGATTTACAGCCTCAGAAAGTAGCATAACCAAACTATATGTATGGGCGGTGAAACAGTAGAATGCCTACATGTAGGCAATGGGGGGGGGGGGGCGTAAATATACACGATTAAAAGATCAATATTGCTGACAGATTCAGGCAAAAAGGGTATATGTGTTTCAAAGTGACTCTGGGTTGAGGTGATCTCAAAATGGACACCATTACGTGCCTGTCCTGATGGCCGTGTGATCTAAGGCGTTATCACTGAATGCTATCTGTCTGTCTGTCTGTCTATGTATTTCTGATCATAAGAACTCTCAGTTGAATATACTTTGTTTAAGCTAAATGATCAAACTTAAAGAGGGTACAGGAAAAACGAGTCAACGTCTACGTTGATACCACAAGTGAAAAACTATACTTAGGAAGGGGCTTAATTAAATTTGCTGTTTAATCATGATTTAAACGTATGTGTGACGTTTTCTAATACTAATATTCTTTCTTTTTAAACGGCATTTGAAGTTATCAAAGACATACGGAAAAGTACATATGAATATCGAGAGGACATTACACAATTCTGCAAGGACTGGTAGCAATAGGTTTAAGGTGCACTTATTTAGTCATCCCATATGAGGAAAGTTCATTTGTCAATAAAATGTAAATAAAATGGGTGATTTCTCATACGATCATTAAAGTAAAGAAAGGGATACGTTTTAAACGTAATCCCATATTGAGGAAGTGTTTAAATAAGTGCACCTCGTTTTATATAGAAAACAAAGACATGATGTAAACTTAAACCAAATAAAAACTTTATTTCATTCAAGACAAAAGGCTTTGCATTTACAAGACGATTTTCCTAGGAATCTCGAAACATAAAAAAGTTATTAAATCTCATTAAAGAGGAAATTCGACTTTATTTTTTAAGCCCTTCCCTAGATTTAAATGCAAAACAAAGTCTGTCGAGGAAGATTTACACATCTTATTAATCTAAGATGCAGTATTTATATGAAGTGAATGGGTATTGAACATAAAGTTGTGCGCAAATAAAGTAGTATGTTATTTTATACGGAATTAGCTTTAAATATAAAGTGCAGTGTTTGAGGCATAAATGGTTCTTCAATATTGTTTTATGAGTGGTGATTTCTTTTTAAAAAAGTCTTGATTTCCAGACGGAAGTGCTATCATCTTGACAAAGAGGGCATTGATAAACGGATAACTTCCTTCGGACTTTTAGAGTGGTCTTGGATCTCCTTTGGGAAATGTTTCTGAAAGATATAACTGAAATAGTCAAGAATCAGTATCATTTGATGCAAAAATATGGCGACATAGACATTAAATGGTAATGGGTGTAATATAAGCTATTTAGGAGATCTTGAAAACAGACATGTTGACAGCCTTCTATGAGTAATGGGGACACTGACCGGTCAACAAAAACAAATATATTGTATTTTCTTCTATTTATTCTGAAGTCTTAAAGCAAAGTTATTATTTACAAACACATTCCATTCAAAATAAATAATTCATAGAGAAGGGTGTTCCCGAAAGATAGACTTCATACTTTAGGGAAGAAAAGATTCACAGGATTGTGATATACTTTAATCCATACTTACCTCATATTCTAGGTCCATACTTACCTCGCCTAGTTATCTTTCAAAATACCTTGAATCATGAAGTTATTGTAAAAAAGATTATGACATTGCTGGCCTGTAAAATGTCATATTTCCTCCCCTTTGACTACTACTACAGAGAACCTTGCTTACCTTGGATGTTTAAGTATTGTGGACAAAAAGCACTAGTGATAATTTTTTTTATATACTTAGATGTTAGTGATATTACTCGGATTTTGGTTACCTAAGACGCGTTTTCTTGAACCCATTTTGCTCAAGGTAAGCAACTACTGGTATAGATATTAGACATCATTTGGCATGACCTGTGAGTGATATTATTTTTATAAATTCTATAATAAATGTGTGACATCAATATTTCTCTCACAGAACATTGTAGAATGCTGATATCTCTTACATTATTTACCCCAGACCAATTTGGATATCTTTATTTGTTTTGGGTACCATTTATGATGATGGTTAAGGTTATTACGGTTAAATGAATATTAGCAACTGTGTGTGTAGCTTTTAATATCTGGGCCTTCTGTAGTACATTGCAGGATGGTAGAATGTCTCATGCTCCCTCCTCCTTGACTCTGGCTGCCTCTGGTAAAATGTCTCGACATTCCTCTCATTTGACTCTGGCTGCCTCTGGTAAAATGCCTCGGTACTCCTGTTTGACTCTGGCAGCCACTGGTAAAATGTCTCAGTATTCCTGTATGACTCTGGCTGCCTCTGGTGAAATGTATCTGGTCTTCTATGTGCCTCTGACTGCCTCTGGTAAAATGTCTCGGTATCCATATATGACTCTGACTGCCTCTGGCGAAATGTCTCAAGTCTTCTACTTGACTCTGGTTGCCTCTGGTGAGATGACTCTAGCATCCTCTTCTTTGTTTCTGTCTCTGGCTCATGGAATGCCTCATGTTTCCTCTTCCTTGTTTCTGCCTCCCAGTGTCTGGCCTTTTCCACTTCCTTCTGGACCTCTGCCTCTCTTCTCCTTGCTTCAATAAGTCTTTGCTGTCTCTCCTCATTATTTATCCAGGCTCTATCCTCTCTTGTAATGCTGCAATCTTCAGCTCCAAAAACAACTACTAGTATCTCGGTACTTTCCATGTCACCATTGTTAGAAATTGATGTTGGTTTTTTCTTGGCCTCTCCGCTGTCAGTTTCACATTTCCTCTTCTTCCAAATGGCAGTCATTTTGGGTTCATCCATAGGCAGAGTTGGTTGACTGCCTTGGGTGGTCTTTGCTTCAGCCACTTCAAAAACTCTGCCCTTTTCCAAGGAAGTAGAGGTAGAATCCTTGAAAATTGCATCATCTTGAGTAGTGATGCCAACTTTGGTCACTGTGGTGATGCTATCTTTTGCAGAAGCCAAAGAGATATGAGAATCCTTGGAAGAAACATTGTCTTGAGAGATAGCTCTGCTTCCTATCTCTGCCTGGATGGTGTTCTCATGGTCCTCAATAGAATCAGCCCATTCCATCGGAGACAGCGCCTGAATCTGCCTAGCCTTACTCCAGCCGGGATTCAAGCTATAAAGCTTCATAAGATTGATAAGCCAGGTTACTTTGGCCTCGCTGAAATTAGTAGGACTTCTGACTCTGTCTCTAGACAGGAACATTGATTCACTGACATCTGTAGTATACTTACCTGAGTAAACACTTCTGGTAAATGGTGGATTTTGAAATAACAGATATGCATCCTCACTACCAGATGTCGCTGCAAGTGCTGCCATCTGGATGACAACATTTATTGCAGCCTGCTGCCCACACCATCTTCTTGTTTCCAGTGTAGCATGACACCACAGCATATCGGGTGTGTCCTCGGTGGGGGACCTAAAGCCACACACCTCTGCTTCGAGAATCCTCTTTGGCTCAAACATAGCTTGAGAGTATCGTTTTCAAGAACTGAAAGATAGAAAATGATAATTGAGAGATAATATTGGTGAGAAGCGTTTAGAAAAAGATGATCGAGGCTCTAAAGAGCTTACACAGGAATTTTCAAACTAAATATGTTGGCCAAAATTTGCATTTACGTAGCTAATGGGCTTACTTTTGTCAGACCAGTTTTTCCTCTAACCATCCGTTATTGGAATATTTAGCCTATACAACGTATATATTGCCTGAAAGCTGTTTTAAAGGAATAGCTTAAGTATCGCAAAGGCACCCTCTCAGCAGGGTATAATATGTGTGTGGTAAAACATTGAAAAACATGCATTAGTGTCTTCTAATGATGCTCCTATCCAACGTTAAGGAGTGGAAACCTTCAAATTACACAACTATTAGGAGAGAAGATCAAAATGGAGGGATGGGTATATTTTTCTATTGCACTATTCAATTTCTTTCTGAATTTCTCATGAAAATGAGAAAAAGAAAATCTTCCAGAAGTCAAAACTTGAAAAAAGGTGTTACCCTGTCCTCCTTTTTAGTCTTAGCTCTATCTCTCTTGCTACTGTTCCAACTTGACCAACTGATTAAAATTTGAATGTACGTTATTTATGAAATCTCCACATAGGTTGTATTTCTTTTAACAGCGCTGTTCCCATCAAGTCGAGATGGAAACATAAACCCAGTGAGAAATATGTTGTCTTTTTTTGCAGAGGTAGCTTATAAATCCCTCCTAAATTACACCCATTTGCATAGCGACAAGGACAACCGACTTATCAGGGAATGGCAGCCAGTTACATAAGCATTACATGATATTGACAAGATTAAAGACTACTCATTATAGAGCATATCAGGTGTATTTCACTTTCAAAGGAGAATGCACTTAGGTACAGAGGGAGGCCGCACCCGCGTTACGTATTTTGCGGAAGGAGGTGTCTTTTTAAAACCTCCGCATGTCCGCGATTTCGTAAAAGAAGGGTACTTTTTTGTACCCAGGTACGAAGTATGGGTGGTGGAAATCCACGAAATATACTCGGCTCTGACGCCGAGTGACTCCCGAAGTGACTGGGCTTCTGAGTCTGCTGCCGCTACTGACAGACAAATATAACATCAAAAGTTAAAATACGTGTTCCCGTTCAACCAATAACAGTGTTTTGATAAAAGAAGGGGTGTGTTTTTTACTGGAGAAAGTCAGCGTTTTTTGTTTTTTTAAATAAGGGTGCTTTTTTGGCCTGAAATCAGTGCTTTAAGCGTATTTTTTAAATTTTGATAACGAGTGTATGTACCGCCATGAATACCGAAATGCCCCCCCCCCCCCCCCCCCCGGGCGTGTAAGTCCATTGGTAATGCAAGGAATTTAAAAAGATGGCCCTGTTCATCAGTACCCCATGCCGGATACGTATATTCCACAACTGAGCCTTCAGTGGATAGTGACCGAGAATGATTTATACATGAACAAGATGTTCATTGTCATTGTGGGGAGTTAGGAGTCAGAAGACCACGGCAGGAAATGAACGGAAATAGTCACTTTATTCACGTCGCATCAGGATCATATTTATGTATAAACATGGCATCTTTCCAACCATTCACGGACGACACTTTTCTTAAAGGAGTTTCCCTTAATTAAAATCGTGTTGGCAGAATATTGATATGGTAAGCGAGTGGAAAAGAGAGAAATTCCTCACGAAGCAAAGGGCCTTTCCTTAAACCCATTGTTGACATTTGTTGCAAAATCGGGAAAATTCGATCGTATTCCGGAGGATTCTTATTCCTTGATTTTCATCATATCTACGCGAAATAGATGTCCGACAAGTTATATGGTGATGCACAACATGTTCATGCATACTTCAAACAAGTCTTTTGTTTGTGTTGACACCTATTTTCTGTTATTTTCAGTCGTTTATCGGGACTGAAAATACACTCAACTTTACTCACCAAGTTTCTTGCCAACAATGACCGGATACGTGAAGCGCGCCAAAACAAATAGCTTGGCACCTAGATACGTAGACTAGCGCCAGTCTCACAATCACGTCACGGATTATTGTTGGCGGGAAGCGGCTAGTCACTAGGCACTAGTCTACTAGATACGTCAATTACATCGTTTAAAATATCTTTAGGCTCAATATCGAACAATGAATTGTGTATATTGTGTATATCATAACAAATTGATAACAGCGGTACTGTGAATGAAAAGATCCCTTATGTATGTTGCATTCTTTATTGCGGGCCATTTCACATACACATCCGAGTTAGAGAGTAGAGTGCATTGTTGCTATGACATTGTTGTATTGGTTAATCTTGTTTGCGGTAGGTGGCGCCACACCCAAATATGTTGTTCTCTTCCATAGCGGTATCAAATAAAGCATGCATGACATCTGATAAAATTAGATGGAGGACTCTATCAGCCTATCAGGGTATTCTATATGAAATGTTTAATGACAATAGTAAATCATGAATCGTCTCCTTTCCTCCCTATTATGAAGGTCAAGTTCAGTAACATTATATCATTCCACCTGTTCTAGAGCTTTATATACAGAAAAGAAAATAAGTGAAATGTCGATTGGAGCAAAAATGGTTAACAATTAAAACATGGCAGATCATTTACACTTTTCCCGAGGGGAGGGGAAAATAGTATATATTAAGTTTTGATGATGGAATATTCTAAATCTTCAGAAACACGTTATTTTTTTTCAAATTGTACATTAGATTTTGATATGAATTAACGTGTATCGTCATCAGGTCATTTCTCATTCATATTAGGGCCGATGTCTTTCAAAATTTGGCTGGCCAGTTGTCAATGGTGATGAAAGTAAGTAAAGCCGTTGAAAGCGACCTAATTACCGAAAGTCAACTTCAGTTTTCTCATAAGCCATGAGCAGGATTTGAACTCTGAACTCTCTACAGCGTTGATAGTTGATAAACACCGAGCAGGTGAAGGGGTACGCTTTTGACCACTCGACCATCGGGGCAGCCCCTTGACCTTAGTATCACATTAGCCTAGATTTCTAGGCTGTCATATGTATTTATTTTCTCTCATTTGTTTCTGTTACCAGGCACCAAATAGTCTAGGTGGCCATGGTGTCCAATTTAGTTTACATTTGTCTCACCAGGATTCAGTTTGATTATGACCTGTAAACATATAGAGATAGGAGGAGCAGGTGGTGCCATCTATCTACCAAACCTGGTACCACACCACAGTGCTTGGTCAACACATAAGGGAAGGTGAACATTACAGGGACTAAGAGCCTAGTCTAGTATCACATAAGAACACAACCTTGTACATTAAGCACATGAACATTGAGCTCACCAAATTGCCCTTTCATCAGATTTAAACGTGTATCGTACTGAGTAGCCTTTTTTGCTTACAGATAAACATAATTGTTAATACTGCAACTAATAGTCACTATAATGTTGAATATATATGGTCTTTATAAAGTATATTTTCTCTCCACATTAACGGTTGTGAAATTATTTCCTCACCCCAAAAAGTGGTTGTGAAAATAAAAGGTGTTTTATTTTCACTCTCACATGGTCGGGAAACATAAAGTTTTATTTACCCTGCCTCTTGGGTGGTCCGGAAAAATAAACTTTTATTTTCTCTCCCCCAACAACGGCGGTGAGAAAAAATAGTTTTTTATTTGCTCTTTCACACTTGGTCTGGACAGCGTATGACGGCCCTCTTATGTTGCTGTTCACTTTATAGCTGAGAGTTTGATTAGTTGGAGAAAAATTGTGCAATTGGAAAGGTCAAATCGCCTAAACTTCAAAATAAATTCTATTCCATATTTAGGATATACGTGTAGAGTAAGATTTATTCCATAGAATTTCTGGCCAGAATGTTACCACCCTCTTTTTGAATACTTATTGTATACTTCCCATTTAAATCTCATTTGCTGGTTGGAAGAAGAAGATGCCTTAACAATTAAAAAAAGTGAAACATCTTGAAACATAATAAACATAAAATGAGTTTCTTATTCTTTATTTCCCCGTTCATTTTGTGCTGTGATAAAAGTTGATAGTATACTTTTGAAACTTGGGAAGTATTATTCAATTAGTTACCATTTTTGTATCAACAAGTGATTTAATTACAATTTAACAGGCCCAAATAATCATATATTGTCACATTCTCGTACCACTCTTAATATTTACAACTAAAACATAGAAAATTAATATCTCAAACATTTGTGCCAACAAAATGAGTCAAGAAATACATAATGCGGGTAGCAATCCAATATTTAACTGTATTGCTATGATGCATTCAATTGCCCATCATTTAAAAGCACGCCTAGTTCCATTCATCTATGTCAATAGGGCATTCGACCATTTTTCAACAGACATGCAAGAGAGTGGAATATTTGAGGGTGTTTTTTTTCTTGAGGGGGGTATTAAAATTGTATGTATGTAGTGTACTGTTGAGGCTTGTTCACTTATGCATTTTAGTATTTATAATCCTTTAATGCTGAAGAGTAACTCTTGAAATTGTCATTTGGATCTTAGATACTTTTAACATTAACCTGGAAATAAAGGTTGATTTTACAGTAGAAATTTGAAGGAGAGTTGTTGATAGCGTTCTCGATGACATTTCTCCTTAAAATATTTCCCAAATTTGCTTTTGCCTGCAAGATTTCATCAAAGTTGCCTGGCTGTTTTTGGCCGCTGTGAGCATTAGCGGGTTTAATGTGTTATCACTGTATGCTCATATGGACTGAAATTGATCTTTGTACAAAGTTCAGTTGAACCCCTTTCATACAAAAAAGGGTGCTTGTGTTTCATACTGACTCTGGTTTGAGGCGATCCTAAAATGGACACCATTACTGGCCTGCCCTGATCCGACTAATAGCCGTGTGACTGCTATTTTACTGTCTCTCACCACTGCACGGGTTTAAAACCTGTCCAGGGCATGTGAGAAAGTTGCCATGACTTGGGCGAAGCTGATGGGTTTTACAAGGTACTCTCAAGGTTCAGGTCCTACCTCCGCAGGTGATCTGCACGATGAGTATTCTAAGAAGGATGTTTAAAGCTTCTAGTACGTCTCAAAATTACCTGCATTAGAAATAAATTAGTATTCTTTATATGCTAGATATAGGGTATTATGACCAGAGCACTTCTCTTGGGATTGCTGACTGTTTGAATGTTGAACAGAGTTTGACCCAGCTTGATCGCACACTTGCACCCGGGTGGGATCGATACATGTAGGCACTTTTCTCACAAACCAACCAACCCAAAACTTGATAGAAATGATTATTAATTACTTGCGTGAATTATGTACTACAGAAAAGAAGATATACACAAAACAAGAGACAATCTTATTTCAGTCAGAAATAATTTGACAATATCCTTTATTAAATTATAAAACAAAAATAAATGACACAAAGATATGTTAGAAATATCTTAAAGACAGGCTTATATCTTGCAAAATATTGGATTGGAAGTAATTGTTCTTGGTGAATGTATCAACCATATTCCATGTAAATGTCAACTACTAATTGATTTGAGTGAAAGTTGTCAGGTTATTGGTGCACTGCAGATGCAAATAAGTTGCATTACTGAAAAGGTTTTTGTGGAAAATTTCACATCTGATTTATATGAAATATATGGTGTGTGTGTATATATGTATGTACATATATATCTAAATATATACCTATATATATACATATCTAAATATATATATATATATATATATATATATATATATATATATATATATATATATATATATATATATATATATATATATATATATATATATATATATATATATATATATGCATGCAGGTGTGCAACCAATATTCTTACATAGGGATCAACATTCAAGCTCCTATTTTATGATAGCAACCTTAAGACCTTATAAATGTCTTCTATATCCAATTTATGCAAACACAAATAACTCAGAATGCACAGACATTAAATACCAAGCAGTCCAATAAAATAGTTTTATACATCTGGTGTACGCCCCAGATATGTATTGGTAAACCCACTACAGAGACCAAAAAGGGCCTGGCTATTTATGGAAAATCTTCTTCACACGAAGTATACCATAATAAAGTATTTGATCGAATGTTATTCAGAAAGCTATCGACAAGTTATTTTCGTATGTATTATCAATCAAGCAGATGATTTACGAGGAGCCCTCTAAGCATGAATAGGCGTTTGTTGGCAAGTTTGAGCGCTAAGGTGACTGTTACTTGATTTATTGGTTCCCGTATCCTTCCCAGACCAATTTTACAGGGTCGGGAGGGAGGTAATTAAGAATAAAGTTGATTTTTTTTCTTTTCGTTTAACACACAGAAATCTAAGTAAGCAAACAGTCGGGAGGGAGGCAAGAATATAAAGGGATGTTTTGGCTAGTACTAAAATACATAGTTAAACCATATTTTTGAATATTAAAGGAATGATTTTCTAATAAGATGATGCATTTCAACAACACTGTATTGCATTGCTATTGTAATGTTGTAGTGCTCTGGTATTAATATTCTTGTAGTTTTGTAGTTTAACTACCATCCATGGTAAATTTATTGTAGGTTTGGTGTAACTTCTTACGGCTCGGCGTCAGAGCACAAAATAAAGTGGGGGTATTACATTCATATTCCCCTCAGTTCTATTCCATTTTGATCGTCGGATCCCCGAACCAATAAATCAAGTGAACGTCGCCTTATTTCATCTTTGAACCATCCTCCATTAGCTGATGTCTGTAAAGCATTATCTCCTAGCTTGTGAGTACCAGGGGTCCACTAACCCCATAGCCCGAGACTACAGAACATTGTGTGGGGCTATAAAAAATATTTACCTTTGTAGCCCTGCTGGCATTAAGAAAAGTGATATTTTAAGATCGTGCTCAGAGCATTATCAAGAACAGGATCAGTTGAAGAGCACCATTTGAGACATCAGTTGTCCTCTGGTACAGTTCCAAAATGAAAATGTAACAGTAAAAAGACAGATTTCTACTTCAATTTCCTTTTTTTTGGGGGGGGGGAGAAAGAATTACAGTGGTACTGTAGGAATTAGCGATGCTAGGGGTATGAGAGCTGGGTTGGGGCTATGGCAATTTGAGAAACTGAAGTCCTGTGGTCTCCCAAAGTTTTAGTCGTAGCCTGACCCCTGGACTACTGGATAGCTTTATCTACACCTCGTCATTGATATCCTTCTGAGCACTTGACCGATATTTCTACTCGCTCTGAAAAAAACAACTCGATATTTCTCTCCAGGAGAGCATGCAAACACTGAAAGTATACGTCTATCAAACACATTCTTTTCCTTGTTAGATAAGGCGGTATGTACTGCCACAGTTAAAGCCTGAAATTTATGCAAATATGAGCACCCCACAAAGTCTAAGACTTTTCTCAAGTCTTCTGCACTCCAATACAAGTAGGCATAGAAGAATAGAAAAGTGAAGCAAACTCGAAACTTAGTCGAAATATCAGTTGAGCACTCAACCAACATTTCAGCTCCTATATACTGTAATACCCTTTATTACCTCGCACATCTTTATTCACGCAACTGCCGTTCGAATCCGATGGCGGCCATTAATTACAAGCATTAACTGTATCATCGCTAGATGGGGCATTAAGCTATTTTGAACGTATATCAGCGTCAGTAATATACGCGTTATCAGCATCTAGCGCGAAATGCGTGAAATTAATAGGAGCGCGATAATAATGGGTTTTACAGTATCAGCCATAGTTCGTTAGCTGGTGTTGCCGATCTTTCTTCGCCTCTTGATGAATTTCTTCAGATTCCATTCTGTGTGGTTAACCATGTTGGGGCCATTGTTGACACACAAGACAGTCATGTTATCAGAGTAATCCAAATCAGGCAGAAGCTGAAAAGAGAAAGAGGAGTTCATAAAGTTCAAATTCAAGTTCAATTTATCTATACAAGGAAATAAACTAAAAGCTATCTGGCCTATAAGAAAAAAATCATATTTAACGCTTTCATGCCTGAAGTGGCCAAAACCGCTAACTATTCTTATGATATCTCTCCAACAAAAACAATTTTCAGAAATTATTTGAAGATGAAATATTGATAAGACACTGACTCACAACTTTTCTTCAAATATTTCTACAGCTTATGATTACTGCTGAAGGTATCATAAAGTGTTGGGGGTCCAGATGAAACCTGTCTAGGAGATCCCTAAGTATGAATGAATTAAGTTACCTACACGATTTTCAATTCTCCAACCACTTTTTTCATACAGGCAACTCTGCTTAATCTGGACTGATGTGGACCCTAAATTTTCTGTCGGGTTAAGGCAAAATCTGGATTATGCGTATAGAAATTATATGTATAGGAAGGGACCGGGACCTTCCAACCTGTCCGGTTTAGACGAAAATCCAGATTACACATGTCCGGATTAAGCAGAGTTGCCTGTATCTCTTGAAGTTATCATCAGCTTTTACATAAATTAAGCATTTAAATGGCTTTATGGGGATTTCACAAGATACATGCCTTTTGATTGGATTGCCAGGCAACATTCCAAAGAAACAGACCTTTTGGTTGCCAGGTCGTTGACTAAACCCCAAAAATGCCCATTGGTTATGATTTATATTTGGAGAAATTATTAAGCACTGAGAGTATTGCTGAACATGCAGCTAATTTGTGGCTCGATTTAGGGGTAAGCATCATGTAATAAGTTTTTTCTAATAATTCAGATAATTTGTGAGTTACCTTTGGTGTAAGCACAACTTAGAGTAGGATGTTTTTTTTAAATACTTCTGTTTGTGACATTCAAACAGGTGTCTTTTCCCTGGACAATCAGCTCAAAGACCTTTCGCTCGTTAATTGGATCCATACCCTGTGATAGAAAAATACATACTTGTAAACAATATTATCCCATGTGGTTGCATTCACAAGATACTTAATAGCATAATTCTGACTTTCATACTGCGTAACAAACAGATTTCTGCTCAGTTTACAGCCAAAAGTACACACCCCCTTTTCAAGATTTCTCCTGATGTTGTCTCCCCATCTTTTCCAAAACATGTTGAGTTAAATTTAGACTCCGTAACAAGTCACTGGCTATAAAAAGCCATAAGCATGTGTGTGTGTGTGTGTGTTTTAAAGAATGAACATTTATTGGTTATAATCTGAGAGAGGTAAATTATCTATCAGTGCATGGGTATATCGCTGACAGGCATCCTCATTACTGTTAAACCCTACTCTATTACCGGGTCATGACAGAAATGCTTGGCTAGCTCCAAAACTAGTCATCCTTTCACACCGAAAGTTGTTATTATTTTGATCAGAACATTCTCCTCTTTTAAATTAAGCCAAAAAAATTAGGGGTCATACCATGATTTTTTTTTCTATGGGCCAACATAGGTCAGAGTGACAGATTGGCCCTCTGGTAGTCAAAGTCAGAAACGAGTCAGCAATCAAACAAACTCGATCACTTCCAGCTTGGTATTCATACGCCCGAGCAACAAACTTCACTTTATGGGCAAAAACACAAAAGCCCAGTCCCTACCCATTCCAAAAATACCATATTTGTTGAATAAAGTCGTATATATCTCCATTTTTAGGCCTCAATCGTCCCTACCCCTCAGTTTTAATAGGAACTATGCAATGGTACTACTCGAAGGGATACACCATTTAGTTCACCGAGACCTTGCCAACAATGACCGGATACGTGAAGCGCGCCAAAACAAATAGCTTGGCACCTAGATACGTAGACTAGCGCCAGTCTCACAATCACGTCACGGATTATTGTTGGCGGGAAACGGCTAGTCACTAGGCACTAGTCTACTAGATACGTCAATAACATCGTTTAAAGTAGTTTTAGGCTCAATATCGAACAATGAATTGTGTATATTGTGTATATCAAAACAAATTGATAAAAGCGGTACTGTGAATGAAAGATCCCTTATGTATGTTTCATTCTTTATTGTGGGCCATTTCACAATCACATCAGATTTCGAGAGTAGAGTGCATTGTTGCTATGGCATTGTTGTATTGGTTAATCTTGTTTGCGGTAGGTGGCGCCACACCCAAATATGTTGTTCTCATCCATAGCGGTATCAAATAAAGCATGCATGACATCTGATAAAATTAGATGGAGGACTCTATCAGGGTATTATATATGAAATGTTTAATGACAATAGTAAATCATGAATCGTCTCCTACCTTCCTATTATAAAGGTCAAGTTCAGTAACATTATATCATTCCACCTGTTCTAGAGCTTTATATACAGAAAAGAAAATAAGTGAAATGTCGATTGGAGCAAAAATGGTTAACAATTAAAACATGGCAGATCATTTACACTTTTCCCGAGGGGAGGGGAAAATAGTATATATTAAGTTTTGATGATGGAATATTCTAAATCTCCGAAACACGTTATTTTTTTTCAAATTATACATTATATTTCGATATGAATTAACGTGTATGGTCATCAGGTCATTTCTCATTCATATTAGGGCCGATGTCTTTCAAAATTTGGCTGGCCAGTTGTCAATTGTGATGAAAATAAATAAAGCCGTTGAAAGCGACCTAATTACCGAAAGTCAACTTCAGTTTTCTCATAAAACGGACGGAAAATGTTGGCTCTATGACTATAACCTGGGTCTACTCTTCATAGCCTAGAACCAGGCTACAATCTCAAACAAACGTCCCCGGTGCAACGCTTATCCATTTCACAATTTTCAAACTCAGGTCCTTTATGTACAGGCCTTATTTATATATCTTAAAAATTTTCTCTTAACACCGCTTCGACTATTTTTTGATAACCATCTTCTGTTACATTTTATTTTTCCATCTAGTTTATTTTGTTTATGTTCTCTTATGTTTATTATAATGTACAAAACTTAAAAGTTCTGATTTAAATATGGGAAATATTGACGCATCATTTGTTATATTCCGATGACCGATTTATGATTTCCCATATGAAATACAACGTATTTATATGATTTTGTAATGTGATTACAGTCAATAAACATATATATAAGCCATGAGCAGGATTTGAACTCTGAACTCTCTACAGCGTTGATAGTTGATAAACACCGAGCAGGTGAAGGGGTACGCTTTTGACCACTCGACCATCGGGGCAGCCCCTTGCCATTAGTATCACATAAGAACACAACCTTGTACATTAAGCACATGAACATTGAGCACCAAATTGCCCATTCATCAGATTTAAACGTGTATCGTACTGAGTAGCCTTTTTTGCTTACAGATAAACATAATTGTTAATACTGCAACGACATGTAATAGTCACTATAATGTTGAATATATATGGTCTTTATAAAGTTTATTTTCTCTCCACATTAACGGTTGTGAAATTATTTCCTCACCCCAAAAAGTGGTTGTGAAAATAAAAAGTATCTTTATTTTCTCTCTCACATGGTCGGGAAACATAAAGTTTTATTTACCATGCCTCTTAGGTAGTCCGGAAAAATAAACTTTTATTTTCTCTCCCCCCAAAAACGGCGGTGAGAAAAAATAGTTTTTTATTTGCTCTTTCACACTTGGTCCAGCGTATGACTGCCCTCTTATGTTGATGTTCACTTTATAGCTGAGAGTTTGTGTAGTTAGAGAAAAATTGTGCAATTGGAAAGGTCAAATCGCCTAAACTTCAAAATAAACTGGTTGGTAGTTTGGTTTGATTGCTTGGCTTTATTGGTGGAATGGTTGGTTGGGTTAGCTGGTTGAATATCTAGGTTGGTAGGGTTGGGTAGATTGTTTGGTTTGGTTAGTTGTGTTTGGTTTCCGTTAGTTAATATGTGGGTTGGGTTAGTTTGGTTGTTTGAGATGGCTGATTGGATGGGTTAGTTGATTAGTTAGCTAGAAAGGTTTCGTTGGTTTGAGAGGGTATGTTGGTTGGTGGGGTTGGGTCAATTAGTTGGTTATGTTGGATTGGCTGATAGCTTAGATGAGCAAACCTCTCTTTTGGTCCTTGCTGATAGGTAGATCTGGTTGGAGGATAAGGTTTGGTTGATTTGGTTAATTGGTTGGTCTATCGTACCTAAAAAACGCAGCCATCCAAAAAACAAACCTACCACAAAATCTACTAACCAACACAACTAAACCAATCATAGTCGATTAAAACCACTCTTCAAAAGCTTGTCTGCTGTATGCTATCTTTATATTTTCTTCTGTTCGCAAGTTCTTTTCTGCTGTGTGCTTGCAGCAAGAAACACAATTTCTTTGGATTAGGAAGTTTATTTACTTAGGCACACTTGCACCACCATAACTGATATTGCACAGCATATGTAAGACTTGAATAAGCAGATTTGGTAAATGCGATAATTCTTAGAAAAAAGTCTTAATTGCATTTTTTACTGGTCCTATAAAAGGATGCATTTAATGTTTTTTCACAGAAGCTATAGGTTTGCAGAGGATCTAAGAATATAATATGTTTGGTGTGTATGAGTGTACAAGTGACTTTGCAGGATTGGACGACGTTTGATAATAGGGGAAATAGATAAAAAAAAAAAGCTTAAAATTCTTAAAAAATCAACCCCTTTCCGCTACTTGGATTACATTTCCCAGCAGTTCCAGACAATTTGGCGTATTAATGGCAGTAAGACATAGAATTTCTGGCCAGAATGTTACCACCCTATTTTTGAATACTTATTGTATACTTTCCATTTAAATCTCATTTGCTGGTTGTAAGAAGAAGATGCGTTAACAATTAAAAAAGTGAAACATATTGAAACATAATAAACATAAAATGAGTTTCTTATTCTTTATTTCCCCGTTCATTTTGTGCTGTGATAAAAGTTGATAGTATACTTTTGAAACTTGGGAAGTATTATTCAATTAGTTACCATTTTTGTATCAATAAGTGATTTAATTACAATTTAACTGGCCCAAATAATCATATATTGTCACATTCTCGTACCATTCTTAATATCTACAACTAAAACATAGAAAATTAATATCTCAAACATTTGTGCCAACAAAATGAGTCAAGAAATACAAAATGCGGGCAGCAATCCAATATTTAACTGTATTGCTATGATGCATTCAATTGCCCATCATTTAAAAGCACGCCTAGTTCCATTCATCTATGTCAATAGGGCATTCGACCATTTTTCAACAGACATGCAAGAGAGTGGAATATTTGAGGGTGTTTTTTTTCTTGAGGGGGGTATTAAAATTGTATGTATGTAGTGTACTGTTGAGGCTTGTTCACTTATGCATTTTAGTATTTATAACCCTTTAATGCTGAAGAGTAACTCTTGAAATTGTCATTTGGATCATAGAACTTTTAACATTAACTTGGAAATAAACGTTGATTTTACAGTAGAAATTTGAAGGAGAGTTGTTGATAGTATTCTCGATAATATTTCTCCTTAAAATATTTCCCAAATTTGCTTTTGCCTGCAAGATTTCATAAAAATTGCCTGGCTGTTTTTGGCCGCTGTGAGCATTAGCGGGTTTAATGTGTTATCACTGTATGCTCATATGGACTGAAATTGATCTTTGTACAAAGTTCAGTTGAACCCCTTTCATACAAAAAAGGGTGCTTGTGTTTCATACTGACTCTGGTTTGAGGCGATCCTAAAATAGACACCATAACTGGCCTGCCCTGATCCGACTAATAGCCGTGTGACTGCTATTTTACTGTCTCTCACCACTGCACGGGTGAGAAAGTTGCCATAACTTGGGCGAAGCTGATGGGTTTTACAAGGTACTCTAAAGGTTCTTTTTTTAGAATTTTTACCCAAACCCCTGCCATTCCATTTTTGATTTTAATCATACATGTTGTACTTTGTGATCCAAAGACTTCTACCTTCACTTGTATACTGGACTTATATAACCATTTGATCATTTTGTGTTTGGTAAGGTCCAAGGTCCTACCTCCGCAGGATCATTTTGTGTTTGGTAAGGTCCAAGGTCCTACCTCCGCAGGTGATCTGCACGATGAGTATTCTAAGAAGGATGTTTAAAGCTTCTAGTACGTCTCAAAATTACCTGCATTAGAAATAAATTAGTATTCTTTATATGCTAGATATAGGGTATTATGACCAGAGCACTTCTCTTGGGATTGCTGACTGTTTGAATGTTGAACAGAGTTTGACCCAGCTTGATCGCACACTTGCATCCGGGTGGGATCGATACATGTAGACACTTTTCTCACAAACCAACCAGTCCAAAACTTGATAGAAATGATTATTAATTACTTGCGTGAGTTATGTAGTACAGAAAAGAAGATATACACAAAACAAGAGACAATCTTATTTCAGTCAGAAATAATTTGACAATATCCTTTATTGAATTATAAAACAAAAATAAATGACACAAAGATATGTTAGAAATATCTTAAAGACAGGCTTATATCTTGCAAAATATTGGATTGGAAGTAATTGTTCTTGGTGAATGTAACAACCATATTCCATGTAAATGTCAACTACTAATTGATTTGAGTGAAAGTTGTCAGGTCATTGGTGCACTGCAGATGCAAATAAGTTGCATTACTGAAAAGGTTTTTGTGGAAAATTTCACATCTGATTTATATGAAATATATGGTGTGTGTGTATATATGTATGTACATATATATCTAAATATATATCTATATATATACATATCTAAATATATATATATATATATATATATATATATATATATATATATATATATATATATATATATATATATATATATATATATATATATATATATATATATATATATATATATATATGCATGCAGGTGTGCAACCAATATTCTTACATAGGGATGAACATTCAAGCTCCTATTTTATGATAGCAACCTTAAGACCTTATAAATGTCTTCTATATCCAATTTATGCAAACACAAATAACTCAGAATGCACAAACATTAAATACCAAGCAGTCCAATAAAATAGTTTTATACATCTGGTGTACGCCCCAGATATGTATTGGTAAACCCACTACAGAGACCAAAAAGGGCCTGGCTATTTATGGAAAATCTTCTTCCCACGAAGTATACCATAATAAAGAATTTGATCAAATGTTATTCAGAAAGCTATCGACAAGTTATTTTCGTATGTATCATCAATCAAGCAGATGATCTACGAGGAGCCCTCAAAGCATGAATAGGCGTTTGTTGGCAAGTTTGAGCGCTTAGGCGATGGTTACTTGATTTATTAGTTCCCGTATTCTTCCCAGACCAATTTTACAGGGTCTGGAGGGAGGTAATTAAAAATAAAGTTGATTTTTTTTCTTTTTGTTTAACACACAGAAATCTAAGTAAGCAAACAGTCGGGAGGGAGGCAAGAATATAAAGGGATGTTTTTGCTAGTACTAAAATACATACATAAACCATATTTTTGAATATTAAAGGAATGATTTTCTAATAAGATGATGCATTTCAACAACACTGTATTGCATTGCTATTGTAATGTTGTATTGCTCTGGTATTAATATTCTTGTAGTTTTGTAGTTTTACTACCATCCATGGTAAATTTATTGTAGGTTTGGTGTAACTTCTTACGGCTCCGCGGCAGAGCACAAAATAAAGTGGGGGTATTACATTTATTTTCCCCTCGGCTCTATTCCACTTTGATCGTTGGATCTGGGAACCAATAAATCAAGTAACCGTCGCCTTATTTCATCCTTCAACCATCCTCCATTAGCTGATGTCTGTAAAGCATGATCTCCTAGCTTGTGAGTACCAGGGGTCCACTAACCCCATAGCCCGAGACTAGAGAACATTGTGTGGGGCTATAAAAAATATTTACCTTTGTAGCCCTGCTGGCATTATACAAATATGACATCCCGCTGGGGATACCATGATGGAATGTCTCCCGAGGGAGGATGGTTTTCCCGAGGGCGAAGCCCGAGGGAAAACCATCCTCCCGAGGGAGATATTCCATCATGGTATCCCCAGTGGGATGTTATATTTGTTTTATTATACCGAACAACCCTCAATTTGGTAAAATATCAATGAAAAAACAATACGCCGACCCTATCGATAATCAAATGAATTCTGCCTAACAGCTAACCGAAGTATCCCGTCGTATAGACCCCCAATTGAGAACATTCATGCTTAAATACCAATTAAATAAGATTGAATCATTACCCTCCGGGCCTTACCATTCTTCACCCTTAGTTATACTGTGCAGCAGTTCCTTTTCCAACGTAGAATCTATTTTATTAAGAATTCCATGTTGCGACGTAGCGATCCGTTCACCATGTGTTTTGTTGATTTGCCGCGCAATTTGCACGTGCAGTGATGACGTGACAAACAATGACGTCAGCCAACAAGCAAGGCGCACGTGCATGCGAGGCGTCGCCAACGCTCTACTTCCACTTCTGCTTGACAACGGTTAACATAACGCCATTCGGGCAACATGATGATTGTTAACTGTTAAGTCAGCCAATCACGGCTTACGATCTTCAAGTGAGGTATAATAATAAGAAAAGTGATATTTTAAGATCGTGCTCAGAGCATTATCAAGAACAGGATCAGTTGAAGAGCACCATTTGAGACATTAGTTGTCCTCTGGTACAGTTCCAAAATGAAAATGTAACAGTAAAAAGACAGATTTCTACTTCAATTTCCTTTTTTTTGGGGGGGGGGGGGGGGGGGGGGGGGGAGAAAGAATTACAGTGGTACTGTAGGAATTAGCAATGCTAGGGGTATGAGAGCTTGGTTGGGGCTATGGCAATTTGAGAAACTGTAGTCCTGTGGTCTCCCAAAGTTTTAGTCATAGCCTGACCCCTGGACTACTGGATAGCTTTATTTACACCTCGTCATGGAGATCCTTCTGAGCACTTGACCGATATTTCTACTCGCTCTGAAAAAAAAAAAAAACTCGATATTTCTCTCCAGGAGAGCATGCAAACACTGAAAGTATACTTCTATCAAACACATTCTTTTCCTTGTTAGATAAGGCGGTATGTACTGCCACAGTTAAAGCCTGAAATTTGTGCAAATATGAGCACCCCACAAAGTCTAAGGCTTTTCTCAAGTCTTCTGCACTCCAATACAAGTAGGCATAGAAGAATAGAAAAGTGAAGCAAACTCGAAACTTAGTCGAAATATCAGTCGAGCACTCCACCAACATTTCAGCTCCTATCTACTGTAATACCCTTTACTACCACGCACTTCTTTATTCACGCAACTGCCGTCTAAATCGGATCGCGGCCATTTAATTACAAGCGTTTACTGTATCAAACGCTAGATGGGGGATTGTTATGCTATCTTGAACGTATATCAGTGCCAGTAATATACGCGTTACCATCATCTAGCGCGAAACGCGTGAAATTAATAGGAGCGCGATAATAATGGGTTATATAGTATCAGCCATAGTTCGTTAGCCGGTGTTGCCGATCTTTCTTCGCCTCTTGATGAATTTCTTCAGATTCCATTCTGTGTGGTTAACCATGTTGGGGCCATTGTTGACACACAAGACAGTCATGTTATCGGAGTAATCCAAATCAGGCAGAAGCTGAAAAGAGAAAGAGGAGTTCATAAAGTTCAAATTCAAGTTCAATTTATCTATACAGGGTCCGCCAATAAAAGCTTTCTGGCCTATAAGAAAAAAAGAATCCATAATTGACTGTTTTATGCCTATAAAGTCCAAAAAACGCCTGACTATCTTGATGATATCACTCCAACAAAACCGATTTTCAGAAATTATTTGAAGATGAAATATTGATAAGACACTGACTGACAACTTTTCTTCAAATATTTCTACAGCTTATGATTACTGCTAAAGGTATCATTAAGTATTGTGGGTCCAGATGAAACCTGTCAAGGAGATCCCTAAGTATGAATGAATTAAGTTACCTACAGGATTTTCAATTATCCAACCACTATTTTCATACAGGCAACTCTGCTTAATCTGGACTGATGTGGACCTTAAATTTCTGTCCGGATTAGGCCAAATTTGGATTATGCGTATAGAAATTATAACTATAGGAAGGGACCGGGACCTTCCAATCTGTCCGGTTAAGACGAAAATCTGGATTACACATGTCCGGATTAAGCAAAGTTGCCTGTATCTTTAGAGGTTATCATCAGCTTTTACATAAATCAAGCATTTAATTGGCTTTAATGGGATTTCACAAGATACACTCCTTTTTATTGGATTGAGAGGCAACATTCTAAGGAAACAGACCTTTTGGTTGCCAATTTCCAGGTCATTGACTAAACCCCAAAAATGCTGATTACTTGTGATTTATATTTGGAGGCATTATTAAGTACTAAGAGTACTGCTCAACATGCACCTAAATTGTGGCTTCGATTTGGTGATTTACCATATAGAGGGGTAAGCATCAAGTAAAACGTTTTTTCTAAAAATTCTGATAATTTGTGAATTACCTTTGGTGTAAGTACAACATAGACTAAGAGTAGGATGTTTCTTTTTAAATATTTCTGTTTGTGACATTACAAACAGGTGTTTTTCCCATAAGCGATTATTTGTGACTCACCTTTGGAGTAAGCATGAAGTATTGCGAATTGTTTTTCTTGCAGGCAGTCTGGACAATCAGCTCAAAGACCTTTCGCTCGTTAATTGGATCCATACCCTGAGAGAGAAAAATACAAACTTGTAGACAATATTTTCCCGTGGGTTGCATTCACGAGATACTTAATAGCATAATTCTGCACTACATACTGGGTAACAAAACCTAGCATGCTGAAACAGGGCCTTAGCAAGGATTTTGGAAGTAGGTGGCCAAAATGGGGCATCTTGAAAATCTATGTATTTATTAGACATATAACACCTGGAAGCAAAAATAGATGAAAACTAAAATCTACAGCTAGAAAACAATAATTTTTCCCCTCATACTCATTGGAATGCTGGAAAAAACACAAGAAATGTTGTCAAACTTAATAAGTCAGAGGAAAGTATAGGTGTTTAAAAAAAAAAAAAAAAAAAAAAAAAAGATTTCAAAACAACTCCCCTGACTAGGGACCTTCGCACCATTTCGGTAATTGGGTACTAGAGGTCTTGTGTAGCTCAATTACAAATGGCGGCACTTCCAAGCTGCTCCAGCACGCAGCTCCGACATACATACGTAGAGGGATGGTACCTAAATACCAGTCAATGATTCGTAAGTTCATTCATTTTTCTAGAATCTCGAAAACTCTAACTTCGTTTTGAAGTGTTTTTGGAGCTTGCTTTCATACCTGACAACTTGCCTGTCATTTAGTTTTATTTTTCAGCGCTAGATGTTGCCTCATCTGATTATTATCGATAACAAGTTTCACAATCGATACATCGTTATAAAATAGGCAACCGAGTAAACGGCGATAAAAATCGATGATTGTCCCATCACTACCAATGACAAAGGAGATATGGGATCTAAAGTTGGGGATTTTCAACAGATTTCTGCCCAGCTTACAGCCAAGAGTGTGAGTTATTTTTCTCAGAATATCTCCTGAAGATGTGTACCTGTCTTTTCCATAATATGGCAATTTAAACATGTCTGTGTTTTCTCATCATGAACATTTATTGGTTACAGTCCGAGAGAGGTAAATTTTTCTATAACTGCATGTTCATCCTCTGAGTGTACAGTGTTTTACCTGGTTAATTTCGTCCACGCAGCGAAAAGGGCATCGTGTCAGCTCCTGCAGCGCCATCATGTAGAGAACGGTGGAAACACTGCGCTCGCCACCACTCTGCTGGTGCTGGGTGAGCACCCGTAGCTGCTCACTGTCCCGGAACTTCACCTTGATCTGAATGCCATACTTCTCGTAGTCCTCCTGCGAACAACAACAGCAATTATGAGTGAAGACAGTGAAAGAAAGGCATAAAATACTGGCACGTGCCATAAAAGGCACAAATACAAACACAGGCAAGTGCCATATAAGGCATAAAATACTGGCACATGCCGTATAAGGCATGGACTGAATCACAAGCAAGTTCCATATAAGGCGTAAAATACTGGCACATGCCATATAAGGCATGGACTGAATCACAGGCAATGCCATGTAAGGCATAAAATACTGGCAAATGCCATATAAGTCACAAACAGAAACCGACAAGTGTCATTTAAGGCATAAAATACTGGCACATGCCATATAAGGCATGGACTAAATTAACGGGCAAGTGCCATATGAGGCATAAAATACTAGCACGTGCCATATAAGGCACAAACAGAAAGACAGGCAATTGCCATATATGGCATAAGATACTGGCACATGCCATATAAGGCATGGACTGAATCACAGGCAAGTACCATACAAGGCATAAAATACTAGCACATGCATTATAAGGCACAAACAGATGCACAAGTACCATATAAGGTATAAAATACTGGCACATGCCATATAAGACATAAACAGAAACATAGGTGGGTGAGCACCATTGTCTCAGAATTTCTCATCTATCTGATTACCACACTTTACCTGTTAAGAAAACAAGAGTTATGCATGGGGCGCCACCAGTAAGGCAGCAAAAATGGAAGCATGTGACATGTAAGCCTAAATGAATGGAGCAATTTCTGACGATAATATTCAGGTGTCAAACTCTGCAGATTTAAATAATTGGGAGACCAAGAAGTCAAAGGAAATTTGAACGTGTGTCTACTAGTAATGATTAGCAATATTTTGACTCAAAATATTATGGATAGTGAGAAGAGAAAAACAACCTCATACAACATTTGTTGTGCAAGAGGTGTTTTTCAAGGATTTGGGTTTTCTCATGACACCCTGCCGCAGAACAGGGCTTGACACTAATAGCGAACCACTGGCCCCAGACCAGTGAAAATTCCTAAAAATGGCTTTGGGCCAGTAAACATTCAGGGTCATTTTAGTTAACAAGTTTTCCACCACATCAGGCACATCAAATGGCTGATAATGCTAAGGAAAAGAATTTGTAGGACCAGTAAAAGTTTTGCAGAACCAGTAGATCCTAGGTCTTGCTGCTCCTACGGGGCAACTTTTTAAGTTAGGCCAAGAAAAAATTATTGTTTGATTCCTGTAACGATCTGAAAAAAAGGGTAGGTAGGTCGGTACAATTTTTAAATTTTTTTTTGGTCAAAAATGTGTGTTTTATGCATGTTTTACGTTAATGGGAGTTGGGAGGGCAGAAAAATTTTTAGGGTAGGGATTTTTTTGAATAAAAACTTGTTAGGGTAGGGTTACAGGAAACAAACAACTTTTTTTTTAGGCCTTAGCGTCGAGGCCTGCAGAACTTGCCTCAACTGGTCCTACAGGGCCAGTAAACATTCAGGGACCTTTTTGTTAACAAGTTTTCCACCCCATGGCTGATAAGGTTAAGAGAAAAAATTTGTATGACCAGTAAAAATTTTGCAGGACCAGTAGATCCTAGGGTCTTGCTGCTCCCACGGGGTCAGTAACTCTTTAAGTAAGCCTCTAGGCCTGCAGAACCTACCTCGTTTTCGGGCACGAAGAGGTCGACCTCGCCGGCGCAGCGCATGCACCTGAAGAAGTAGCTGAAGTTCTGGTTGATGCGCGCCATGAGGGACTTGAGGGGCTCGAGCCACTCGGCCTTGATGCGCTCCGTCTCGCCCTGCTGGTGCTCCAGCGTGCTCCGCTTCTCCTCCACCTCCTGCTCCAGCCTCGCGATCCTCGTCTTACGCTCCTGGTACTCCTGCACCACCTGCAACACCACACAGACACGGATAGTGACGCAGGGTTAGTCAAAGGTTTTCGTCGGGAACTTCGGTTTCCTCCACCACTAAGACCAACACTTAGGCCAGTCACAACTGAGCCATAATATGGCAGAAAAAGTGAGGAAAATAAAAAATCCTAATTCCTTGGCATCAACAACCAGTTGATATGAGCTTGAATGGTAAAGCTGAGCTTGTGAGACATACAGACAGTGCTTTTTTTAAGAAAATCAGGAAATTAGCAGTGATATTTGGTTGGGTATCCAAATGACTGCCAAATACCATGCAGGCATAGACCCTGCTGCACAGATTCTAGTGCCATGTGGTGCTAGATATTCAACACCTTGAAATGAATGAATGGGTGCCTTAAGGCACATAAAGGCCCCTTAGTTCCACAAAATCTACATGAAATAATGGTCTTTTGTCATTGTCAAAAACAGCAACAAAGCAATAAATAAATAAAAATGCTCACAACACAATGAACGATTTGAAAATATAAGTATGGTAGTTTCTAAAGAAAATAAATTCTTAAAATGTTTCACAATGCTGGCTAAGCAGGTTTCACCCTTAACAGGTGCATTTGCGCCTAGAATATGTAAGCCTAGGCAACTGAATTGCACCTAGACTTCCTACACTTCCAACCATATATTTTAGAGTAATGTCAGCTAGTTTAAGGTCTTACGACACTTTTAGAAATCTCAGTTTAATTTTCCTGAAATTTTGCATAAGGAAAGAACATAGCACAGTGATCTTCAAAACAACTTAAAATCAAGGGGTCATCAATTTTTTTTCCACAGATTTTTGAAAAATTAATGTAATTTTTGTCACAAACATCACTTTCTCCAAAATTGGTGTCTTTCTTTGCTAGATTTATCCCTTCAGAGATACTGACACTGCCTGAAATATTGTTCTGCCTTGTTGAAATTATTTTTCTGCTGTTATTTAGGAACTATTGGGCAAAATCAAGGAATTCGAGAAACAAGTTTTTAACCCAAAATTGACATGAGTCAGAAATGCCTAGTTAAATTTTCACCAATTTTTGTATACACTATGTACACAATGCTCTTAATAAGAAGACATGAAGAAAATGATAGGTCATCGCGTTAGTTTTCGAACCACAGATGGTCAAAGTTTGTGAAATAGAACTTTTTTGGAGCAAATTTTCATGAAAATGTTAGAAAATAGTTACTTAATTGTTACCGTATATGCCCATCCTTACATAAGATATTGTTGAGCAAGGAAACCCCATTTTATACACATGAATTATCACACATTATACCTGAAAACATGTCAAAACATCAAATTCAATGAATGTGGAAATTACTGTAGCCAAAAACTAAAAACTCGTAGGATACTATTTATAATAGGCAGGTATGATCAGAATTGGTACATATTCAATAAAAATCAATTTCTTTTAAATTTTTCCAGTGATGTCGGGTAAATTGCAATAAATCATTTTAGTTTGTCCAATACCCAATAGGTGTCACCGGTATAGAGTATCGTAAGACCTTAAGGGCCTTGAAATTAAGTCTTGAGTTATTATATGCATAGTTTTGAAGGAAGGTGTCAGCCAGGACAGCTGGTTGCAATAGAGCTGATTGTAACTCAGGCTCCTTTTTTTCTGGGCGCCTGAAGAGCACCTTGCAAAAAATATATTAAGCTTGATCCCTGCTCAGTTCCATGTATCCAGGTCTCACTGTCTTAGGGTACTCACACTTCCGTCCGTGTTAAAGGCGCAGTCGGCCCTGGCCTGCTCCTCATGAATGGCTGCCTCAATATCCTCCAGCTTGACCGGCAGAGTCTCAAACGCCTGACAAATAACAAACGAACAATAGGATGGCGTCATTAAAAAGTCAAATACCATTAGTTACGCCCTGTTGGAAAGTGCAATCCGGCCTGATATTGAACCGAAGACATCCAGATCCCCACGGCGGAGTTGAGTGGGATCTGGATGTCTGAAGGAGGATAGCAGGCCAGATTTCACTTTCCAACAGGGCATAACAAATTTATCACCTGCTCTTTCACGCTAAGAAAAAATAACAAATACATCTCATAAATTTTTTAAATAACTTTGGAGGTCATAACGAGGCTGGTGACCTCTAGGGGTCAGATTGCTGGCCAAGTGGTAATATTGAATTCTGCCGTTCGCTACTGAATCTACAAAGTGTGAACGGCTCCAGGTCTAACACCTGTAGAACAATCAGCATACAGAATTACAGCAGAACAGGTGATAAACACATATACACACTGGATGGCAGTGTGTCTGTGTAAACTTAAAAATGAATAAATATATAAATAAATATAAGGAGACCAAAAAAAGGCATGGTCTTTCCTATGTGAATTGCCTGATATATGTAGCTTAAACATGACCCAGTTTTGGTTACAATCTAAGAGATTTTATTTTTTGGGCAAAATGAAACACAATTACCTGAAATAAACTTATGTTCTGTTCTATTTATATAACAAGCAGAGCAAACGGATTGCGAGATTCTAGAGAGACAAACTGGAGTTTCAATTAAAAAGATATAAAGCTACTAGTGATATTTTTTCAATTTCCCCAACATTTACACATGTAAGTTAATATAAATGTTTCTCATATTTTCAATCATAGAAAGGATTAAGGATTTTGATACGAGTTAAAGGACAGGTCAGGGAGGACTTCTTCATGCCCAACAGGCATTTGCATAAGCTAATTGGGAAGTGGGCTAGGATTAGCGTCAGAGCCTCATAGTACCCTTTTAATCTCAGACGAGAGCTCCTCGTTATCCTTCGTATTGGTGGCTTTTTTAGCCAGTGCTATGAGTCGCTGGGCTTCTTTCTTCGTCTCCTTGGCCCTCTCCTTCATCTCCTCAAGCTCTTTCTGCAAAAACAACAAGAAACATGAAAATAATAATAATAATATTTATAATTATGACAATAATGATGATGATGATGATGATGATGATGATGATAATAATAATAATGATAACAGATAACAATAATCATCATCATGATAATAACAATAATAATGTTAATAATAACAATAACAATAATAATAATAATAATAATAATAATAATAATGATATTAGCCATAATGATAATATAATAATAATAGTAATAATAATAATAGTAATAATAATGATAATAATAATAACAATAATAGCCATTGAAGTACTAATAATAATGACAATAATAATAATAATAACAATAATACTAAAAAAAAAATTAATAATAATGATGATGATATTAGCCATAATGATAATATAATAATAATAGTAGTAATAATAATAATAATAATAATAATAATAATAATAATAATAATAGTACTAATAATAATAATAATAATAATAATAGTAGTAATAATAATAATAATGATAATAATAATAACAATAATAGCCATAAAAGTACTAATAATAATGACAATAAAAATAACAACAATAATAATAAAAAAAAATAATATTAATAATAATAGCCATAAAAGTACTACTACTACTTCAATTACTACTACTACTGCTACTGCTACTGCTACTGCTACTACTACTACCAATAATAATAATAAAACAATATGATACTGTGCCTTAAAATATTTGAAATGTGAATGGGTAGAAATACTGGCTCCTCACCTGCAGGTTGGTGAGTTCTACGGACTGCTCCCTCAGCCGATCCTCGATCTCAATCATCTGCTTCACTGTAGCGGCATGCTTGAGGCTCAGACACACTCGCTCCTTGCCAAGATCTAGACAGCGCTGAAAAATAACCAGTAAAAATCTGTTTCAAATCGCTTTCAAAACCCGACCAATGGATCCAAAGTAGAGACTCCTATTATCAAAGTAGCCGTTAAAGAGTCAATATCAGTAGAATAAAATCTATTTTAATATAACATTAAACTTCTTATCTTAGGTCTGTAGTTACAGCTATGAAATATTAGCATTAACCATCTCTATAGTTTCTATAAAAATATTAACATTAACCATATTTAAAGCTATAGTTACTACTATGAAATATAAACATTAACCTTATTTAAGGTGGCTGTAAACGTTTCCGGTGGAGAGCAGACTTTCCCTCAAATAATGGCTGATTTCTCATTATTTGTACACTAAACCCCTAGCAAACTATATATTTTTAGAAAGCTGAGATTCTAAGGAATACATAGGATATGGATAGGTTGTATGTGCTCCAAATATTTTGAAGAAATTGGGGTCAAAACTTTGACTAATCAATTTTCAGTACATATGTCACGGCTGACGCAAATCTAAGAGCAGGATCTAAGATAATAACCTGATTTTTTTAAACATTGAAAAAAACCTTTGTCTCTAGAAATCTAGACAAGGGTTTTGTAAAATATGGCCCTTAACTTTTTTTATGGCCATTTATCTAACAACATTTTAGGAAAAAAATGCTTTTTTGGTTTCTTGATTTTTGACTCACTATAAAAAATTAACCAGATAAGATATTGTAATATCCCCGTCTAGATTTGAAGAGAACATGTTTTAGAATCTATATACAAAGTTTGAAGCTAATTGATTAAGATTTGTGTCTAAATTCATGTCAGCCGTGAGAGTAAAACTATAGAAAACTAAGCTGAGAAAATGGCAGTTTTGTGTATTTCCCAGTTAAAGTTACTGTGCAACTTTTTGCTACTACTTTAATGTATTTATGTTTGTCCAAGTGGAAAGATAAAGTAACCTTCCATTGTATTTCACAACTGTCAACATTTCTTCTTCTCAATTACCTCAAAAAAAAGTATAAATGAGTACATTTCTGCAACCTGCCTAACATCCCTGTCAACTGGATTCCATATATGGGCATATGACATCACCCAAGCCCCGCCTACTTAGTAGACTGGCATTATAGCTTTTGAATTCTTAATAATTCAAAGAACTGTGCCATCAAAATCAATTTTCAGCTATCTAGTGTGTTATGCTGGCAGACTCTTTGACTGCAAGTATATTGATTTGGCAAATAAAAGCTTGTAATGCTCTATATGGGGTTTTTAGCTTCATTTATCTAAGACAAACATGTTGCAGGGCCAATTCTGAAGCTATCCAAACTTCCAAAGCATAGCTTTCTGACAAGGTGGCTTTTAGATTCTGGGCCTTGAAAGAAAGATAATTTCACAAACCTCTATTGCTGTATCTCCACTCCAGTGATCCAAGTTACATAATCCAGAATGAGTAATCCATACATATTTTGCAGCAGAAATGGCAACTTTCCCTGAGGTCTGACTAATGAATCCCATATGAGTAGACTGTCCACATTCAATACTACACTGCTTGAAATGCCTAGAGGAAGTGACCTTCCAAGACCCATGGCAAATCTTATTTTTAGACATTGGTTCCTGACTCCCATAATCCTTGAGGGGATTATGAGTGACACCACACTCATTGTTCTAGAATGGGGAGTCCTGAGGGGATTATGACACCACACATACCTGTATCTATTTCCTCAGAACTGAGGCCACAGTGCTAATCTATCAATAAACCCAATTATTCACCTGCAATTTCAATCTCCTTTGTGAATTGACGACAATTGTTGTGAAAAATACAATCCAGGCTTCAATTAGTTAATAGCAGAATTATATGGGTGTAATTGTACTTTGGGTAACTATATCATGATTGCTGTATTATTGTTTGAGAAAAACTTGTGTTTGAAGATGAAACCAAGTTGATAAATACTATAGTATTGTTAGTTATCCATAGAGCATAGTGTCTGTTCCAGCTGAAAGTATGAGACAGATTGACCCAACATCCTCCCAAAAGTCCAGGTTTTCCCATCAAATACACACATTTTTTTTACCAAAAAGCCCCAAAACTGGGATGTTTCCTGTTTTTCTCAGACAGCCAGAGCCACATTTTGATTAAGACTAATCCCTAATACACTATTTTTGAATTGATTAAAACATCATTGTCTGTGGTGCTAAAGTGGCCCACCTTACCCAACAGACATCCTTTCTAACCAACACCTGCATACAAAGAAAAGACTGGCTGACCTTAAATGCCAGCTCTTATCAGTTACCAATCCAATACACATCCATTTCCTGTAGCCTTGATAAGGAGGTGGGAGGGGCTTATCAGCTAACTGGGGTCACATGACCATAACATAGACGCATGCAGTCTCTCCTGTCTGTCTGTTCATACCTGTCAAATCAAGCTTTTTCACAAATTATGAACTTAGGGGTGGAGTAGAGCTATGGGGTTTTTTTCATAAGGAGGGTAAGACCCGGTTCATTAACATAATACATAAATCTCAAAACAGGCGTCCCTGAGGACGAAACGTTTACGGCCACCTTAAAGCTATAGTTACTACTATGAAATATAAACATTAACCCTATTTAAAGCTATAGTTACTACTATGAAATATAAACATTAACCTTATTTGAAGCTATAGTAACTACTATGAAATATTAACATTAACCCTATTTAAAGCTATAGTTACTACTATGAAATATAAACATTTAACCTTATTTAAAGCTATAGTAACTACTATGAAATATCAAAATTAACCTTTGTTTGTAGTCTACAGTTACTACTGCGAAATATTAATGTTAACCATCATACTTCTATTCAACAGTTATTACCAGGGTCTTAACTAGGGTTTTAAAAATGCTTGTCCAAAACAGCATTCACAATGTATCTGGCCGTCCAGTTTTAGCTATTGAAGCTTCTTCAAATCCTTAATTTTATCAACTACATTTTAAAGCTATACTTGTCTAAAAGGGCAATTTACCCTTTGAACAGCCATGTCTAAGAAGATAGTGTTTGTAATAAGTCCCTTAAAGTCATAACTGTAATTCTTAACCCATTCATACCCGTATCAGCCAAAACTGCTACTAGTCAAGTAGATCTTCAGGTATGAAAGGGTTAAAATACGATTTTGTACATCTTCAAAGGAGGTTTTCATGAAACTGCCAGTCCAAAAGACAGGCTGAATGGATCCTTTAAATAATGTGTACTTTGCGCACCCCTGGAGTTCGCATTTCTTGAACTAGGCACCATTATTTGGACATACAATCTCTATGAGAGTATTGTACAACACCCTGACATTATAACTTGTCATTCGGCATCAGTATGCAAAAATTAAAATGTGCATCAAAGGCAGCTGAATGCTGAGTGGTTATTTCATATACTGTAGAACACACAATGTTAGCATCTGTTTATATAAAGCGTACATAGCGTGTGGTTCCGCTTCGCTATATATAAAAACGCTGTACTTTTTTCTTACTGTACTGGCGCTGTCAGCGGCGGCTACCGTCGCTAACATAAAGATACGCTATGATGCGAAAATTCCCCAATTCGCTATACTTGGGACACGCGTCATATATGTGTTCTACAGTACCCAAATTTAACATGGTATACAGTATTCAGCGAGTGCCGTACTTACGCTAGTGAGCAGGCAGAGTTGCTGCAGTAGGCTGCACTGTTTAAGGTTGATGCGGCGAATCAAGTCTTTTGCTTTGGCTTCTTGTGCCTCAATGTTGATGGACTCCCTCTCGAGGCGCTCGATGCTAGTGGAGACAAGAGGAGGAGATTATGCACAATAAGAGCGACACTGCAAACTCAACCCTTATGCTGCTGCTGGCTAATTTGACCAATACAAAATGATGCAAAAAACTTGAAAAATGACTGAAACCCTGGCAAATGGGTACTCATCTGAAAGTACTCAGCGAGAGCTTTCCAATGAGTACCAACATCACAGGGGTTAGAATGTTTTCAAAAATCTTTGCGTCTTTGTACTTTGAATGAAAGTAGCCTCAGCACTGGAAGGGTTAACAAGTTATTGGCCAGCCGCGCTCCGAACTTTGGATAATTAATGACCCAAGAAAAATTACTGAGAGCTGAGACAGAGAGGCAGAAACTGTGCCAAAATACAATATCTCTACCTTGATAGGGGGGCGACATGATTCTTGGGAAGAAGTCACCAAACAAACAAGCTCTTACTCCTGCATGGTCATATGTTGTTTTATCCTCTACCCTTTCCCTAACAAGATCTAAATCAGAATGTAATAATAGTGTCCCATTTATTTGCTAAAGTATAGCTCCAAACAAATTAAGCAGGGCAGACATCCGGTTTGCCCATTAATTTGCTGATCTGATAATTTTCTGAATCTTATGTTATGGATTATGTCTGATTGGTAAATACTGGCATATTAAAAACATTGGTAAATTTACATGATTTACAGTATCCTAGCATGTTCTTGCTTCTTGTCACTTGCCCCAGGACAGTTCTCTTCTTGGCATTGCATGTGTATCTCCATCATGTGGCACACATTATTCTGTGAACTTACTTTTGTTTCTTGGTGTTGATTTGCTGTACAAGGCCTTTCTTTGTATTCTTTCTGTGCATCAGCTCTTTCTGCGGGTAAAGACATGAAGTAAAATAAAACCATTAGAGTCAAAGTAGGACAAAACCAACACAGTGCCATGGGAGAATTCCTTTTGATGAATTTTATTCACTATATACAGGGTTAATATGGGCATATAAAGTGATGTGCTTGGCAGGCAGCTGCCTTTCATGCACAGTTTAGTTTTTGCTTATGGGTGTTAAATGATAAGCTATCATGTCAGGGGATAATGCCCACTATTACTGCCGAGGAAATTTTCAAAATTTTGTTTTCATCTTGAGGCTTTTTTTTTCTCCATTTCTACAAGTCTAGAAGGGTGCCAAGTGATGGCCCTTTACAATAAGGTCACTTTGCTTTTGGTCAAGGCTAGCCAAGGTGGATCAGACTATTGCTATTGTAGGACCCTGCACCAATCGTAGCTCTAAGTAAAACTACCCTCTCGTTCCTGAGACCTTCCAACTGTCAAGGCTAGCCAAGGTGGATCAGTCTATTGCTATTGTTGGACCCTGCACTAATAGTAGCTCTAAGTAAACCTACCCTCTCGTTCCTGAGACCTTCCAACTGTCAAGGCTAGCCAGGGTGGATGGATCAGCCTATTGCTATTGTAGGACCCTGCACTAATCGTAGCTCTAAGTAAACCTACCCTCTTGTTCCTGAGACCTTCCAACTGTCAAGCCTAGCCAAGTTAGATCAGACTATTGCTATTGTTGGACCCTGCACTAATCGTAGCTCTAAGTAAACCTACCCTCTCGTTCCTGAGACCTTCCAACTGTCAAGGCTAGCCAAGGTGGATCATCCTATTGCTATTGTTGGACCCTGCACTAATAGTAGCTCTAATGCAACCTACCCTCTCGTTCCTGAGACCTTCCAACTGTCAAGGCTAGCCAAGGTGGATCATCCTATTGCTATTGTTGGACCCTGCACTAATCGTAGCTCTAAGTCAACCTACCCTCTCGTTCCTGAGACCTTCCAACTGTCAAGGCTAGCCAGGGTGGATCAGACTATTGCTATTGTTGGACCCTGCACTAATAGTAGCTCTAAGTAAACCTACCCTCTCGTTCCTGAGACCTTCCAACTGTCAAGGCTAGCCAAGTTAGATCAGACTATTGCTATTGTTGGACCCTGCACTAATAGTAGCTCTAAGTTAACCTACCCTCTCGTTCCTGAGACCTTCCAGCTGTCAAGGCTAGCCAGGGTGGATCAGACTATTGCTATTGTAGAACCCTGCACTAATCGTAGCTCTAAGTAAACCTACCCTCTCGTTCCCGAGACCTTCCAACTGTCAAGGCAAGCCAAGGGTGGATCAGCCTATTGCTATTGTTGGACCCTGCACTAATAGTAGCTCTAAGTAAACCTACCCTCTCGTTCCTGAGATCTTCCAACTGTCAAGGCTAGCCAAGGTGGATCAGCCTATTGCTATTGTTGGACCCTGCACTAATAGTAGCTCTAAGTAAACCTACCCTCTCGTTCCTGAGACCTTCCAACTGTCAAGGCTAGCCAAGGTGGATCAGACTATTGCTATTGTAGGACCCTGCACTAATAGTAGGGCTAAGTAAACCTACCCTCTCGTTCCTGAGACCTTCCAACTGTCAAGGCTAGCCAAGGTGGATCAGACTATTGCTATTGTTGGACCCTGCACTAATAGTAGGGCTAAGTAAACCTACCCTCTCGTTCCTGAGACCTTCCAACTGTCAAGGCTAGCCAGGGTGGATCAGCCTATTGCTATTGTAGAACCCTGCACTAATCGTAGCTCTAAGTCAACCTACCCTCTCGTTCCTGAGACCTTCCAACTGTCAAGGCTAGCCAAGTTAGATCAGACTATTGCTATTGTAGGACCCTGCACTAAACGTAGCTCTAAGGAAACCTACCCTCTCGTTCCTGAGACCTTCCAACTGTCAAGGCTAGCCAAGGTGGATCAGACTATTGCTATTGTAGGACCCTGCACTAATCGTAGCTCTAAGTAAACCTACCCTCTCGTTCCTGAGACCTTCCAACTGTCAAGGCTAGCCAGGGTGGATCAGACTATTGCTATTGTTGGACCCTGCACTAATAGTAGCTCTAAGTAAACCTACCCTCTCATTCCTGAGACCTTCCAACTGTCAAGGCTAGCCAAGTTAGATCAGACTATTGCTATTGTAGGACCCTGCACTAATAGTAGCTCTAAGTAAACCTACCCTCTCATTCCTGAGACCTTCCAACTGTCAAGCCTAGCCAAGGTGGATCAGACCATTGCTATTGTAGGACCCTGCACTAATAGTAGCTCTAAGTAAACCTACCCTCTCATTCCTGAGACCTTCCAACTGTCAAGGCTAGCCAAGGTGGATCAGACTATTGCGACTGTTGGACCCTGCACTAATCGTAGCTCTAAGGTAACCTACCCTCTCATTCCTGAGACCTTCCAACTGTCAAGGCTAGCCAGGGTGGATCAGACTATTGCGACTGTTGGACCCTGCACTAATCGTAGCTCTAAGTCAACCTACCCTCTCATTCCTGAGACCTTCCAACTGTCAAGGCTAGCCAGGGTGGATCAGACTATTGCGACTGTTGGACCCTGCACTAATCGTAGCTCTAAGGTAACCTACCCTCTCATTCCTGAGACCTTCCAACTGTCAAGGCCAGCCAGGGTGGATCAGTCTATTGCTATTGTAGGACCCTGCACTAACCGTAGCTCTAAGTAAACCTACCCTCTCGTTCCTGAGACCTTCCAACTGTCAAGGCCAGCCAGGGTGGATCAGTCTATTGCTATTGTAGGACCCTGCACTAATCGTAGCTCTAAGTAAAACTACACTCTCATTCCTGAGACCTTCCAACTGTCAAGGCTAGCCAAGGTGGATCAGACTATTGCTATTGTAGGACCCTGCACTAATAGTAGCTCTAAGTAAACCTACCCTCTCGTTCCTGAGACCTTCCAACTGTCAAGGCTAGCCAGGGTGGATCAGACTATTGCTATTGTAGGACCCTGCACTAATAGTAGCTCTAAGTAAAACTACCCTCTCATTCCTGAGACTTTCCATTTGTCAAGGCTAGCCAGGGTGGATCAGACCATTGCTATTGTAGGACCCTGCACTAATCGTAGCTCTAAGTAAAACTATCTTCTCATTCCTGAGACCTTCCAACTGTCAAGCCTAGCCAAGGTGGATCAGACCATTGCTATTGTAGGACCCTGCACTAATCGTAGCTCTAAGTAAAACTATCTTCTCATTCCTGAGACCTTCCAACTGTCAAGGCTAGCCAAGTTAGATCAGACTATTGCTATTGTTGGACCCTGCACTAATCGTAGCTCTAAGTAAAACTACACTCCCATTCCTGAGGCCATCCAACTGTCAAGGCTAGCCAAGTTAGATCAGACTATTGCTATTGTTGGACCCTGCACTAATCGTAGCTCTAAGTAAACCTACCCTCTCGTTCCTGAGACCTTCCAACTGTCAAGGCTAGCCAGGGTGGATCAGCCTATTGCTATTGTTGGACCCTGCACTAATCGTAGCTCTAAGTAAACCTACCCTCTCGTTCCTGAGACCTTCCAACTGTCAAGGCTAGCCAAGGTGGATCAGACTATTGCTATTGTTGGACCCTGCACTAATAGTAGCTCTAAGTAAACCTACCCTCTCGTTCCTGAGACCTTCCAACTGTCAAGGCTAGCCAAGGTGGATCAGACTATTGCTATTGTAGGACCCTGCACTAATAGTAGCTCTAAGTAAACCTACCCTCTCGTTCCTGAGACCTTTCAACTGTCAAGGCTAGCCAGGGTGGATCAGACTATTGCTATTGTTGGAACCTGCACTAATCGTAGCTCTAAGTTAACCTACCCTCTCGTTCCTGAGACCTCCCAACTGTCAAGCCTAGCCAAGTTAGATCAAACTATTGCTATTGTAGGACCCTGCACTAATCGTAGCTCTAAGTCAACCTACCCTCTTGTTCCTGAGACCTTCCAACTGTCAAGGCTAGCCAGGGTGGATCAGCCTATTGCTATTGTAGGACCCTGCACTAATCGTAGCTCTAAGTAAACCTACCCTCTCGTTCCTGAGACCTTCCAACTGTCAAGGCCAGCCAGGGTGGATCAGTCTATTGCTATTGTAGGACCCTGCACTAATAGTAGGGCTAAGTAAACCTACCCTCTCGTTCCTGAGACCTTCCAACTGTCAAGGCTAGCCAAGGTGGATCAGACTATTGCTATTGTTGGACCCTGCACTAATAGTAGGGCTAAGTAAACCTACCCTCTCATTCCTGAGACCTTCCAACTGTCAAGCCTAGCCAAGGTGGATCAGACCATTGCTATTGTAGGACCCTGCACTAATAGTAGCTCTAAGTAAACCTACCCTCTCATTCCTGAGACCTTCCAACTGTCAAGGCTAGCCAAGGTGGATCAGACTATTGCGACTGTTGGACCCTGCACTAATCGTAGCTCTAAGGTAACCTACCCTCTCATTCCTGAGACCTTCCAACTGTCAAGGCTAGCCAGGGTGGATCAGACTATTGCGACTGTTGGACCCTGCACTAATCGTAGCTCTAAGTCAACCTACCCTCTCATTCCTGAGACCTTCCAACTGTCAAGGCTAGCCAGGGTGGATCAGACTATTGCGACTGTTGGACCCTGCACTAATCGTAGCTCTAAGGTAACCTACCCTCTCATTCCTGAGACCTTCCAACTGTCAAGGCCAGCCAGGGTGGATCAGTCTATTGCTATTGTAGGACCCTGCACTAACCGTAGCTCTAAGTAAACCTACCCTCTCGTTCCTGAGACCTTCCAACTGTCAAGGCCAGCCAGGGTGGATCAGTCTATTGCTATTGTAGGACCCTGCACTAATCGTAGCTCTAAGTAAAACTACACTCTCATTCCTGAGACCTTCCAACTGTCAAGGCTAGCCAAGGTGGATCAGACTATTGCTATTGTAGGACCCTGCACTAATAGTAGCTCTAAGTAAACCTACCCTCTCGTTCCTGAGACCTTCCAACTGTCAAGGCTAGCCAGGGTGGATCAGACTATTGCTATTGTAGGACCCTGCACTAATAGTAGCTCTAAGTAAAACTACCCTCTCATTCCTGAGACTTTCCATTTGTCAAGGCTAGCCAGGGTGGATCAGACCATTGCTATTGTAGGACCCTGCACTAATCGTAGCTCTAAGTAAAACTATCTTCTCATTCCTGAGACCTTCCAACTGTCAAGCCTAGCCAAGGTGGATCAGACCATTGCTATTGTAGGACCCTGCACTAATCGTAGCTCTAAGTAAAACTATCTTCTCATTCCTGAGACCTTCCAACTGTCAAGGCTAGCCAAGTTAGATCAGACTATTGCTATTGTTGGACCCTGCACTAATCGTAGCTCTAAGTAAAACTACACTCCCATTCCTGAGGCCATCCAACTGTCAAGGCTAGCCAAGTTAGATCAGACTATTGCTATTGTTGGACCCTGCACTAATCGTAGCTCTAAGTAAACCTACCCTCTCGTTCCTGAGACCTTCCAACTGTCAAGGCTAGCCAGGGTGGATCAGCCTATTGCTATTGTTGGACCCTGCACTAATCGTAGCTCTAAGTAAACCTACCCTCTCGTTCCTGAGACCTTCCAACTGTCAAGGCTAGCCAAGGTGGATCAGACTATTGCTATTGTTGGACCCTGCACTAATAGTAGCTCTAAGTAAACCTACCCTCTCGTTCCTGAGACCTTCCAACTGTCAAGGCTAGCCAAGGTGGATCAGACTATTGCTATTGTAGGACCCTGCACTAATAGTAGCTCTAAGTAAACCTACCCTCTCGTTCCTGAGACCTTTCAACTGTCAAGGCTAGCCAGGGTGGATCAGACTATTGCTATTGTTGGAACCTGCACTAATCGTAGCTCTAAGTTAACCTACCCTCTCGTTCCTGAGACCTCCCAACTGTCAAGCCTAGCCAAGTTAGATCAAACTATTGCTATTGTAGGACCCTGCACTAATCGTAGCTCTAAGTCAACCTACCCTCTTGTTCCTGAGACCTTCCAACTGTCAAGGCTAGCCAGGGTGGATCAGCCTATTGCTATTGTAGGACCCTGCACTAATCGTAGCTCTAAGTAAACCTACCCTCTCGTTCCTGAGACCTTCCAACTGTCAAGGCTAGCCAGGGTGGATCAGACTATTGCTATTGTAGGACCCTGCACTAATCGTAGCTCTAAGTAAACCTACCCTCTCGTTCCTGAGACCTTCCAACTGTCAAGGCTAGCCAAGGTGGATCAGCCTATTGCTATTGTTGGACCCTGCACTAATAGTAGGTCTAAGTAAACCTACCCTCTCATTCCTGAGACCTTCCAACTGTCAAGGCTAGCCAAGGTGGATCAGCCTATTGCTATTGTTGGACCCTGCACTAATAGTAGCTCTAAGTTAACCTACCCTCTCGTTCCTGAGACCTTCCAACTGTCAAGGCTAGCCAAGGTGGATCAGCCTATTGCTATTGTTGGACCCTACACTAAGGCGTCCCGTAATTGAATTGTAGTTTCCCGGATCCGCCGAACTAAATGAAAACCACCCGACGGAAAAAAAAAATCAGTATTAATTTTTTTTTTATCATAGACGGCTGACCAAACTTAAAAGTATCCGATGAGAAATGAAAAACAGTTCGAAATCTCGCCAGACAACATGTTACATGCGAGAAATCTCACCATTTATCGATGTCAGCCCAGGTTTTTCTCGCTACGACGGACCAACTTTCGGTTGGTCGCGCTCGATTAATCGACGAGTTATGGCGAAATCCAGACGGAATAGGTGAGATACGTATCTCACCTATGCCTAAGCGTGTTTCTTTGCAAGATTAGCAAAGAAAAACATGAATCATAAGATTTATTTCAGCAAGACATCAAAGAAATTGATGTCTTGCGTGAAATTCAATGTGCGCACCACGGGTGAGAACGATCGCAGGTGCTGTGATCGAGTGTTGCCACCTTTGTTTACGACCAACAGCTTTCGTTCCATGACAGTTTTTGGCAAAACTAATGGACATCTAAGTCAATTAGATGTCAGGGAACACTATCATCAACCTAGAAATTAATATTTTCTAAGTTAGAACGATCAACAATTAGTTGAAGACAATGGATTGAATTCGAAAATAGCGCTCACTATTTTCGAATTCAAAATGGCGGCCACGGCTAAAACTTTAACTCCCGACTCATTAATGCTTAGGTTCAGAAAAAAAATAAATAGGATTTTTATTTTATTTTTATTTACCTCCCTACCGACTCTGCAAAAATGGTCTGGGAAAGATCCGGGAAACTACAAATCAATTAAGGGTCGCCTAATAGTAGGGCTCAGTTAACCTACCTTCTCGTTCCTGAGAGCTTCCAATTGTGACTCGAGGGTGTCGTAATGCTTTTGCTTGCCCTGGTAGTCCTCTTCCTTCTGGCTCAACTGCTCTTGGTTTTCCTGAAAGATACAATTAAATCTTCCAATGCTGAGGCTACTTTCGTCCAAAGCACAAGAATGCAAAGATTTTTGAAAAGCATCTAAACCCTGTCATGTTGGTATCATTGGATAGCTCTCTCAGAGTTCTCTCAGATGAGTACCCATGTTTCAGGATCTGTGTCATTTTCCTTAGTTTTTTTGCATTATCTTGTATTGGCCAAATTAGCCACCACCAGCATATGAGTTAAGGCCAACCTTAAATAAGACGAGTACACAATAATACTAGAATGTCATTATTCCCCTGCTGGGATAATGAAAAAAGTTTGGAAGTGAAGAAATTCTATAAATGAACCATGAACTGTTTCTTATGCTATCTGGTATAAAATGTACAGTTTGGTAGCAAAGAAAATATTAGAAACATAGATGATACATACTACTAGTATATATTGCATTAAAAACTTGATTCAATGATTCAAACAAAATGATACACGCAAAAAAAGTGAATTCATCTAAAATGATACCACTGTTGCAAAAGGTTGATTCATCTATATTTTATTTTGAAAGTACATATTCTATTCCACTTGTGTTACAATCTAAGGTCCTCCAACATAAGGCATTTCATCGTACACATTGCGAATTGACCTTAAACACACATTAAAGATTATGTAATTCTGATCTGCTCATAAGAATGCATAAGAAAGGATATTAGAAAGTATTTCACTGAATATTTTAAGATGTCTTTAACCCTTCCAATGCTGAGGCTACTTTCGTCCAAAGCACATAGATGCAAAGATTTTTGGAAACCAACCTAACCTTATCATATCGGTATTCATTAAATACTGTAAATCACTTAAATATGGCGTGAACATTAAATAGCGCAATTACGATACTGCCCTGGATAGCGCGATCTAGGTATAGCGGTGAACGGGAACTGCAGCAGCAAGTTCAATTAAGATTTTTATAAAGACAGGAATTTTACAATAGCGCATATGGGTAGTGCGCTATTATCGCTATCTTATTGTTCCCGCTATACTTAAGTGATTTACAGTAGCTCTCACTGAGTACTCTCAGATGAGTACCCATATGCCAGGGTTTCAGTCATTTTTTTTTTAGCTTTTTGCATCATTTTGAATTGGCAAAATTACTCAGCAGCAGCATGAGGGTTAAGATATCTTGCTAGTCAGAACCAGCATAGGGATTTTAAAATTAACATTACCTTAAAAATAAATGAAAGGTAACTAAACCTTATCATTTCAATGGAATCTCTGAAAATTTGAACAGTTTTTGAGATCTCTTGCAGACAAACTTGTCTTGTCAAGCATAAGAATTTTGACCCAAAACGTCCATATATGGCCATACAAATAAATCAAAGGTAACCAAAATCTAATCAATCCAAGATTACTGTTAATACAGTAAGGTTCACAAAAACTAAAAAATACATACCTTTATCAGTTGACGAATTTCTTGTTCCTGACTCACGTCCACAGAGGCAGTGAGAAGGGAGGCCTGCCTGGAAAACGCAATACCACAGTGAATCACGAGCCCTGATCCATGACCTCAGATGGGATTCCCACAAAATATTTGTGATCGATAATTTTTGAAAATAAAATTAAGACTGGTGAGGTGCCAATACTAGTATGAATTGATAAAGGCACCTAATATAAAGGCGTCATATAAACATCTTAGGCCTGGTTTATTTTTAGAAAAACACATAAACGCACACACACAGATATGTATATATATATATATATATGTATATATATATATATATATATATATATATATATATATATATATATATATATATATATATATATATATATATATATATATATATATATATATATATATACACTAATATGATTAAGACTTTTAAACAAATACAGCAGGGATTACTTACCTTAATTCTGAGCTCAATGATGAACGCTGGCCACTATATTTGGACACTTTCACAGCATACTGGAAAAATTACACCAACAAAGTTATATCTACTATTTTGACAGATACATTTTAGAGTCTAAATAATCGAATGCTGAGTGATAAGACTAACTTTCTTGCCCATGGTATCGTTCATACTTATACAATAATAAATTTACAGAAATGTATATTTTGACTTTAATTTTGAACTTCATTTCATATAACTCTTTCTGCCATACTAGGCCAAATCAGGAGTGGCTCGTTTTTAAAGAACAATAAAGGAGAAACTTTGAGCACCCAGGGAACAACGCTGACTATCCCTAAGCCCTGTGTGTATGCATATGCCTTACAACAATGATGATATTTCTTTTCAAGTAGAAGTTTTTGGGAGTTATGAGGATGAGTAGTTAAACTCAACATTGTGGCCTTCCGTGATACACAGCATCAGCTATTATGGGAAGCCCTGTAAACTGCTTATCCTCTTTATTCTTGCTGGCCTGGTAGGGCAACATGTGTTCACATCTTACAAGCCCAAGTCTAGCCTTTCAAACAATATTACTAGCTTTTGCTCCTTAGGTAAACACTTTTGTATACCTTCTACAGCTTTTCATGCTATAAGAAATATCTTAAAAGCTGTGGAAAATTGCCCAAATTGCCACTTTTCAAAATTTCGCATAAATGAAAAAGCAATCATTACTGTGACAATATTTTTTTCAAATCAACATTTTCCCAACATTTTTTATAAATGAGTATCCTGAGTACAACTTATAAATTACCCTGTGGTTTTCTGTGTAAAACAGCCTGAGTTCTGGAAAGCCTTGTAGACTTTCTAGGTTTTCTTTGGCACGATGATCGCCTATAGGGATTGTATGAACCCTGTACATGCTGCATAGGTAGGTCATGATGGCATCATTGCAATCAAATAACGAGCGCAGGTAGGAATGAAAACCATAGTTGCTGAAAATGTAACGGAAAAATGTTAAAACAAGGATCAGTTATGAATGCAATCAAATAACATCTGCAAGAAGGTACGGAATACTTATCTAAAGAAAAATGAATAAAAAGAGATATAACATATATAATAGGATATAATGCTAATTTTCGACAAAATTGGGATTGGACGAACTCGGTACATGCGGCATAAGTAGGTCATCATGACCTCATTTCAATCAAATCATGAGATCAGGGATAACCACAATTGCTGACAATAATGGAAAAAGAAGTAAAACTAGAACCAAAATTGAGTGTGAGTGAGCTAACATTGCATGAAAAATGACAATAACTCACAATAATGGAAGAAGAAGTTATACTAATACCAACTCTGATTGCGAGCAGGAACAATTAATGAAATTTATTGTTCCTGTTGCGAGTAAGCAAAAATTGCATGCAAACTGCATATCAAATTCCCACAAGCCACAAGCGTTGATTTGCAGTGCGGGTTTCTCTCTCAGGCTCTTGAGAAAGATATCTATGTTAAACATACCTGTATCGTGTTATGGGGAACTCCGGTTCGAAGCTGCTAAGCGGTGTGTCAGGAGCCATGACAGCATTGATCTGCAGTCCCTGTTCGTCTCTCACACTCTCAAGAAAGATATCTATGTCAAACCTACCTGTATCGTGTTATGGGGTACTCCGGTTCGAAGCTGCTGAGCAGTGTGTCAGGAGCCATGACAGCACTGATCTGCAGTCCCTGTTCGTCTCTCACGCTCTTGAGAAAGATATCTATGTTAAACCTACCTGTATCGTGTTATGGGGAACTCTGGTTTGAAGCTGCTAAGCGCTGTGTCAGGAGCCATGACAGCATTGATCTGCAGTCCCTGCTCGTCCCTCACGCTCTTGAGAAAGACCTCCATGTCCTCCGCGTCTTCACAGACGAAAGATCGCATATCCTTGAACGGAATGGTCGTCTCGATGTACTTTGCATGCTGCGGATCTCGCACATTGACCTGAAAATGAGGCAAAAAGATGCTGCAATGTAGCATACATACTTCCGCAATGACTAAAAGTAAATCACCATTGTGCATGTGATGTCCTCGAAGCCCTGGCCAGCAGGACATCTGGGATCCATTTGGACATTGTATATAGACATGCTTTATTTCATTCAGTAAATACATGTTTGTGATGGTTGCGATCTGAATAAATTGTGGTCTCCCTTGAAAATTAGGAAGCCCCAAAATTTTAGTATTGCCAAGTTTGGGCACCCAGTTTCTAAATCCCGGCTAAGCCCCTGCATGTCCTGATATAATTCATATAAAGATCATTGTCAAAAGCAGGGTTTAAGCAGTTTCCAAAAGATGCCCAGATACTGGGACATATATTCCTGTGCGCCATATATCCATCTTCATTTGAATTAATTGTCCCTGTCAAGTCGTGTTATGAGGGTGTATCCACGTTAAGCCAGTTCTACTGGTGTATCAACAGTATTTTAGACAGGGCACAACATTAACTTTTGATGCAACTTGCCCAGTAGGGCAAGTGAGATTCAAATTTCACTTGCCCTACTCCAACTTTCACCTGCCATGGAAAAAGTGTATGTTTTAAGTAGAACATGGTCCCGCCGTGTGAAAGCTTATTTTCTAGGACAAGCTAGGATGCCATACCACAAAACTTGCACACATTCTCAAAAGTTAACCTGAATATATGCCCAGCGTACTTGCCCAGTGAGGCAAGCAAGAAACAGTTTTCACTTGCCCTTCAGCCATGATTTACAAATTCTACTTGCCCGGGGCAACTGGGCAAGCACCAATGTCGAGCCCTGTAGATTATGTTGTTGTTTTGAACTGCTTACCTGTAGCATGATAGGTTTGTATGATTTACAAATTCTACTTGCCCGGGGCGACTGGGCAAGCACCAATGTCGAGCCCTGTAGATTATGTTGTTGTTTTGACCCGCTTACCTGTAGCATGATAGGCTCGTGTATGGTGGCTTTGAACCTGTGCCTGTTGGCTCTCAGCCACAGGACGGCCTGGTAGGTGGGCTTGTGTTTCTACTTGCCCGGGGCAACTGGGCAAGCACCAGCGTCGAGCCCTGTAGATTATGTTGTTGTTTTGACCCGCTTACCTGTAGCATGATAGGCTCGTGTATGGTGGCTTTGAACCTGTGCCTGTTGGCTCTCAGCCACAGGACGGCCTGGTAGGTGGGCTTGTGTTTCTACTTGCCCGGGGCAACTGGGCAAGCACCAGCGTCGAGCCCTGTAGATTATGTTGTTGTTTTGACCCGCTTACCTGTAGCATGATAGGCTCGTGTATGGTGGCTTTGAACCTGTGCCTGTTGGCTCTCAGCCACAGGACGGCCTGGTAGGTGGGCTTGTGTTTCTACTTGCCCGGGGCAACTGGGCAAGCACCAGCGTCGAGCCCTGTAGATTATGTTGTTGTTTTGACCCGCTTACCTGTAGCATGATAGGCTCGTGTATGGTGGCTTTGAACCTGTGCCTGTTGGCTCTCAGCCACAGGACGGCCTGGTAGGTGGGCTTGTGTTTCTACTTGCCCGGGGCAACTGGGCAAGCACCAGCGTCGAGCCCTGTAGATTATGTTGTTGTTTTGACCCGCTTACCTGTAGCATGATAGGCTCGTGTATGGTGGCTTTGAACCTGTGCCTGTTGGCTCTCAGCCACAGGACGGCCTGGTAGGTGGGCTTGTGTTTCTACTTGCCCGGGGCAACTGGGCAAGCACCAGCGTCGAGCCCTGTAGATTATGTTGTTGTTTTGACCCGCTTACCTGTAGCATGATAGGTTCATGTATGGTGGCTTTGAACCTGTGCATGTTGGCTCTCAGCCACAGGACGGCCTGGTAGGTGGGCTTGTGTTTCTGGTGCAGCATCTCCAGGCGACGGTTACCAACATCCAGCACTTTCTTCAGGTTAGCCTGCAAACCTACAATTAAATAGGGTGTCCAGACATTAAAATCATCGTCATCAATTAACGGTCCTGCTAAAGAATTCAGATATGTCACAGATTTTGACAAAGCAACTCATTTTCTCACCGTTTTTCCTTCTTCGATCAGGTGAAAACTGCATTCAACCCATATGAAATTATTTGCTATCATAACCTATTCCAATAGGTCACAAATTTGACCTTTCAACTCCTTCTCTCACCATATAATACCTTCTTGAGACAGTGATAAGGGCCCTCTGTAGAACTGCAATCAACCTATTTCAGATTAATTACTACGTATTGCAATCAACAGATATGACCAATCAACTGGTCTGCTCACCTTGTATTTCCTTCTTGAGGCCAGAGATATCTGCCCTGAGCTGGTCTACTATGTACTGCAATCGATTCTGGTTGGTCACAGACATGACCAATCAACCAGTCTGCTCACCTTGTATTTCCTTCTTGAGGCCAGAGATATCTGCCCTGAGCTGATCTACTATGTATTGCAATCAATTCTGATTGGTCACAGATATGACCAATCAACTGCTCTGCTCACCTTGTATTTCCTTCTTGAGGCCAGAGATATCTGCTCTGAGCTGGTCTACTATGTATTGCAATCAATTCTGATTGGTCACAGATATGACCAATCAACTGCTCTGCTCACCTTGTATTTCCTTCTTGAGGCCAGAGATATCTGCTCTGAGCTGGTCTACTATGTATTGCAATCAATTCTGATTGGTCACAGATATGACCAATCAACTGGTCTGCTCACCTTGTATTTCCTTCTTGAGGCCAGAGATATCTGCTCTGAGCTGGTCTACTATGTATTGCAATCAATTCTGATTGGTCACAGATATGACCAATCAACTGGTCTGCTCACCTTGTATTTCCTTCGTGAGGCCAGAGATATCTGCCCTGAGCTGATCTACTATGTACTGCAATCAATTACAATTAGTCACAGATATGACCAATCAACTGCTCTGCTCACCTTGTATTTCCTTCTTGAGGCCAGAGATTTCTGCCCTGAGCTGGTCTACTATGTATTGCAATCAATTCTGATTGGTCACAGATATGACCAATCAACTGGTCTGCTCACCTTGTATTTCCTTCGTGAGGCCGGAGATATCTGCTCTGAGCTGATCTACTATGTACTGCAATCAATTACAATTAGTCACAGATATGACCAATCAACCAGTCTGCTCACCTTGTATTTCCTTCTTGAGGCCGGAGATATCTGCCCTGAGCTGGTCTACTATGTATTGCAATCAATTCTGATTGGTCACAGATATGACCAATCAACTGCTCTGCTCACCTTGTATTTCCTTCTTGAGGCCGGAGATATCTGCCCTGAGCTGATCTACTATGTACTGCAATCAATTACAATTAGTCACAGATATGACCAATCAACTGCTCTGCTCACCTTGTATTTCCTTCTTGAGGCCGGAGATATCTGCCCTGAGCTGGTCGGCTTGCTGGTGCAGAGATTGACGCTTGCGGTTTACTTGTCTTTCCTCCTGGTTATTACGGTCCAACTGCGGCTAAAAGATATGGCAAATACAGATTTTTTCTCGTAGCAAACACATTGTGATGAAGATAACATATAAGGCCTAAAAAAAGTTGTTTGTTTCCTGTAACCCTACCCTAACAAGTTTTTATTCAATGAAATCCCTACCCCAAAGTTCTTTCCGCCCTCCCAACTACCAATCAACGTAAAACATTCATAAAACACACATTTTTGACCAAAAATATTTTTTTACCAACCTACCTAGTAGGTAGGTCGGTAAAAAAGTAGACCATATTTTTTTTCAGACCGTTACAGAAAACAAACTATTTCTTTTTTTAGGCCTAATACTGAACATTTAATGCTCAAAATAAGATACAACTAATCCTGTAACAACACGGCGAGGCTGACACTAACATGGCAAAAACAGAATTCCCTCCCCCCCCACCCCCCCCCCCCCCCCCCCCCCAAAAAAAAATGAAAATTAGAATGGGAGTATTTGCCCACAAGGATGATGGAAAGCTAGGAAATGAAGAAGTGCCATTCACTCTAGAATTTGAAAAATACATTTTTTTTTCTCATTTTCGACAGTACTGCTAGAAAGAATTGGTCATAAAATTTCAAAGGGAACAAAAATTTGAAAATCTGTGCAGCGCTTCACTCTGTATTGATCTTTTTTCCATATCAAGGTAATTAAATGGTCATACTCATAGACGAGTGTTCCGTTTGAGAACACTAGGCATTTGTAACTAAAGAATTTTACACCCTGCTGGGAGGGTTTACTTGTGATGCTTAATGTGATCCTCAACGAAAGATGTCCCCCCCCCCTCTCAGCGAAAACTGACCCTGCCCTAGGTACTACAAAGATAAACTAAGATACCTGTGTGTCTTCTTGCTCCTCCACTGATTCTAAATCATTCTCCAGCATTGTGAGATGACGTCTCAAATCATTCAACCTGAAAAAAAGAGAAAACTTTCAATAAAGGATTGTATAAATGTTGTGTTGCCAGAAGAATTAATAAATGGTATAAAGTTCCACTGTAACAGATAAGCTCATCACACCCTCCCAACAAGGGACTTTGGGATTTCATTTATTGTTGCTTTTTAGGCCATATGTCATCATCAAACAGTACAGTTGTAAGTGTCAAGGAAACCGAAGTACCCAGCAAAAACTACTACCTAAGGCCTAAAAAAAAAGTTGTTTGTTTCCTGTAACCCTACCCTAAAAAGTCTTTATTTAAAAAATCCCTACCCTAAAGTTTATTCCGCCCTCCCAACTCCCAATCAACGTAAAACATGCATAAAACACACATTTTTGACCAAAAAAATAATGCAAAAAAATTATTTTTTACCGACCTACCTACCCCATTTTTTTTCGGACAGTTACAGGAAACAAACAATTTCTTTTTTTAGGCCTAACCCAGCGATTGTTTTCTCACAATTGCCCTGATATCTGAACCTGGGCAGTGGTAAGAGACAGCAAGCAGTCTGTGGGAATGCCTAAGACCAATCTGCTATAGGAATGGGCCCTCCTTTCTTATAGTTTTGCTGTCATTGTGGAAAAATAAATAAACAAAACTGGACCTGATAGCACACATTTAGAAAACCACTATCCTAATCCCAACCTTGCACACATGCCATGCCCTTGTGAAAAGGGAACCTCACCCCTGGTTCTTAAGTCTCCTTTTCTCTTCAGCTTGCTATCTTGCTTTCCACTTTGAACAACATTTGCAATCTCAACAGAGCCTTAACCCTTTGAATGCTGAAGCTACTTTTGTCAAAAGCACAAGGACACTTTTAAACATCTAAACCCTTCCATGTTGGTATTTGTCAGATAACTCTCGCGAAGTACTCTCAGATGAGTACCCATGAGCCAGGATTTCGTTCATTTTATTAGTGCTTTTTTTGCATCATTTTGTATAGGCCAAATTAGCCACCAGCAGTATAAGAGTTAATCAGAACTTCGAAATGGATATCCAAATTGAGCTGTCCTACCATGAGCAAAGACATCACTGATGATATCTATGTATTTCTTTTCTCTTTTTTTGTTTATTTTTAACTTGCTTGTAATGTGCGATCATACTTACAGTGAGAGTAACATTTTCTTCTCTGTGTTTTTTTTGATGCGGAGGTACAGGTTTGTTTGATACTGTAATACCCATTATTATCGCCCTACTTTTAATTTCACGCATTTCATGCTAGGTGATGGTAACGTGTATATAACTGGCGCTGATATACGTTCAAAATAGCATAATAATGCCCCATCTAGTGGTGATACAGTTGATGTGCATAATTAAATGGCCGCGATCAGATTCAGACGGCAGTTGCTTGAAATAAAATGGGCATGGTAATAAAGGGTTTTACAGTATATGAAAATCATTACATACGCACACACACCAATCTTTTTTGAGATATCAATGAACTTACTTTCTAATTCTGTTGTTCTCTTCAGTTTTCTTGGCCTTCAGTTCTTCATTAGCATCAGCTACCTGATCACAAAAAAAAAGAAAAACAAATAAATAAATAGATAAATATATTAATGGATAAACAAATAAACCCTAAATTGCCTGAAAATTCAAAGAAGTGATTGCCTAATAAGTTTTAAACCATACATATCTTGAGAGTACATAAGATCTGACAAATATGTAAATTTGTTTATAATAATGCAATAATTTACAGATAATAACTTAAAATGCTTGTATTTTTTGGATAAAGTATTCCTCTTCATAAAGGGAAAAAAGAAGAGGAATTGTAGACAAAAACCTATTTGCAACTATTCATATTTTTTATCAAAATAATGCTTTGTCTCCTAGATACTTTCATATGTGACTGATATAGTGCTCGCTCTAAATTTGAAAGAAATAATCCACCCTAGTATAGAGGCCTCATTAAGTACGACAGTTATAACATACAGTCTATGGTTTATATAAAGTAGAATAATAAGAGTGATTTGGAATTGTGATACTTCAGTAGGGATGGGGATCGTTGAGAATTCTACGGTTCGGTAGGGTTCTCGGTTTTGCTTCTGCGGTTCGGTTTTATCACGGTTTCCTAAACGGTTTATTAATAACATTTCTTGGATACGAAACTAAGCAATGGAATGCGTGGCTGAACTTGCCCTGAACTAAAAAAGTTCTTGAAAGTTCCTATATACTAGCTCCCTGGGCACTTTCTCTACGCTCAGAAGGCTTCTGTGCATAGTGAAAGTGGGCAGGGTACCAGACTTGAGAGATTTTGAAATGGCTGTTTGATCGTCGCGCTTGGCAGACATTACGAGGCCAGCGAGGAGGAAGGTGCTGACAGTTTTATTATGCCTCCAGGAACCCTGTGCATGCATAGAACCGAACCGTTTAGAGGGAGGTCCGGTTTTTGACTGGTTAACCGCAATGCTCAGGCCGGTTTGAACTGGTTTCCGGTCCCCATCCCTATACTTCAGCAAAATGAAAATTAGAATCGATCATAAATTTACACAATACTCAAAGGAGCATATTTGGTTGGCTTGTAATCTTATTTTTCTCTTTCAAATATTTTCTAGTCAAAAATATATGGACCAAGTTGTCGGGTGATTTATTGGGTGTTACAGGCATTAGGTGGTTAACCCATTAATATTTACAGCTGCCAAAAACAGCCAGATGATGAAAATTATGAAAATATCTGATTGAAATATGTTAATCAGAACATCCAATGCACAAGGAAGCAAAGGATTTTGAAAACCACTTAAACCCTGTTATGTTGGTATTCATTAGAAAGCTCTTGCCGAGTACTGTCAGATGAGTGCCCATATGCTAGGGTTTCAATAATTTTTCAGGTTTTTTGCATAATTTTGTATTGGCCAAATTAGCCATCAGCAGCATAAGGGTTAATGCTCACAGCAGTCAAAAGCAGCCTTACAATTTTGATGAGATGTTGCAGGCAAAAGCAAAATTAGGAAACTATTTGATGGAGAAATGTCAATCAGAAAATTACCTACAACTCTCCTTCAAATATTTTGTTAATTGATTCCCAAATCTGAAGTTATTGTCAAAAGTATTGTAGATCCAGACGAAGTCCTACCTTGTCTGTCTGTTCCTCTATGGCCTTGCTCTTCATGTGCGCCTGGTGGGCATGCTCCTTCACTGCTTCTTGCTGAGAAAAAAATACCACACACACACTCATCAATAACTAGGGAGTGGCAACTTTTAAATGTTCAAGATACAATACAATAGTGATATTTTAATCCCCCCCCCCTCCCACCCAATATTGCAGATTTTCCTTGGGAGATAGTATTTCCAAGGAAATAGAAATTATTCTGTTGTTTGCCATAACCTCATGAAAATCAGGGACATACATACTTAATGTTATCCATTCTCCCTGTTGAAATGGAAAACAAGAGGGATGTCTGTGGTGTCTTTGTGTCAACAGCATCATTTGGTGGATTGGCCTTAGCTTTCATTAATATTAACTTTTTCTGTTTTACTTTTTCATTCTTTTTTTTTTTTAAATTCATTTTAGTATTCAGGTGTGGGGAAGACCTATGATTTGGTGATTTAACCCTTCCAATGCTAAGGTCTACTTTTGTCCAAAGGACAAAGATACAAAGATTTTTGAAAACCATCTAAGCCCTATCATGTTGGTATTCATTGGATAGCTCTCACTGATTACTCTCAGATGAGTACCCATGTGCCAGGGTTTCAGTCATTATTTTAGGTACTTTTTGCATCATTTTGTATTGGCCAAATTAGCCACCAGCAAGGGTTAAAAGGGTAAGGGTTAAAAGTTAATGAAAATTTTGTTGTGGTCTGAGAAATACATACCTTTTTCCTCATTTCAGTGTCAAGTGACTGGCACTGCTGGCGTACTCTCTCCAGTTGTTGATTTAATGGGCGGTTTATCTTATGGGCTTCCTTGACCTTTTCTCCGAGCTGATCTCGCTCAGCTTTCTCCTTCACAAACTGCAAGCGCTTGCACTCGTATTCCTGAGGGTAGAAAGAAATGATGATGTCTGACAAGATACAGAGCTCTTACTTAGACATAAACTGACCACAGACTGCTATGAGTCATCGATTGATCACCCAAATTTAGAGAGGTTAATTAACTTTTTCCAAGCTCGAACTCATATTACTACATGATGTGCATGCCAGAGTTCCTCTAGAAATATTGTCTGCTACTTTCATACTTTTGGAAATAACTTGGGAATAAATCGAAAGTTCGACAAATATTTCAAGGAGAGTTGTTGTTTATCTTCTGATCAACATTTCTCCTTCAAATGTTTTCAAAAAGATGCATTTGTAAGGAAAATATTTCCAAAATTGTCAGGCCTCTTTTGGCCGCCCTGAGTGTAAATGGGTTAAGGAATGCCAAACCCTGTCGACCCACTTGGAGCCAGGCTAGTAAAGTCCATGGGAGAGTAATTCCCAGCATCAACTTATGATCTTCTGATAAAAATAGAATTGCAAGCATAACACGGAGAGCATTTTTATGGATGTATCAGTACATCCTGTCATATCAATCATAATCAAATTAAAAAAAAAAATCGAAAAAAAAAAAATAAATCTTAACCCATTAATGCTTACGAATTCATACAGAAGTTTTCGTCTGGATCTACAATACTTTGGACAATAACTTCAGATTTGGGAATCAATTAACAAAATATTTGAAGGAGAGTTGTAGGTAATTTTCTGATTGACATTTCTCCATCAAATAGTTTCCTAATTTTGCTTTTGCCTGCAACATCTCATCAACATTGTAAGGCTGCTTTTGGCTGCTGATGGCTAATTTGGCCAATACAAAATTATGCAAAAAACCTGAAAAGTGACTGAAACCCTGGCAAATGGGTACTCATCTGAGAGTACTCAGTGAGAGCTATCTAATGAATACCAACATGACAGGGTTTCGATGGTTTTCGAAAATCTTTTCATCCCTGTGCTTTGGACGAAAGCAGCCTCAGCATTGGAAGGGGAATTAGTGGGTTAACAATGACAGTAGCCATACCGTCCAGGGTCTCTTCATCTCGAGAATCTGGATTCTTCGCAGGTGCTCCTGCCGTTCCTGGTAATTCTTCACCTCGCCCTCGAGGCGCGCGTTCTTCTGCCTCTCCTTCTCCAGGTGGTCCTGCTGGTTGCCGTGGGCGACCACCAGGTCCTTCAAATCCTTGCGCGCCGTCTTCAGGGTGGTGTGGTTCTCGTACATACCTGGAGGGCCCACCTGAGGAGCAGGGGAAAGGGAAAGGGAAAATAGTAGGGTTGGGAATCGGTTGTTTTAATTTCATGATCGATAATCAGTTGCAGCCAACCGATTGATTATCACTCATAATCAGTTATTCAAACTTTTTCAATAATAGGGTACTAGAGGTATAGAGCCTAATATTAAGTGATAGTCTATGACAATTACTTGCTATTAGTATCTACCTTAACTTCGTTTTGAAGTGTTTTTGGAGCTTAGTTTCATAGCAAGAAAGCTGACAACTTGCCTGTAATTTAGTTCTATATTTTGCCACTAGATGTCACCTTTTCTGATTATTATTGATTGCCAGTTTTGTAATCGATTAATCAGTAAAAGAGAGGCAAACGATCGATTATCGATTATAATCGATGATCGTCCCAACACTAGAAAATAGGTATTGGGTTTACAGTCCAGGCCTCAACGCTAACTCAAATTGTTACTGGCCCCGTAGGACCAGTAACACCTTCTGGTCCTGCAAAATGTCTACTGGTCCTACACATTTTTCTTTAATATAAAAATGAAAAAAACATTGCATAAAATCCACAGACAACATATATTTTTATTTATTTCATCTTCATTTATTTCAAAAATATTTGCCACATTCTTGAGGGGAAACTCATTAACAAGAATGTCCCCAAATGTTTACTGGCCCTGTAGGACCAGTTGAGGTCTTTTTATACTAAGCCATTTTGGGAATTTTTCACTGGCCTGGGGCCATAGGACCACTGTAAGCGTCCAGCCCTGCAGTCTTGTATTCATACGTGCTCACATGACCATCCTTCCCTAGCAGGCCTCTACACACGGAGACCATTTCAATCCCCTAAGGGATATTCCAGAGCAACTGGCAGCAGTGTCTTAGCCAGGATTTAGAAACTGGGTGCCTAAAATTGGCAGTTGTAAAATCTTTGGGCGTCCAAATTTTTAAGGGGGATCACAACATACTCATGTTTCAACCATAAACATCTATAAATTCATCAAAATAGGCATGGTATCATTAAACAACGTCATGGGAATTATGAGAGGGAAAAATTCAAATATAAGCTTGGGATTGAGATTTTTAGAAATTCCACACAAAAAGATTTGGGTGTCCTGAGGGGTTCTTTTTAAGGGTTTGGGTGTCCAAAAAGGCACCCAGACGCCCTGCTGGCTAAGACCATGACTGGCAACATACAGTGTGCAAGCCCTCTAAGCACTGTCTTATTAACCCTCTGCCTGCTAGGAAAACATTTTTTTTCTAGGCCTTACGCAGTCCGTGCTGACTGCAACTCATGGTCTAAATAGCCAGGATTTAGAAACTGGGTGTCCAAAATTGGCAATTGATAAGTGTTTTGGGCATCCAAAAGTTTTCAAATGGGACCACAATATACTCAGATTTCAACCATAAACATGTATTAATTAACTTATTGAAATAAGGCATAAGATCGTTATACTATTACATGGGAATTATATCATGATGAAAAAATTCAATTATATGCTTGAGATTGACATTTGAAGAAATTCATCAAATCCAGCACAAAATAATTTGGGTGATTTTTTAGGGTTTGGGTGTTCAAAAGACGCCCTGCAGGCTAAGATTATGCTGCTACTGCAAAAAAGTTCATTGTCTATTATTTTTCTAGGCACGTGAGTGTTAAACACTAGCATTATTAATGATCATAAATGTGTGCTAGTCAGACTTACGGCTTTCTCTGTATTCTCAAGTAGCTCGGCTTGTGACATTTTGGCGAAGTCGGCAACCTTATCTTGCGGAAGAAATTGACACAAATTTCCCACCTGGATATTCCTGTTTGCGACCAATGTTTCCACCTGCAAAAGGTAAAGAAGAAATAATAAAAAGAAATCATACACATGCATATACTCATATTAATACATATGAGAGAGGTATAAGTAGATATACTTATAATATGTCATTGTGATGTTAGGCAACTCGTCTGTGGCAAGGTCATTTTTCTAGATTTATGTGCCTATGTCTGAGATCAGGGTCTTAGCCAGGATTTCAAAAAAAGCCTGTACAAAACAGCAATTTTAAAAATTTCTGCCCGTCCAGATTTAGCTACTAATCTACTTTATATCCTCATACCAGCTACTAGTAATAGCCTAGTGTGTCATAAAGGGCAATTTACACTTCAGCTATGTCCCAGAAGATGGTTTGTTAGGAAAATATTTGGTTATTACAACCAGAAAGTCAAAATTGAAAAATCACCATAGAAAATTTTGCCTGTCCAAACAGGAGGTTTTTAGGAAACTACCTGTCCAAAAGACAGGTAGGACGGGTCCTGGCTAAGTCCCTGCTGAGATGTAACAGATAGGATAAGGATATATCTTAGGCCCAGGGTTTTAGCCAGGATTTTTAAACTTGCCTGTCTGCGAAGGGCAATCACAAAATCTCTGCCCATCCAGATTTAGCTACTCAACTATTTCAAATCCTTTTATCAACCACATACGTGTCATTTAATAACCTAGTGTTAAAAAGGGCAATATACACCTCAGCTATGTAATGGCAGATGGTTTGTAAGGAAAAGATTTACTTATTACCCCAAAAAGACCTACTGTAAAACCCTTTATTACCACGCACATTTTTATTCACGCAACTGCCGTCTGAATCTGATCGCGGACATTTAATTACACGCATCCAACCCGTTGTAAGCTAATTCAGCAAAAAAACGGGCAAGCAGGGTAAGACTCCAACTTGCCCCGCTCAGCAAGCATTGTTTTGGGCAGAGTCCTCACAACATGGTCTTAGCCAGCAGGGCGTCTGGGTGCCTTTTTGGACGCCCAAACCCTTAAAAAGAACCCTTCAGGACACCCAAATTTTTTTGTGTGAAATTTCTAAAAATCTCAATCTCAAGCTTATAATTGAATTTTTTCATCTCCTTATAATTCCCATGACATTGCTTAATGATATCATGCCTTATTTTGATGAATTTATACATGTTTGTGGTGGAAATATGAGTATATTGTGATCCCCCTTAAGAATTTGGATGCCCAAAAATTTTACAACTGCCAATTTTAGGCATCCAGTTTCTAAATCCTGGCTAAGACACTGCCTCACAATGTGACTCACCTTTTTTTAACAGAGTGGCAGGGCAAGTGAAAGTGCCGGCGGGGCAAGTGGAAGTGTCAGCGGGGCAAGTGAACTTAAGGGGCAGTTTTCCCTGCTCGGCAAGTAATGTTTTGGATGTGATCAAGCAAATCAGTAGACTCCCTGTGGTGACCTGGAAGGTCTAAGGCCTAAAAAAAAAGGTTGTTTGTTTCCTGTAACCCTACCCTAACAAGTTTTTATTCAAAAAAATCCCTACCCTAAAGTTTTTTCAGCCCTCCCAACTCATAATTAACATAAACATGCATGAAACACACATTTTTGACCAAAAAAATAATGCCAAAATTTTTTTTTTTACCGACCTACCTCCCCTATTATTTTCAGACCATTACAGGAAACAGACAATTTATTTTTTTAGGCCTAATGCGAGATTTGCCAGCTTCCAATCAGCGTAATTTATAAGTCATCAACTTCGGAGACTAATACTTACAGCCTTTTGCGTCGTATTCCTTCCTCGGACTGTCCAGGTGGAACTATTTTTGTGAATTTCACGCTTGATGATAAGATTATCTTCATTGGTATCGTAGCTACAATTGAATACATACACCAATATTCAATCAATTGTTTCAGAGTATTATATTGAACCATTAGATCTACAACACTCATAGATTTTTCTTTGTGCTGAGATTGAGACAAGTATTTCTGTTAAAAGCTGCTCTTTGATATCTATTCAAGGAAAGTTCTGTACTAAGTGGGAAGGGTGTTCCCAAAACCTTTTCCAGGAAAATAATTAATGGAGAAATGTCGGTCAGAATTTACACCACAACTATCCATTAAATAAGTAGACTAAATAAATATGTTGTGAATTAAAGCTCAGAGTTATTTTCAAAGGCATCAGAGGCCTAGACAATAATTCTCAAGTCGATTTCCTGTCAGGAAAGGGTTAAGTTAAGTTGAGTTTCATAGGATACTTACAGCTCAATCTCTGTAGTAGCTTTCTGGCAGCCATATTTGATGAATTCGCTCGGGTGACTTGCCCGCCCCAGGACACTGGGCTTGCCAGCCAAGCCGAGGCAGATACCACAGACCAGCGTGGACTTGCCTGTGCCATTGGGTCCTATTATTATGTTGAGGAATGGTCCTGGACGGAACTCCACTGAATCATAGGTACTGCAACAAACATCAAAGATTGGTTATTAAATGAATTGAAATAAACCATATATTTCTACAGATTTTGCTTTTTTAGGCCAGTAACTGCTTTGTTTGTATTGTAGGAGTGACACTACATGCGCTATCTTCTAGAATCATCCGCAAATCCTGACCTACACTTTTGGGTGTCCAAACTGTCAAAAAACAGTATTCTGGGTGTGGGGCATTTCAGCAAAAAAGTGAAGTGGCTTGTTGAATTTCAAAAGCCTTAAATCATGATTTAGAAATTTGAACATAAAAGTAGACATTTTAAACCTTCTAGAACAACTTTAATTTTTTTCCTGACTTATTTAGTTAGCGAGATATAGCAAATTGAACTTTGAAAAACATTTTTGTGGGTTCTACACGGGACATTTTCTTATATTGATTTTTTTCTTCAATTTTGATTTTATCCATCAGTAACTTCCATGAATGCATCACAATAGCCTTCATCACCTTGTCTCCTCTTTTTTGTAAATGAAATATTAATCAAATGAGTGATTTATGCATGTCAAAATTGTCAATGTCCCGTGTAGAACTTTTTTACATATAAAAGTTTATTTTTCTTGAAATCTAGAAGACCTATCACAGATCCTTTTGGAATTCTCTCCCTACACATGGAAAGAGATATTTCAACATGTTCCTCTTATGTTTCTTGTAAATGGAAGTCTTTAAAATGTGAACCTTAAAAAAAGTTCTACACGGGACAATCTGGTTCTACACGGGACATCTGTGCCTGAAAAACCTATTAGATGATATAAAGAAATGTGTGTGAACTTTCATGAATGCATCACAATAGCCTTCCTTACTTTGTTTCAACTTTTTACAAATGAAATATTAATCAAATGAGTGATTTAGATGCATATCAAAATTGTCATTGTCCCGTATAAAAGTTTATTTTTCTTGAAATCAAGAAGACCTATCACAGATCCTTTTGGAATTTTCTCCCTACACACAGAAAGAAATATATTGACATGTTCCTCTTACATTTCTTGTAAATGGAAGTCTTTAAAATGTGAACCTTAAAAAAAGTTCTACACGGGACAATCTGGTTCTACACGGGACATCTGTGAAATCTGTGTAGAACTGTCCCGTGTAGAACCCACCTTCTTTATCAATTACTTTGTTTTCTTAGAATTTAAATGAGAATGTAACAAGAAAGAAACAGATTCATGAAGTAGAGTTTCACTGCTTTCATACAAATGTAATTTGATTAACATATGATTTGTGCAAGAAGAGGAATTTAAGATGAAATGAAGCTATCGAAAAGCAAATTTGATTTATTGAAATTGATCTGCTTAACTTGTCTTTAAGAGAAGAAAGAGTGTATTCATATTAACTCTAAGGATTAAGGTTATGTTCTTGTTAAACTAGAACTTCTTATTTATGCTCTAGGGGCTAGAAAAGTACTGAAAAAGTATAAGTGAAAAGTGTCCCGTGTAGAACCGTCCCGTGTAGAACCCACCTTCTTTATTAATAACTATGTTTTCTTAGAATTTAAATGAGAATGTAAAAAGAAAGAAACAGATTCATGAAGTAGAGTTTCACTGCTTTCATACAAATGTAATTTGATTAACATGTGATTTCTACAAGAAGAGGAATTTGAGATGTAATGAAGCTATCAAAAAGTCACTTCACTTTGATGTCCCGTGTAGAACCAGAGGTTTTTCCTAATTTCTGGCAAAAGTATTAGTTTAATATTTGTTATAAATATATATTTCAATAGAGAAAATGGTCAATATTTGCTTGTTGCAAAAATATTTATTGAAATGAGTTCCATTTAAAAGCTATTTAGCTCCGAAGTCTGTGTTTTGTCCCGTGTAGAACCGGAGCAATTCGTGAAATGCCCCGTGTCCAAATGACACGTTGGACGCATAGGTGGCTAAGCCCCTGCTTGCCAGTCATTTAGTTTTATTTTTCGATGTTGCCTTTTCCGATTATTATCGCTTGCCTCATAATCGATAAATCATAACAAGATAGACGCCAGTGGCGTCAAGAGGTTGATTCCGTGTATGTCTTTTTGTAGTTAATCATTTGCAATTTTTTGTTTTTTTAATATTTTGCTATTTTGAAATTTTTCTGATTTTTGTGTTTTTTCGTTAGTGGTTACAGTGGTTTTGCTTTTTCTGTTGGATTGACTTATTTAAGTGTTATGTATATTTGGTCGTGATCTGAGTAATACGTTTTGATGACACCTGTTGAATGGTATTCTGTAAGGTTGGTGTGAATGTGATCTATTATGGTGTTTTGTTTTGTTGTTGGGTTGTTTATGAGTTGGTTTGTTCCTATACATTTGCAAATTTTTTCTGTGGTATTTATGTGTTTGTTTTGTATGTTAATGTTAAAGTCACCCATAAGTATTTTTTGATGTTTTATTGTTGGTGGTGATATTGCTGAAAATGTTAAAGTCAATCACTGATGCATGTAACAAACTGACTGGCTGCCTGCAAATAACACCACATCAAAATCAAACATGTTGCCAACAGCCAAAAGTCCACTCCCCCTTAACAGAGGCTTGTGACTCTCCCCCACAACACAAAATGTTAACACATAAGCTAAGTATATACAACAAAGCCCATGCATTAAAATAAGTGCCGGCTCTCAAATATTAAAAAAGACCAACAGTTAAACAGCCAATAAAAAATTTCATCATAACCTAAAATTCAGCACGCATAAATAAAATGCAACTTTTGACAAACTAAACTAATCACTAAGCCTATCCGCCAAATATAAACATGAACATTTTAACACACATACTTCAGAAAAAGAGAGCGATGGGGGGCGGGGTTAAAAATTTGACATCTGACATATCATCAAAGTAACACAAAACATTTACATGAAGATGGCCAAACACTGCCTAAAAGCAAACATGAACAGGGATCAACCTTATGTACCCTTTAGGGGCATATGCCCCTGGTTCATGTGATATTGCAACCAGATGAAAAAATATACGAGCCAACTTTGTGAATGGACATTAAATATAAGTTTGGAGCATTTTAAAACATTTTCCTTTTTCTTTAAATTCTTTATCTTTTTATCATACCTAATACACTGCCTGAATGCAAACATGCACAAGGATCAACCTTATGGTCCCTTAAGGGGCATATGTTCCTGGATTATGTGATTTTGCTACCTGATGATGAACTATAAGAGCCAAGTTTGTGAATGGACATTAAATATCAGCTTAGAACATTTTAAAACAAATTCAATTTTTTTGAACTTCTTTATCTTTTTATCATACCTAATAGTGCCAAAAAATACATCAGAAACACAAACTATTCAATTTTTTTCCCTGGAAAAATGCTCCAAAACCCCCAAACCTGGACAGTTAAAACATTTCCCTTCCACTGAAATTCTTTATCTTTTTATCATACCTAATAGTGCCAAAACATACATCTGAAACACATATCCCTCAATTTTTTCAAAAGAACTCTATGTAAAACCCTCCCTCAAATATTTTCGAAAAATATAACCCACTCCTAGCTATCCAAGAAACTATGGCAAACTCACCATCACTCATCCAGTAGATCACCAAACATGAATGGGAAAAGCCTACAACCTGCACTGCAAATGACAGCCAACAAAACCCCACCAGCAGCATGCTTGCCACAACTTACTTGCTGCTGCCTGAAGAACTTTAGTCCGTGACTTACCTTTACATGAAAATGGCCAAACACTGCCTGAATGCAAACATGCACAAAGATCAACCTTATGGTCCCTTAAGGGACATATGCCCCTGGCCATGATCTTCCGCCACTAAAGCAGGTCCAGCACTACCAGAAACCCAATATGCATGCAATAATTATGTACTTAAACCTAAAATAGACTGATACACACTTGTAATGCTGCTGATGATACTTACAGACTTTTTAATCAAAAACCAAGTTTGTGAATAGACATTAATATCAGTTTGGAGCAATTTAAAACATTTTCCTTTTATTTGAACTTCTTTATCTTTTTATCACACCTAATAGTGCCAAAAAATACATCTGAAACACATATCTTCCAAATTTTTCATAAGATTTCTATCTAAAACCGCACTTAAAAAAACTTCCCTTTTTTTGAATTTCTTTATCTTTTTATCACACCTAATAGGGCCAAAAAATACAACTATAAGAGCCAAGTTTGTGAATGTACATTAAATATCAGTCTAGAACATTTTCAAAAAAAATTCCCATTCTTTGAACTTCTTTATCTTTCTATCATACCTAATAGTGTTAAAAAATACATCAGAAACACAAACTTCTCAATTTTTTCACTGGGAGCATGCACCAAAATCCCCAAACCTGGACAGCTAAAACAATTTCCTTTTTTTTTAAATTTCTTTATCTTTTTATCATACCTAATAATGCCAAAAAATACATCTGAAACACATATCCTTCAATTCTTTCATAAGAATTCTATCTAAAACCCTCCCTCAAATATTTTCCAAAACTATAACCCACTTCTAGCTATCCAAGAAACTATGACAAACTCACCATCACTCACCCAGTAGATCACCAAACATGAATGGGAAAAGCCCACATCCTGCACTGCAAATGACAGTCAACAAAACCACACCAGTAGCATGCTTGCCACAACTTACTTGCTGCTGCCTGAAGAACTTTAGTTAGTGACTTACCTTTACAAGAAAATGGCCAAACACTGCCTGAATGCAAACATGCACAAAGATCAATCATATGGTCCCTTAAGGGGCATATGCCCCTGGATTATGTGATTTTGCTACCTGATGATGAACTATAAGAGCCAAGCTTGTGAATGGACATTAAATATCAGTTTTAGAGCATTTTAAAAAAATTTCCCTTTCTTTGAATTTCTCTATCTTTTTATCACACCTAATAGTGCCAAAAAATACACCAGAAACACAAACTTTTCAATTTTTCCCCTGGGAGCATGCTCCAAAATCCCCAAACCTAAACAGTGCACCCCTGGCAAAACCTTACCGTCATGGTGCCAGCACAGGAATTTATTTGCACCTAAACATAAAATCCTGATGGCAGGGTTAAAGGTCTGCTAACTTCAGGACTGCATACTACACTCATGGTGAGAAGGGTATATATACTGACTGCTGAAATCGCGATAAAAATATTTACTACTTCCGTTTTTTTTTTTTACCATTGTGGGGAACAAAAAAAATCCACAAATGGGCAGGATGGATTATTTAGAGTCTGTTTTCTTGAAGTTGAAACTTTTTTTCCGGTTTTAGTGGCGAAATTAATAAGTAAATTTAGAATTTTGCCAGGGTTCCTAAATCAACATTCCAAAAAGCCGTTTTTGCAGTTTTTTTCCGAAGTCGCCATTTTTTTTCAAAAATTACAAATATAACCAACAAGTTATGATAATAGTGTAAAAGCCCTATTTGTTGCGAACACTTTGATGGGTCATTTGTAAATTTTGACCCAGAAACGGCGACGTGACAATTTATTGAAAAAAGTATGTTTTTTGTGTGAAATGCACACAATGCATATCAATGCCGTAACCTCGCTAATGTCAAAAAAATCAACTTCTGGTTGTAGCGAAAAGCTATTTTTTCGCTTCCAACCTGAAGTTGAATTTAAAAAATGATTGAATCAGATAGATGAGGATCTCATCTATCCAGGTAGGTAGTCATATTGTGATCGGGGGGTGATAGCTTGATGAAATTGACAGGAATCGGCGAGGTACCATTGAGAATGTACTCATCGCCATAATCAACACGTCATCATCGATGCGTGTTGACAAATATCTCAAAATATTTTCCGAAACCAAAAGAATTAATCTTAATAATATAGATACTTGGCTTGTTAATTCTTTTGGTTTCAGAATTTTAGAGTTAGAGATGGCCACAAACGAAAGCTTTGAAATCGGGGTGCAAATTTCGTCAAACCCGATATTCAAAATGGCGGACCGTAACCTCGCCAATGTAAAAAATACGTGAATGAACACGTAAGTAGAATAGTACAAACAGGGATACAAATAGACGCTCATTGGTTAATAAACCGCGGGAAAGAGTACCACGTGGTGTGACGGTGAGGCAGTGAGACCGCTCATTGGATAATACACCAGAGACAAACCACGTGGTAAGATCCCGCTCAGAATTATAAATAGGCAAAATGGCTGCGATGAAGTCGCCAATTTTTTTCAATAATTACAAATATAACCAACAAGTTATGATAATAGGGTAAAAGCCCTATTTGTTGCGAACACTTTGATGGGTCATTTGTAAATTTTGACCCAGAAACGGCGACGTGACAATTTATCGAAAAAAGTAGGTTTTTTGTGTGAAATGCACACAATGCATATCAATGCCGTAACCTCGCTAATGTCAAAAAAATCAACTTCTGGTTGTAGCGAAAAGCTATTTTTTCGCTTCCAACCTGAAGTTGAATTTAAAAAATGATTGAATCAGATAGATGAGGATCTCATCTATCCAGGTAGGTAGTCATATTGTGATCGGGGGGTGATAGCTTGATGAAATTGACAGGAATCGGCGAGGTACCATTGAGAATGTACTCATCGCCATGGTCAACACGTCACCATCGATGCGTGTTGACAAATATCTCAAAATATTTTCGATTTTCCGAAACCAAAAGAATTAATCTTAATAATATAGATACTTGGCTTGTTAATTCTTTTGGTTTCAGAATTTTAGAGTTAGAGATGGCCACAAACGAAAGCTTTGAAATCGGGGTGCAAATTTCGTCAAACCCGATATTCAAAATGGCGGACCGTAACCTCGCCAATGTAAAAAATACGTGAATGAACACGTAAGTAAAATAGTACAAACAGGGATACAAATAGCCGCTCATTGGTTAATAAACCGCGGGAAAGAGTACCACGTGGTGTGACGGTGAGGCAGTGAGACCGCTCATTGGATAATTCACCAGAGACAAACCACGTGGTGCTGGGAAACCCCAACACGCACCGTCACCTGATTAGCCAATCGCATTAAATATGCAGAAAACCCACGCATGCGCATCCAACGGCCGCCCCACCAGACGCGCTACAGAAGCGTATTAGAGTGAAGAAAACATAAAGTATAAACACGTAAAAATCCACCAAAAAAAAACTAGGCAACCCACAGAAAAAATGAAACAAACATTATAAACTACACACTCAACTCTAACAGAAACAATAAACAAAACGACCCCACCACACCCCACTCTCCAGATCATGTGGCTAGAATTTTCCAAAACAGCCATGTAAGACAACATAGGGAAAATGCATCAACCAGCTCCCAGGACCCCCCCCGGGAATGTAAGACAACAAAAGCGAAATGAATATAGGTTGACCTTTGTAGGTCAACCTCTAAAAAAAGAGGCAACTGAGTAATTATAAACGATGATCGGCCCAACACTAGATAGTAGTTCAACCTCCAATCTCATTTCAATTTTGAATTCACTCAGGGGATACATATTTGGATCTGCCATTTTGGGTAATTGAACACATTCTAACTATTAGTCATTAGCAGCGCTAATGACTTAGTTGCACCAGCAGCCCTGTTAGAGGCTATTAACTGGCTAAGATGGTCGCCCCCAGTGTCTGCATTCTGTGTCTGTTAAGGAGGTGTTATTTGAAAACAGTGCTCAATATACTTCTTGTATGAAGGTTGGCACTGGTGGGAACTTGGATTTAAGTAGAGAATACCATAAGAAACTATTTGGGCCTCTGTTTTATACATGGTGGAATTGTCCTTTAATGCAATACCTGAAAGAAGCTTTGGCTGACCTATGCTAATATTATAACTTTTAACTAGTATTAATAAACTAGTATCCAAATAATCAAAACTTGGGGTCCCCGACCAGGGTTCAATACTAGTCTACCCAATGGTCATCAACTGTCTGAAATGCCTGGGTGTCGAGACATAGGCCAAGCAAGTTTATCATGCTGTGGGCTTGCCAGCAGGTCTTGACCAGCAGGGTGTCTGTTGGACTCCCTGGTTCATGAAAAGTACCTGATTTTAGGTAAAAAGACACCCTAGGTCTTGGTAAGTATTTTCTATTTTTAAAAACTAATTCCAAGTTAAATTTCTAAAAATTTGAACTTCGAAAGACATTTCTTGAAGAATTAAGCATAGAATTACTTTATTTGTTAATGTACATATAATCAGAGTAATGATTTTTATTTTTTCAATCAGGGATTTTGGACACCCTCAATTCTTGAAATTATCTCACTTTGGACACCCTGTTATGAAAATCTGGCTAAGTCCCTGCTTGCAAGGCTACATGTTTTTCCAAAAATATCCAATCCCTCCCACCCCTCAAAACACTTTTCATGCTTTATTTTCTATACCCCATAAATGATGACTTCCCTTCCATTGCTCTCCACCATTCATACTGTCGATCTTCAAATTTCACCAAAGATGCAACTTTCTTGTTCCACCTTGCCATGTTAAACCCTTCCCCCAGGGTATTCCCAATATATTCCAACTAGTTCCTAGACCTCCTTATATTGGGGCAAACCTAGGTTTTGCCTCCCCCCATGCCCATCCAGGGATCAACCTTAATATTTTTTGCTAGGTGCCCTTGGGGCGCTCCAGCTACCCAGCTACTTCAAATCCTTATATAACAACTATAATCAATATACCCTTCTGTGTCAAAAAGTGCAATCTACACTTCAGCCATGTCTGATAGAAGATGGTTTGTTATGAAAAAAATTGATCATTACCCCAAAATAGTGAAAATTGAAATTTCTTCCTTGAAATTTTTGCCTGTCAAAAAAGGTTTCATGAAACTGCCTGTCCAAAAGACAGACAAGACCGGTCTTGCTACTTAGGCCCTGCTCCCACACAGTTTCCTAAGGGATCTGACCAGGGATCTTTTACTATTGTAAAACATTCCAATGGCAAATCATGAATGTCTTTCACTGGATACACAACCAGACATAATAATAATAATAATTGGAATTTATATAGCGCCTTTTCCATTCATAAAATGTTCAAAAGCGCTGCACATTGTCATAGTTTGAGTAATAGTCCACAACGCCTCAATGGGCGAGCCTGAAAAGGTGTGTTTTGAGACACTTCTTGAAGGCCTGACACGATGTAGAATCCTTCAGGTGTTGTGGGAGCGCATTCCATAATCTCGGTGCACTAATGGAGAAAGCGCGATCTCCAAATTTGAGTCTAGTCCGAGGCTCGTCCAGAAGGCCCTTTGCTTCTGATCCTAGATGGCTTCTGGGTTTATAAGGCACGAGCAGCTCCTTGATGTACTTAGGTGCAAGTCCGTTTAGCGCCTTGTATACCAGCAGTAGGACCTTAAATTGGATGCGGAATTTGATTGGTAGCCAGTGAAGCTTGATGAGAACAGGTGTGATATGTTCATACTTCCTGGTTCTCGATACTATCCTTGCTGCACTGTTTTGTAGTCGCTGCAGGAGATCCTGCCTAAAAGCCATGGTACAATTCCTAGCCGAGCTTTTGACGATAACCACTGAAGACGACAGGTGTGTTTCGTGCATGTGCATGAGCAACCTCCTCTATAATGTAAACAAATACGAGTATAACGGTAGCAGGGTGGCGCAACGCTACCAGTTGAGTAAAACCAACAAATGTCTCGACAGGAATGGTGTTTATTGCCTCAGGAATCCGTGAAAACTCTTTGGGTTATTTGCCAATTGCCATATGGCTCTCTAATGGTCAGTGAACTTCTGCTGTCCAGTGGTCACACCCTTGTAGTATGTACAACATACATAGGTATAGATGGCAGCACCAATGCAAAACAGGCTAATGAAAGAAATAAAGAATAAAGCCTTATATTCATTACAACGAGAGCTCTCATTCATCTGTCTCTTAGTCTGAACGATGTCAGACTGAGGCGAGATAAGATGTGCAAAGGGCTTTAGGATGATGCTAATTGGTCTGTGGCGACCAATCCATGTTCACTTCATCTAAGCCAAGACATGATTTCAATGCCCAATGATGGAAGAACTATGTCTATGCCACAAGTAATAAAAACAATCACAACATACATTCATAGCTTCTAAAACGCATTTCTACAATATTTAAATCGATTGACCGTCAACTGATACGCTGCATAAAATGACTTGAATAAGTAGTGACCCTCTGCATGATCCAACATGTTTGTTTTTATGGCCCTTTCGCTTTCACTTCAGACACCAGAGCCAAATCTTAATTTACGCTCTTACACGAAGTTTGTCAGCTTAATCCGCACGATAGCGCCCTCCGCAAATGTTGAGCCATCTCCCTGAGGTGCTGGTTCTTTGACGATAGGTGTCAGTTCCGAATTTTGATCGTTGTTATCCTTTTTTCTGTGGCGTGGCTTCGACGACATCTTCCAAGTTTCCCGGTTCGGGACACCTGTCGAGATCTTAGACTAGTTCAAAGTTGTTTGAAGCTCTCTCAAGATGTAGCCAAACGTATTTAGACGCGGTCGCCTTTAGTCAGCGGTCAATATTTTACTAATATCAAAATATCAAAAAGAATTCGCAAAGATCCACATCCGGTGAAGTAATAATGTCTTAATCAACCAGTGTTTTAATACTCTAAAGCACTGACGATTTGGAGTGAGTCTATATTGATGTCGCGTTCGTTTAATTTATTCTATGCACCCGGACTATACAAAACTCCACTGGCTCAAACGCCGATTCAATTCAATATTCCCGTGAAATGAATGCGCTGAATGGCTGTATGTGGAAATAAGAAATGCAATATTTAGTGTTTTGTTTTTGAGATACACATACTACATAGCTTTCACGATGAATGTGATACTTGCTGTAAAGCAGTATGTGTCCAAGATGATAGAGGATAGCGGACCGGGTATGAAAGTACTCTTAATGGACAAGGAAACGGTGAGAAAGTGTACACATAGTTTCATGATGACTGATATCTTATAAATCCTAATCCTTGTACTGTAGTTGTAAATGTAAATTGTATACTAAAATTAGTATTTGTAAGTTATAAAGACTGGCTGTGATATAATGGTTCTGATGGACACATTCAGTAGGGATATACGGCCCGAGATGACAAATAAAGTTTACTTGTTCCAAGAGCAGGGGTATTTAAGATAGGAGAAAAATGTAGCAAAGGCAGAGGTGTCAGGGCCTGAACAGGTGATCTAGAGAGGGTCTGGCCAGGGATAAATACTGCTATAGAGATAAAAGAGCAATATGAATACAAATATTAGAGCATTCCATTAGCATGGGTTAAGGGTATGTTTAAGGCTTACATCAAAAAGCGGTTTAGAAAATGTGGAGATTAAAGGGGGCGTGACATCAGTAACTTCACTTGGTATTGAGCCATATGGTAAAGCTTACTAATAAGGCCTTAATGACTGTTCACCAGGGCAGTATGTGTATTTAATGTGCCCCTGAAGGCATTTATGGGGATTTAATGACCGGTCACATGGTACAAATCCTGATTGCTGATTGGACAATCCAAAGCAAGCATATATAATTAGTATATCCTGGTCCCAACTCTACAAAACGGTTCCGGGCAGTCAAAAGGGCCGCTCCCAGAATGGCTGATCACCATATTAGAGCTGAGGAAATTGTCAAAATTGAGGTGCAGTCGAGTTATTATATATAGACAGACTGTCATCTCTCTTTCACATAAAAACACTAAGAAATGAGCAAATCATTCCTACCTGGCATTTTGAATGCAATGAATGATAGAGATATTGCTTTCAGGGGATCCTGGATTGAATTTAAGCCATAAACATCTATTTCCATCAAGCAACCATTATTTTATATATATAATCTGTTTTGTTTTTCCTTTGCAGACAAGTATAGTGAGTATGGTGTATGCCCAGTCTGAGATCCTCCAGAAGGAAGTCTACCTGTTTGAACGTATCGACTCAAACGCTCGAGAGATCATGAAACACCTCAAGTGCATCTGCTTCCTGAGGCCAACAAAGGAAAATGTGGACCTCCTCTCCAATGAACTGCACTCACCGAAATATGGGCTCTATTATATATGTAAGTCGAGCAAGGTTGCTCAGGACTAGGGTCTTGGGTTTATTTTGGCACCAAAACCATTAAAGATCACACACGAGGACACCCACATATGTTGATCTGGAATTACTAAAAAATTAATTTCAGGCAAATAATTGGAATTTTTTCAATTCAATATGTAAGTTATTTAAAAATATTTTAAATTTTTTAATCAATATGTGCATATATGATAATAATTATAATAATAATGATTATAATAATAATAATGATAATAATAATAACAATAATAATGATAAAGGTAATAATAATGATCATAGAAATGATAATGATAGTTATAATAATAATGATAATAAACATTTTTAATCAGTATATATATGATAATATTATTAATAATAATAATGATGATAATAATAATGATGATAATAATAGTGACAATAATAATAATAATAATAATAATAATAATTAAAACAATAATAATAATAATAATATAATGATATTTAACAATGATAATAACAATAATAATTATAATAATAATAATAATAGTAGTAGTAATAATAAAGATAATAATGATAATAATAATGAATACTGATTATAAAAATGATGAAATAGTCTCAATAGTGATGGTATTTTTCACTTACAGACTTTTCAAACCTGATCAGCAAGCAGGATGTGAAGGTTCTGGCAGAAGCGGATGACCAAGAAGTTGTTCGAGAGGTCCAGGTAATTGTACTCTTGATTTTAAACTTTAAATATAGATAGGATATTATATATATATATATATATATATATATATATATATATATATATATATATATATATATATATATATATATACAGGTGAACTTGGATATGACGGACCACTGTACGACATATTTTTGCATATGACGGACGATATGCTTGGTCCCAGTCCGATGCATATCATGTATTTGTCATATGTATCATACAGATTTTGCATATGATGGACCAATTTTCCTGGTCCCATTGAGTCTGTCATATCCAAGTTCACCTGTATCACGGCTCAACAGTACCCAGGCCAACCCAGGTAGTCAGGCGGGGCAAGTTGGACTCAAGATCAGATAGTCCCGCCAGGCATTCAGGTGGCCCCGCCAATTTGATAACAATTACCTTATTCAATCTTGACATAAAAGACGATGAAAATTTACTTAATTTTTTTAACCTTCAGGATTGATGTTATTTCTGTACATTTTTTCGCCCATTTTATGTCGCCTCTAAACTTAAAGACATTTCAAAGTCTCAGGACTCGGGTGCATATAATGCCTATGATACTATAGAACCACATTCCCACATGCTTGTTGGGCTTCCATGACCGACCATGTCATTCGCTCATCGCTCACACTGCACTGTGGTAGTGACAACAACGGCAGAATGGATTATTTACCCTAAATTTCTCAAGAGAATTCCTATCTGTTTATGGGTCTCTTGAGCACACATTATTCCGGTGGGCAGGGAGCGAGGTGTTGATCAAATGTTCGATAGTCAAATCGGGCAAGTTGAGTGCTTGTTCAGGTTGCCCGATATGAAGTTTTTCCAAGATTAGATAGTCATGACGATCGGGCTATCTACTGTGTTGAGCCCTGTATATATATATATATATATATATATATATATATATATATATATATATATATACATACATGTACACATATATGAGAGAGAGAGATGGATAGTTGGAGATATCCATGTGTGTATATATAATTCATTTTCCCAAGTAAATTTCTGTTTCTCTTTGTTTAATTGTAGGAATTTTTTGGTGACTACATAGCTATCAGCCCACACCTCTTCTCTTTCAACATCGTAGGAAGCTGCCAGGTAAGCCAAGTCAGAAAACAGTGTCTTTGATTTCTCACTCCCATTCTCCTACCCTAGGTGTATCACTATTCCTAGGCCAATAAAAGGAGGATCTGAAAAATCACTGATTGTATGAATTACTCTACTGAACTATTGTTATGCTAATGAATATATAAGGAAGCTACCCTTACCTAATGGAGCTCAGACTCCCTAGGCAGGGATTGACTTTATGGTCGTTTTAGGGGCATTTTTCCCTGAATCATGTGATTTTGCGACCAGATCTCAAATTTTAGGAGCCAAATTTGTGAATGGACACATCAATTATCAATTAGAGCATTTTGAGAATTTTCTAAAATTTTCTGTCTCCTTTTATACCTGATCGTGCCAGAAAATGTATCTGAGAGCGCACATTTTTCAATTTTTTTCTGTGGCAAAATCTTACCGATGTGGTGCCCGCGCCGGGATTTATTTGCTCCTAAATCTTAAATCCTAGGAGCCAAATCTGCTCCCAAACGAAAATGTTAAGGTCAATCCCTGCTAGGAAATTCTGGCATTTTCCTATGGTGATCTTAAGTATTGCTTAAGTATAGTCTCACCTTCATTTGGGAAGGATATCCTGTTTTTCTTAGATATTGGAATTTGTTTGGTCGTTGATAATTTTTTGAAGTTCTGCATAATTAAGGTTTAGATAACCATCACTTGAATAGTTAACACTCATTGCGATTTCTAAATTCTACCACAAAATTCAAAGTCTTTTACACTCACTGATTTCTTTCCCTCATTGCTTCTTTCATTGCTTCTTACGTTCCTCTGATTATCCAAAGTGTCGATGATAGGTAGACTTTGTTTTGTGATAAGGCCTAAAAAAAAAGTTGTTTGTTTCCTGTAACCCTACCCTAACAAGTTTTTATTCAAAAAGATCCCTACCCTAAAGTTTTTTCTGCCCTCCCCAACTCCCAATCAATGTAAAAAATGCATAAAACACATATTTTTGACCAAAAAAATAATGCAATTTTATTTTATTTCACCGACCTACCTACCCTATTTTTTTTCGTACCGTTACAGGAAACAAAAAAAATCTTTTTTTAGGCCTAATAAGAGTCTGCAGACCAGTTGAATTAGAAGTATAAATTTCAGTTGAACTAATGGAGCTCTTATATGGACATTGCCAGGTTGGGTTAAGTTGCAATACCCTGTCAATGTATTTTGGTCTCTATTTGTTGCCCAATTTGGTCCAGTTTATGGAAAAAAATATGTCAAAAAGTTGTCATAATCCTGCACTCCCCCAAATTTTGTTCTAGGAGTCATGTCAGGTGAGTTGTGATCTTGTTGATTGCCAAGATGGATGCATTGGTTTTGATTTATTCCCAGTTCATGGTTTTGTTTGGTGCTTGGCCAGTTTTTGACAGCTGATAACAGGATTCTCAGCAATAATTGGCATTTTGTAAGGTATAGAAATATTTGCAGTCAAAATTGGTTAGTTATCAGCCAAATACTGGCATATTCTCAGCTATAATAACTACTTTTTCAGCCATAGTTGGCAAATTCCTAGCCACAGTGGGAATATTTTCAGCCATATTTGGCATATTTTCAGCCATAGTTGGCAAATTCCTAGCCACGGTGGGAATATTTTCAGCCATATTTGGCATATTTTCAGCCATAGTTGGCATAGTCTCGGTCATAATGGGGCATATCATCAGCTATAGTTAGCATATATTCTACCACCATTGGTATATAACAGCCATGGTCAGCATATCTATAGTCTGCATATATCTAGTCATATTTGACATAAATTCAACCAAACAAGGCATATTCTCAGCTTTGCTGGAATGTTCCAAGCCACATTTGAAATGAATATCACTGCAGCCGATGTGGGCCTATTTTCAGCCATAGTTTGCTTATATTCAGCCAACTTCCAGCCTTAGTTATATGTTTTCAGCCAAAGTTTCAGCAAGAAGGCATTTCTCCAGCCATAGATATTATATTCTCAGCCATGATTGGGCATATCATCAACAACCATTTGCATATTTCAATCATAATTCACATATTTGCTGGCATAGCTGGAATGAAATAGAAAGATATGTCAATTACGAAGTCCAAGCACTAGTTTTTCTCTGTGAACTATTTTATTCCTTTGACCCATTTGAATTGGTTATTTTACTCATAATTGGTATTTTCCGTTCAGTATGTTTTAGGGAGGATATCATGTTGGAATGCATTTTCTGGCATTGGGTTTCTAAACTTTTTTATGAATCCAACATTCTGAATTTCTCTTTCTTTTGATTTGATGATGATGTAACCTTTGACCTCAGACTTCTGACCTTTGAACTCTGACTTCTGACCTTTGATCTATTACTATATGGAATGTGGTGTATGAATTCTCCTCATACTTGCTGTTTCATGTACTCTTCCCATCTCTACACATTATCAGCCTTTTGTAAGTATATTAATTGCCTCTTGCTCCTACCCAGTGTCTTAGCCAGGATTTAGAAGCTGGGTGCCTAAAATTGGCAATTGTAAGATTTTTGGGCGTCCAAATTTTTAAGTAGGATCATAGAATATACTCATATTTCCACCATGAACATGTATAAATTCATCAAAATAAGGCATGATATCATTAAACAATGTCATGTGAATTATAAGGAGATGAAAAAATTCAATAATAAGTTTGAGATTGAGATTTCTAGAAATTCCACACTAAGAAAATTGGGTGTCGGACAGTCCTGAGGGGTTCTTTTTAAGGTTTTGGGTGTCCAAAAAGGCACCCAGACGCCCTGCTGGCTAAGACCATGCTCCTACCATCTTTTTCCCAAGGTGATAGAATCCATCTCTGGCTGTTGAATTACTTCTTTACCTTTAGAACGGTTTGGTTTTCATGGTTTGTCTCAGAGTTGTACCAATGTATGGATAGTAGGTAAACCAATTTGCATCTTGAGTGCACATATGGTATGAAAACACATAATGTATCAAAGAGTAAATGAATTTAAAAAGGAATTGTTAACCCAGCATGAACAACGGCCTATCCTGTTAGTATTGCCTTTAGCAAGGTATTTCAGTATTAGTCATATCGTTTTGTATACTACAAGTGTGATTGGGTTGTGGTTTAAATCCAGCCATGCCTGTAGTTTCCAGTCCTTTTGGTGACATTTTTGGATCAAATATTTTGAAAGGAAATCTCAGTCAGAACCCAACTAGCAACTCTCCTTTAAATCAGTTACATCTGCGGATATGCTAATGAGATAAAAAACAAAACAAACATCTGCCAGATGGTGAACTAAAGGAAGGAAAATAATGATACATCAGTTTTAAAATGATACTGAAATCATTCCAATAGAAATTAAATATAGGCTTCATTACACAGATTTTTGCCAAAGCATTATTAGATTCAGACAACATTTTTCAAGTGGAAATCCTCATATAAATGGATATAATTTCCCTCCGTGGTCTTGCAGATTTTTACCACATGGGTTACCTTCAGAATTAGTAATTTGGTCTGTTTTGTTGATGTTACAGCTTATTAAGCTATTTCAATTTATTCATTTTTTGTTCAGCCTAACAAGAATAATGTTTTACTATGATATTGTTGAAACATCTACTTACTAAATGTCAACTTTGAATAAATTCATTGGTTTGAGATATAGCAGATTTATGTCAACACTTACTATCGGTCTATCACATTAACTGATGTCAAGCTATTATAGTTTATTTGGAATTTTATCTGTCACTTTCTGTGCCATTTTAATGCTAATCTTTGACTAGCCAGTACTACCGACTAACTAAGTCACTGGCAACTTTTTCACACACCTTGAGCCAGATTCAAACCCAGGTTGTGGTGAGAAACGGTGAGCAGTCAGTGGCAGCACTTGAGGCCCCTTGGTTACGCTGGATCGTACGTTGTCAAGTTTTGGTTAATTTTTAGATCATTTTCATATGGCCTAAAAAAATAAATTGTTTGTTTCCTGTTTGGTCCAAAAAAAATAGGGTAGGTAGGTCAGTAAAAAAAAAATGTTTGCATTATTTCTTTGGTAAAAAATATGTGTTTTATGCATGTTTTACGTTGATTGGGAGTTGGATGGGCGATAAAAACTTTAGGGTAGGGATTTCTGGAATAAAAACTTGTTAGGGTAGGGTTACAGGAAACAAACAACTTTTTTTTTAGGCCTAAGTATCATAGGTCCAGACAACACATGTCAATGAGATCTCCTGGCATGAAAATGCTAAACAGAACAATCACATTGTGTATGTCATGATATCATCATCAGACCCTGGATGTTTCTTATAGAATGATAGAATGTTTTGTGGGTAGCTTGGTTGTGCATTGTGGGCTAGATCTATGTACAGGTTAGAGTAGCGTAGTTATGGCTTAGTTGGCACAAAACATCTGGACCAGGAAAAAATCATATCTGTGATTTCATTGGTGTAGACATGGTCACATGACATTTTGAGCCAATCAGAGCAGTGTATGTGCATGGTGGTCATTTCATAGGCTGTTTTGTCTTGTATGTACCTGGAAATATTAACTGTAACTTCATTGGTGTAGAACAGGTAAAACACATGAAGTTATAAAGGTTTATATAGATGCCATTGTGAGAAGAAACCTATACTTGAAATATCCAGCAAAAGATGCTTTTTGAACATCTACATTATACACAAGGTCACAGTGGTGTATACACATATTGGTTTTAATTCTAGTTGTTTATAAGACCTGCATGTATAAAAATCTCCCTGTAGATGCCACTGATGACATTTACCTGTTCTAACGAGTTGTTCGGGCATTGCTAAGATATCTTGCATTATATCTTATATGATAAATGTGTAGAGGCATGTTAAGAACTTTACTCATTCATGCTATATAGAAGATCAAAAAGCCCTGACTATCTCTCATTCAAAAACGTTTTCTGCAACATATTTGAAGGACAAATGATATTCAGACGCAACTAATTCAGTTTCAAATATTTTGTGAATACATTCTTCAATCTAAAATTAGTTTCAAAAGTATAAAAGTTCAGGATGACACTGGTCTTGGAATAGCTGAAGCATGTATGGGTCAAGTTGTGCATGCATGAGCGAACGTGTTGGATTAACCCATTCACACTCAAGAGTTCTTCTAGAAGTATCGTCTGCTACTTTCACACTTTAGGAAATAACTTGGGAATAAAGTGAAAGTTTGCAAAATATTTCAAGGAGAGTTGTTTATCTTCTGATCAACATTTCTCCTTCAAATGTTTTCAAAAAATGCTTTTGTAAGGAAAATATTTCCAAAATCGTCAGGCCTCTTTTGGCCGCTCGGAGTGTAAATGGGTTAATACTTGCATGACTTCTGAATTAACAAAAGCTGTTTGAGATTATGTTTGAATCCCTGTCTTAATTAATTGTGGAGTTGAAAGTAAGTTTTGATAGCCATGGTTCAATACTTGTTACATTCTTGTTCATTTTGAGATGATACTGGTCCATGCATTTAAAGAATACCCTTCTTTTCTTGCGTGTGCAACCCCAAAAAATCATGATGCACCAACCTTGGCGCAAAAAGTGGTATCCTTTACATTTCAAAGTAGAAATAGTATACGTAGGCATTTGAATATTTTATCAATAATTCCTAATTTCCAAGTCATTGTCAAAAGTATCAAAGGTCCACTCAACAATTTCCAGATTAACTCTTAAGCATTAATGCCATTATGGGTTATTGTGGTTCTTAATATAAGATTTTCACTTAAGGTTACTCTTAACTCAAAAAAACAAGAAAAGAAAAAAACCTTAAATTTGAAGGATAAGGAATAAAGTTAAGGGTGCCCCTAGCCACTCATAGATTTAAGAGTAAGTTTTAAGATTTAGCTAGATATGTAAGGACTTATCTGTGTCAAGGGTAACCTTACATTGAAATCTACTCTGAAGAACCACCTAATGGGTACCTTAATTGAATTCTGTATGTGCCACAGGTATCTTGCAAGCTGAGTGTCATGAAGTACATTAGAATCCAAAATCCTAGAAAAACACACCATAATGGTCATGTCAGGAATAAGTAAATATCAATCATAAACAAATATCTAAAAAAGCTAAACGTCTAATTATCATTTATGCCTGGATATAATGTTGTATTACCCTGCATTTGATTAAAAGTGGACACAAATTTATTAGATCCACAGCTTCTTTCTCAGGTTTGCTACAGAGCTTTTACTTGACTGTGTAGTTTCCCTTCAGACATCTTCCATTTTTGGGACAACTTGTATACCTAAAATTCTTATTTTCTAAGTTTAGAAATGTACAATGTATAATGATTGAATGAATTGTAATTATTTTTGTTTTACTATTTCAGGGTCGTAACTGGGCGTCCGGTGCTTTGTCTCGTTCAGTGCAGGGCCTCACAGCACTTCTCCTCTCGCTCAAGAAATGCCCGATGATACGCTTTCAGAATTCCTCCGAGATGGCGAAACGTCTTGCCGATAACGTCAGAGTGAGTGCTCAAAAATAGATGTAGCCTTGGGCATAAAACAATGTTTAATAGCTAGTAAAATGTGGATATAGCCACTTGGTTAAAAAAGTGGATGTTGCTGCAAAAATATCATGGCGAACAGTACTCATACAATTCACAGCTATGAACTGTATGATTATACTTATATAATGATACCCCCATCTGTGTTCCAGCAAATAATATAATTATACTCAAACAATGATTCTCTTATCTCTGTTCCAGCAAACAATATGACTATAGTGATACAGTGATACCCTTATC